>VZRO01008588.1:657220-685781 GCA_013397915.1 Daphoenositta chrysoptera
AAAAGAAAAAACCAAACCAAAAAAAAAAAACCCAGAACAAAAAACAGCACAAGAATTTTACTACGGTTCCCAACAGAAACATTTCTCCTAAGGAAGATTTAAGACCATTACACACCTTTTACAAAACGTTTACTTAAACTTTGGAAAGTGAAAAACGGAACCCTTAAAACTGTTGTTTAACAACCCTAAAAAGAATTTTTGGTCAAGCATTTTGAAGGTATCTCTTTCTCCATTAATCCAGACTGTAATGGGCATACAAAAATGTTGATGCTTCTGATTTTTCAGTTTGGAAACCTCCAGGGTCATGCTCGTACTATACCCAAGCAAAGGTTACAAGTAACTCTTTGGGCACTTCTGGAAGAGCAGCAGGGTTGTGCCCACTCCTGAGCTATAAAACAAACCTGAAGGGCTTGGAAGACAAGGGGAAGGGCTGGTTTAGTTTGGGTTTTTTATGTTACTTTAAGGGAAAAAAAAAAAAAAAGAAAGTACCTATATTTGTCTGCACACTGTGTAGCATGGACCTTCTATGTGCTTCAATCCTGAAATCCCACAGCCCCGAAATTCCACAACCCCAGCTACACACCACAGGCCAAAAGCTGCATCCTTGATAGTGGGTGCTCATCCACTTTGAGAGGGGTTAAACAAGTACAACTCATTGGATGAAATGTGACTCTTTCAGAGGGAAAGGGAAGAGTTGAGCATCTTCAAAAGAAACATTAGAAGCAACCAACATTGGTCAATGCCTTTTTGTTTGACACTGGTTTTCAGATCATACTCTTTTTTTGCTACCATAACATAAAACACAAGCTTGTATCACAGCCACGAAAATGACAGAAAAGAGGACTAAGCTGGAATGTTTCAGCTTTACCAAAGGGCACACTGCATGGCAAATAAGCCAAAGCTAATCTACTGTTAGAACAGAACAGAACAGAATAGCTCTCGCATGCTTGTACTTCTTGTGTTGTGCCTTTTTTCCCATCTATTTCCCATAAGATCAGAACTCACAAGGCATCATTTGTGTTAGGAAGAACACTAAAAATTATGTTATTTATACTTTGCTCGTGTTTTCTTCAACTGAAAATTACTAATGTTAGAACGATATTTGCAAACTAATTTGTGTTCATATTTTACTCTTTGGAGGCAATGATAATTCTCCAGGAAGAAGAATTCTCCCTATCGTTTTGTTCTGAGTAAATGCAACAATAGACTAGTAACTTTCAGCTTTTGATAATGCTCCAAAATAGATGTAAGTCTCAGAAAGGGGCCAGGGGGACCAACTACATACCCACAAAGGATCCATGCTTCTACTCTACAGCAGTGTGAAAATTGAACCACTAAATCTTTAGGGCAGTAAATGACCTTGAAAACTCACCCAGATTACATTTCTTCATTACCATAGGATTTATCTGTTTTGGACATCAGACTTGCTTCATCACCACGGACTTGCCTGGCAACTACTGCTGTGTCTGACCGCAGCCACTGTCCTGGGCTAGCCCCAGTCACTGCCTGAGGGCACTGCAGGATTGTCCTCGAGTCCCAGTTTGCCAGCCCTCATGGATCAGCCAAGCCCATGTTGCCCTCAGCATGCCTTTCCCAGCTTTTTGGCTTCTAGCACAACCATGCATTAGATTCACAAGGATCAAAGATTTAGTGTTCAACCCATGCTTGCTGTCAATGCCCGGTCCTGATACAATTTTTTAGGTATTAAAAGACTTTTATAGCAATCCCAAATGACCACTGCATACACACTGCTGAAGTTCACCCCTGTTTCTTTTAATCTTGAGACAGTCCTCAGTCAACAGCCAACATCCCAGGCCAGGACACTATTACATGGATGAGCAGAGGTCCCAGAGTTCTGTCCCTCAACTCCAAAGACACAGCCAGCCACCCAACCCACCTTGATGTGGCCAAACATTTGCTGACATGGGCAATGTGCAGATGTGCTGCAGCAGGGATGACACACATCATTCTGAAAATGGTCCCTGCTGAAGTTCAGCAGCAATAAACAACAAAAATAGAGCAGCTTCTGTGTGAATTGGCAAAGCACAGTCTCTGGAAAAGTGCAAAGCATAAGCTCTCATGCAGCAAACAGCACCAAGATCCCATTAGGTCTGCTCAAGTCACGAGCTGTTTTGTTTTTTTTAATTCATTGCCACAGTACTCAAATTGAAAGTTAGAGATTATAAGCTGTTACCTCAATCATTTCTTGAAAACCTAGACCAGTTTAGATTGCCAAGGGCCTATGAAGCAGACATCTTCCTTGAAGCTGCAAAAACACCAAAGTGAGAGCAGCACAGCACACAGATGTAAAGGCAGCAAGGCATGTTTTCCCCTTTGTGCTGCATTGTGGATTTACGTTGTGTCCATGTTCTCTCCAAAGATCACAGCAATATTACTGCTACTCCTTCAGCACAATATATGTTTTCAAACTCCACTGATCTGGGCACACTCTGATTTCCAGAGTATTCTTTGAGGTCATCTTTCCTACATTTTCATCCTACTAGCTGGCCTCAGGAAAGGGCATCTCCTTCAGCAATATCCAAGAATTTCTCAATTTTCAGTGCTCCATCCAAGATCAAATGGATTCCATAGGGTTATAGATCAGATCCTCAAAAAAGTCACCAGCCAAAAAGTCATGTGAAGTGACCAGGTTAGACAGAAACAGTACAGAAATCCTTAAACACCAGCCAGCAAGAGCTCTTCTTTGGCCAGACCCTAATTTGAACCTCCTCTGACATCTCCAAACACTTTTTGCCTTGGCACTTAGCCAGTTTGGTCAATGCTGCTCTTCTAAGAGCAAACCCAACGGGTTCTCAAAACACATAAATACAAGTAAATTTTTAAAGGGAAGCCACTTCTACTGGGGCTAACAAATAGAATGGTGGTGGAGCAAGTCAGCCTAAACAGAGAATAAGCTGTGAACATATGCATCCTAACAGTCATTTATTTCTGGGTCCCCTAGTTAAAATCAAGCTCTTCTCTTCTTTGGCCTCACAATGTCATGTCACATTGTCCTTCCTTTTCAACCATTTTTCTTTTTGCGTGTATTTGATAGGATTTTTTTTAATAGAAGTGGAGGTGTTCTTGGCATTTCTGCCACAACAGCAGGGCTTGAACTTAAGGTCAAATTAAAGGAACAGTGTGTTCTGTTACCATGACAACCATTCCAGACTAATATCAGGTACTAAGATACCAAGAATGAAGTGATAAAATCACTACATTAGTTTAATAAACAAGTTCCATTGTCATCGTTTTACTATATATATATGGTTCTTTGAAAAAATATCAAATTTCAGAATTTTTTCTGCTTGGCCTGTCATTCCTTATCTAACAAAATTGAAAAATTATTACCTTTCTCAAGACCTTCAGAATTACAGATGTATTGAGAACTCATTAAGGCTGCTACAGATTTTAAAGCCATATTCTAGGTACACCAAATTTTGCAGACCCTAAAGCAAACCCTAATATGACATTTAATTTCAATTCTCACTTTACATATTCATACTCTGCCTCAACCTTTTAATAAATGCATAATTGAATTTTAAATATAAATCTTAATGTGTCAAACTATAAAGTTAAGGGCACACCTTAGAAATTCTTTATAGCAAGAGGACGAATGTGAATGAAAGCCCTTCTCAGCACGCATCCAGAAGCTGGTGCAATGAGCTACGACTTGGGCATGTCTCCCACATCCTTCACCTAACATCCTGGTCCTAAGCCAGTTCCCCAGCCAGCAAGACTGATTACCCACAGAGCTTGTTGGAGCTGCTTCCAGCTACCCTTGCAGCTAGTGAAGGGGGCAGCACGGGCCAGGCCTGGATGCCAAGTAACTAACACCATATGGTTTGAGGCAAGCACCCTGAGAAGCTCCTGGGAACCTGGGCAAATGCCAGACAGTGAGAAGATGTTGCTGCATTTAACACTGGAGTGAGAATATCCCACCCAGCTCTGCTTCCCAGTGACCTCCTGGGCAGCCTGGAGCTGGATAGCCAGTGAAGGTGCCAGACATTGACCACCATGCTGAACGAGTGCATCTACATCAGAATTGCTAATAAGACAAAGATTTTAAATGCCACTTTTGGCTAGTGCTGACAATAGTGGCTAGAGAAATAATTAACACTGATTTCCATATTACTGATAATTCTGCAAATGAAAATGAATGGGGCCAAATGGTTCTGAGAATTTAAGATAACTCCAGAAAGTCAGGAAATCCAACAGAGTCTGAGCAATTTATTTGCAAAATAATTTGAAATTACTTTGCATAGTAATAGGATTCTGGAGATATGTTGTTAACCATGCAGAACAGCCACATTGATTGAGCGCTGCAGCAGAGAAAAAAGTTTTTTTTCACAACAGAGGATTGCAAGACATTTTTGTGACCTTTTTAACCAGATAAAAAACAAAAGTAATCCCAATTCACCCACCACAAATCACCAGCACCAGATCACTCGAAAGACAGAGATATGTCACCAGGCCCCACCAGAAGAGCCATGGCCTGTTTTCATTAGCCAAACAAAAGCTGCAAAGCCAGACAAAATTTCTGTAGCATGTGCTTGACTTTCTTGCACGCCCCTCAGTCATGCTTATATCAGTCACATCATCACTGAAAAAAAACGAATCTTTTCAGTATATGAGAAAATATTTAGAAAACATGCAAATAAATTGGTCTTATTTACCTTTTAATAAGCATATGCATCTAATATTTACCTTCCAAATAAAGTCAGACCAAAAAATGAATTGCTGAGTAACAGAAACATGCTCATGAGCTGCTATCAGAGTGCTGCTGATACCCTTCCCTCTCATGCATTCGTCTGCTTCTTGGAACATGCTGTTTGGCATTGATTTTATGCAATTGTGTCAGCCTGACATCAGTGAAGCAAACACTGCGCAGGAGTTGCCTGTGGTCTTCCAGCCCCATATCCATACACAGACTCAGGAACTGCAAGCTGTTACTGCCAGTTTCTCCTAAGAAGTCTCAGGGCAGAAGGACAAGCTGACCTAATCAGTGGGTTGTTTGAATAGGTTTTGCAGTGGGGACACAGCTAATCCTTGGCTGACAAGCCAGCCAGGAGATTTTTATTTTTTAATCTGTGATTAATGGACTTGACATCCATGTTCCCACAGCTTCTGCTAAACACGCAGTTCAGACCTTATTGTTAAATACCACCAAGATCACAGAAAACTAAACTCTTATGACAGCAGAATGACTATGCCAGAGGGCAGACTTTTCTGAGACAAGTATTGGATTACGCCAGAAATGTAACAGAGAATAATAGGGCACTACAGAAAGGTTCACGATCTTGGGCCCCTGAATACCTTGCACCCTTAAAACCAGAATGACCTTTTTGAATAGAAAATAGATTGTGAGAGTTGAGAGATCTAACAAGATAATATGTTATTCAAAATTATACTGGGAGATCATACTCACATACAACATGTTTATCCTATTTAAGTCAGGGGCATATGCAATCAACTTGACCTTTCATTTTGTATTTAGTCACTACTCAAAGCAATATGACTAAAGCATTGATGGAGGTCTCCCTCTTCCAGAATTCACAGGTTGGGATGTGAGACGAAATGCAAGATTTAGAAATCCTAATTTCTGTTTTTCTGTACATTTTGCACAGATGCCAATAACAAAAAAAAAGTTAAAACATGCCAGTCTGAAATAGAAAAGCAATGTCAGTTCATAAGGGATGCTTTTTAAACAGTTAGCTCTGTCTGAACTATTCTTGTTTTAGACAGGGAAGTATTTTAAACCTTAATTACTACAGTCTGCAAGACTGTGACAGATCTATCTTTTCCTTATGGGCATCTTGCCAGGATGAAGCATGAATTCTTTTAAGATGACCATAGTTAATTAGCACTTCAGCTAACTTTATGGTGCTTACATGATTCAATAGACTACTTTTGGCTTTGGCAAGTATATCTGTCTGTTGCAGTTTGGGAGCTTCTAAGGGCAAAGCCATTTTCACGCATTTTCACAATTTATCATTATATCTTGTTTGCCTGTGGATTTTGATGTCTATATGTAAAGTAAAGACTTGGAAACTGAAGTTTCCTTGACCAAAAAAAGCTTACTCTGAACATTACTTACATTATCAATTGTCACTGCTTGATTTTTGTTTCAAAATGTTGTCACACAACTCAGATATGTATTTACAACAACAGCTCAGTATGGGAATAGAGATAATAGAGATGGAAGAGCTGTCTAATTGTCCAGGAGACTATTCCAGATTCTGAAAAGCACAGCTGGGACACAAGAATTATGTTATATTAAAAACACCAGAGAAGGCACAGATTACGTGGAAAAAACAGTCTTCCTTTAGCACCAGCTATCACCTCTTGGACTGCACCTGGGCTGCGAAACAGCCAGCACAGTGCCAGGACATCAGCCCTGCCCAGCAGAGCCCTGTGGGCAGCAGGGAGACCCCCCTGCACCGCCCAGCCACCACCCAGCGCCATCCCTGAGCTGCACCCCCAGCCCCTCCGCCGGCTCGGCCTGACAGGGCAGGTGACTGATTAAAGTGACAGACAGGCTTTCCATCGAGAGAGGAGCTTGTTTTAGCACAGGCCTGTCTACTTCAGTAAATCTCTGGCTTTATCAGCTCTGTGCAAGGGACTCATTTAGGCCTGATCGGTGGCAGTGCATCTGTGGCAGCCCCTTGTCAGTGACAGCCCTCAGGTGCCTACGCCTGGCGGGCCTGATACAAGGCAGACCCTGCTGCGAACAGAGATTAACCTGCAAAATCATGCAGGGCTCTTTTTAAGTGTATTCTAGCCAGGCACAGCGAAACTACAGACTCCATCAGACTTGGTAAACTTTCTTTAGCTTCTCCATTTCCTGCACCTCATTTACATTCGCTCTAGAGGGTGAATAAAAATAACCAACGGCCCAGGCAGCCTGACTTCTGTGCAGAAACCACACGAGCCAAAAAAATTCTAAGTAGTCTTTGTATAACCAAGTAGTTTGTCAGACAACACTGGAGTGGGTTTCAAAAATCTGCATAGCCATATAGAAGATGAAATATTAATAAATTTAATATTGAAATATTTGATTAAATTAATATTAATTCACCATTAAATTTGTAAGAGTTTCATATTTCACAAGAAAACAGTGAAACTACCAATAGGGACTTTACATATGAAACCAATTACACAAGATCATTAAGAACTGCCTCAAAAAGCAATCCAAACAGTTCTCAGTGATAAAGAGGAATTAAGTGAATTTTGTTTACAAACAGCACTGTTTGTGCAAATTCTCACTGGAAAGGAGATTTTTTCTCACTCACAAATGTATCATCATGTATGTTACTATGAATATATTCTTCTTCAGTTCTGTAATATACACACATGGTCCCAACTTTTTTTCTTTTATCTTTTTAATACAGCAATAAAAGAGAGAAAACCCTCTCAATTATTTCTATTGTTATTGGTGAAAGTTCTTGAAGAAGCTAACTTACTGATAGGTGAAAACAAAAGCTTTGATTTCAATCAATTATTTTCTGACAAAGCTAATGGGGAGAATTGTGGAGGTTTTTTTTAAGTCGGCCTATTCAATTTTTGCTAGTAGTTCCAAGCCTCACAAGTTAACTTCTTCTTGAGGATCTAATTTTCCTTTCCACAAGTAGACCTGTATTTCTTCTATTAATGCTATTCTTAAAAAAAAATCTTGATAACATCCCATTTATTTAAAGCATAAACAATAGGGCTTTTTTCAGTTATTCCTTTACCTTTATATATCTTTCTAAGGCAGTTCACTTTTGTCCTCTCAGGTATTCATACTGTCCAACAAACTGCAGTCAGAACACCTCAGCCAGTTCACTTCAGATGTGAGCTACCAGCTTATAAAGTCACAATGCAGAATATCTTTCACTGTAGCACGGTGTAGCCAGACTTAAATTAATTTTTCAATAACATTAAAATCTTGTTTGTGTAGCGAACAACACTGGGCTGAAATGGTGCATGGGGTTTCATAATGAGATAAAGCCATTGTTTAGAGTCAGACAGTGCCCCTTTACAGTTCAATAAACCACTTGTCACAGTTGCTTGGTCAGAGCAGAGCCGGGTGTCAATGGAAACAGTTAGCACTGAGGTAGCAAAATAAATTGGTCTCCTGGGTAAATAAATTGAACATCAATACGAATATGCCTCATCAGTAAAGACTAATTTATAAAGGCTTTGTAAATACCGTTTTATATACATTGACATTTAAGGAAATGCCTTGATGTCTTTTCAGTTTAATTTTTTTTTATTTTAAGGCTTAACAATGGCCTTTGGTCCATGAGTTTCATACATACTAGTGCAAAAAAAAACCAAAATAATGCCAGTATTTACAGAAAAACAGCACTTTGAATATTTTCCTTAATAAATAAGTACAAATAATTATACCAGATTAAGGTATGTTTACATTTCTCATGTTGGTTTTGCCATTTGGAAGTACCCAAAAGAATGAGACAGAAGCACACTGAACTCTACCCACTTCTAGCCAAGAAGTGTAATTTCTTGGCTCTCCCAGCACAATCAGTGTGTCCATTGGTGAAACCTAGCACACAATGCTATGGAGCTAGAATACAAATTTTAACTTTCCAATGTGACACTACTTTATCCTTAACTCTTCAAATGGGTTAGATTTATTTAGACTTTTGCTTGTGAATGATCTCAAGAACGCCATTAGTCCCATACAAGATCATATACACTTAGATAGTCAGTCCTTCCTAGCTCTTACTGGAGCAGACCTAGATAAATGGCCAAGAATGCAAATGATGCTGAACTGTCTGCAGACTGCAAGATGTTCTAAGAAAATTTCATTAAAATCTACTATCTTTTAAGAAAACTGACATTGTAAAAAAAAAAAAAATCTGAACACAAAGAAATTTCCTATCTCTGTGTGCGCATATATAGATATATGCACACACCCCCCATAAACTGCAGCTGCTCAAAATAATGAAAATCCAAATACAAAGGTTCCTATTAATACTGTACTCATTTGCAAAAGTGATCATTATTTCTGGCCTGTGTCTAGACTGGAAAAAACTGATGGATTGTATTTTCTGGAACGGTTCCCAAACCAAAGGACATCAACAATGTTATTACTTCCATGGAAATAGTTTGCTTAGACCTAAATTAAATTGCCATTTTAACACATTAATCCATGTACGTCTATAAAAAGAGGGGGTGGGAGGGTGGAGAACAATAACATTAGTAAAATTATACATAATTTTGGAAAGAATTAGAGAAACACACTCTGTCTTGCTGTTTCCTTTACTGTTCATTATATATCTCCCTTTGACACTACTAAAAAGGAAGGCAAAAATACCTATTATGTTTCAAGTCCAAAGAAATTAATCATGTGAAAACTATTCAACTATTTTAAAAGTTACGTCTTCAAAATGCGTAACATGTTTGTTCTCAAAAGATCATTATTTTATTTCAATGCTATTTATAAATTACTTATTGAACAGAAATGCCTCTTACTTTCAACTCGTAGCATATATTCCAATGCTTCTGAACTCCCTCTGCATTGCACACCCAACATTATGTTTTTCTGTTCTTTGCCAGAGAAACATAAAGCATTCTCTTTTGTACAAACTGCAATACTTCTATTTGCCAACCCAAAGAAACAACAAATTAATTTACTCCTCTTTTGTCAGAGGAAATTCTAAGATTCTTTATTTTTTTCCCCAAACGTCAAATTATTGAACTTTTTATTCTAACTCAGCCCATTCTGTGATCAAATACCAAGTTCATTTCACTTGAGAGCAGCTAGTTCTATTTTTCTTTCCAAAGTGAGTCTCAGAAACCAACTCAGGTCCAACTAATTACAAGCAGGTTTATTAGAACAGTATAGATATGAGTAATTTCATTAGAAATTTCTGCAGGAAGGGAAGAACTGCACATTCCTGTGGAATGCAAGTGACAAGGTCATTACAAGCCCCCTGTGCCTCCCTCAGCATCTCAGGTCTGGTCTCCTTCAATTTCTGTGTCCTTTTTATATTCAAACACAGATGTCATATTTTCAGTTCCTCTCTCACTTTCTACTATGTTGGAAAATTAATTTTTCACTGTATCTGAAGGTTGGCTTTAATGACCCTGATACATACTGTCCAAAACAACTTTGAACAACTCCTCTGTATTTCTTCACAGCCTTGATCTCACAGAATCCTTTCAGGGTAACATGACTTTACGTGCTCAGAAGCATATTTCTATTAAATACTTGCTCTTTTTTCCCATGTAAATACCTAAAATATTATTTTTATTAAAATGTCTTAGATTGTTTCTCTAGCTGTCATCCCGCTTTGTTATATTGAAACACAAAAGTAGAAATTCCCTGCACAGAATTTATATAGTTTGAAAAGTCAGGGCAAAATTACAAATAATTTTTTCCAGACATAGAATTTCTCTCTCTTCATATTTTTCTCTTCTTAAATACACACAACTCACCAGCATCATGCTGTCTGTACCCACCACAGAGGAAACTCCCTCCAGGAGGGAGCCAAGCTGCAGTTCAGGTAACCAGGGAAGGGAAACCAGCACGAAGTCAATAGTTGGGGGAATCTGTGAGCCCACAGCCTCTTCTAAAAACATGGCCTTCTAGTTAAGTGCATCATCAAGACTTTGACATTCAATCACACACATAGGTTTAGCATGATTATTTCAGTGAGTTAATACAAAAGGCATTGTTTCCACAAGAATAAAATCGCAATTCAATGCTATAAAATTTCAGAGACCTCCCTAAAATTACCAAATACCATAGATAAATATAGAAACAACAATTGACACTAAAGAGGTCAAGTGAAAGGTCAAACACTTGTTCTTTTTGCGAGCTGGACAATATTTCCATGCAGCTGTTCAATTTCTTTTTAAGCTTTTAACTGATTTACAGTGGAAGATCTGTCATGAATTAGCCTCATTTCCAGTTTTAAGTTTTTACCTCTAGGAGATAAGTAACATCCCACTACAAAAAAAACCCGCCATCTTTTTCCAAATGAATACCACTCTGTCTTCCTTCAATCTTTCCACCATTTCTGGCTTAGAAATTAGAAAAATCAGACTTCTGTCTTTAGTATTCCCCAAAAGACCTAGTGTTCTCATAATTGAAAACCATTTTAAACTGAAATGGCATTACTGTACAACTGAAATAGTATGCAAATTCTAACAAAAGGCAGTATCATAATGCATGAGTGGGAAAGTCCTAAAACACGACACTGACTGTGTTAATCCTGGAATCTCCTCCCCCTGCTGAAAGCGTGCCTTTGCAGCCTTCATGTTCCCTTAGCACAGCTTTATTTTAACACAGCAAATAAAGGGAAACTCTTTCTTCTTGATTCAGGCTGGTTTTCCTTCAGGTAGATGAACACTGAAGTAGAAAGAAATTGTCAATGTCATACACTGCTTGAATGAAATCACTATGCCTCTTATCACAGAGCAGAACCAAGAAATACATCAATAAATAAAGATGTATTATTCTAGACTGTCATTTTGGTTATTAGGGTAATGTATTCCAGAAGGAAGGGAGGAAGAATAGAGTGCTCTTCCAGTAAATATGTGGCTCTGCAGGTATTAACTGAACAGAAATACTGTAGCAGAGCTCCAATTTGCAGGAGCCTGCAGCAAGGTTGCATTCACAATAAGGTCAGTAAAAAATGGCAAACACATTAGCAAGTAAGCTACTCCCGTAAGTGTATGACACTTTTTCCATCAATATTTTGTGGGAATTTAAACCACAATGATTTTATTATTTCATAAATCTAGGTTAGCATGTGTATAATGACATGTCAGTTCATGCGCAATGTCAATATTAAATGCCAGTTTTGAATTTGACCAGGCATGTTATTAAAATGAAAACTTCTGATTGACATTTCCAAGGAACATTAGTTCTTCCATAAGTAACTCAGACCAACCCCTAAATAGAGCGAATTATGTCCACTTCAGTGTCCAGCAGTCCTCCTACACAGGGTATGAGCAACAAATCATTTCCATATACACCATGACTGGATTTAGTCCAATATAATTCCATTATTTTTAAAATAGGGGTGCACACTACCACAGAGGTATCGGCCACCACTGGTGGAAAGGTCCAGAAATACCTCTGGCTGTGAAGGACATAGCACACAGTCACAGTTGTAGAGAAAAAGATTTACCAAACTGACTTAAGTAGCATATAAAGCTTTCGCAACTTGAGGAAGAGTAAGAGTAACCTGTAAGTGATCTGATCATTTTACTGCTATTTTTCATCTGATTTGACAGTTAGTTGTTAAATCTTGGTGTCACTGACTTCAACAGACTATCTCCAACTGCAGAGACCTTTACTGAAACTGTAGTCAATAGAAATGTTATTAACTGTAGAAAAGATACATTATTATATCCACTAGTCAGTATATAATATGACAAATCATAGTTCATTCAATATCCTGTAATTAAAAATACTTCTTTCAACAGCTGGATCATTTAATGCAGCTTTCCCTTTCACACTGCACAAGCACTGCCTGGCTAAAGGGACTGAAAACAGACCACACCTGAGCCAACCATAACAATTGCAAAGCTGAGAATGAGAGGTCAGAGCCACTGGAAGTGGTTAAAGGGCCACTGAGGCATGGCTGGGCTCCACCAGCTCACGGCATTTCAGCAGGGAAGGGAAAACCTGGTTTTGCTGGGGCTGCAGAATAGGTTGTGAGTGACAGGATGGATTATAAGGGTCAGTGAGTAGTCATGTGTGAGCACAGATGAAAGGAGTTCAGGAAACTATTAGTGGGGAAGGGATGACAAGTAATAGGTTTTCAGGGGGAGGGGGTAGATGAGAGCTAAAAGAGGCCAGTGTGGTTCCAAAGACCATGACCAAGGCTCTTGTTCCAGGTCTTCTCTTCAGCAATAAACTTAACTAAAAGATTTCTTAAATTTATTTTTATTAAATTTTTTTGCCCAGCTCTGTCTAAAGCTCTCACAAGATGTCTCTGATTATGCCTCTGGCCATTTATAAATATACGAAGGCAAGATCTTCTTGCATGATCACAGATCTTTTTCTTCCATACACGTATAGAAGACAAATACCTTTCCCAAATGTAAACAGCCTAGAAATCCAGCCACTGGCTGCCTGCTTCTCGTGGAGCTAAAAAGGCATAAGGTATTGACACAAGTCCTTGAACCAATCCATCAAAAACTGTCAAAAGAAGGAAGTGGTTACTAAAGCCACCATATAACTTTACACAACTAATATAAGGAGCAGAGTGTTCCACCAATTTCAACTGTTTAGGGCAAAATTAAGCAGAAGAAGGTGCAAAGCAGATGTCTGAAGTTTACAGGAAATGTGACTATTTATTGGTAGCCATGACAAGGAGAAAAATTGAATACCATCACTTAACAGAGCTGAAAAGCAGTATTTTTGGTGGTACAGCTCTGGGTCTGTACCTGGAACAAGTGGAAAGAGAACTGGGAGGTGAAGATGGTGTGCACCAAAGCCCAGATGTTCTCAATCAAAGGGGAAGGTAACCAGCTGCCCCCTCAAAGTGTGTTCCACCACTGACCACCACTACCTCTGATTTTTACAGAGCAAGATGGGTATTTTTTAGCCAGCTCTTCTTTCATGCAATCCCATCAGTCATGCCTGCATTTATTGAACCTATTCCACTGAGAGTACAGCTGCTCATTTTGGGATACAGGGCTTTTCTTCCCCCTAAGTGTATTACTGCTATTACCACTATACATATGAGCTTAGAAATGAGATACCTGTTTAGAAGTTCCTACAGTGGCTGCCTTCCCACCTCACCTTCAGTTTATCCTGCCCACAGACCTGCATCCTGCCTCTCATCTGTGCTATGGTGCACATGCTTATCCAGGTCTGCAGCAGCAAGCTCCCTGGAGCTACAGTGGGGATCACCTGTAGCAGTAACTGTCTAGTCAAAAAAAAGGTAACAGCACTACAACAAAGAGTTCTGGTTTACATTATGAAGCGATTTTCCAGTGGTCATCACACCCAAGTTTCAGGTTTCACTGTTTGAACTTATCTCCATTCATTGCTCTTCTAGGAATTTCTAAAGCTTGATGTGAAGTGTGGCTCTGTCTCGCCACAGAACAGAGCAGCACAAACTCCTTTAGCTCCTTTACAGTCCAAATGAAGATACTGGAAGGGTAGGGGGATTTTTACAAGCTTATTATTAGATATTGAAAACAAATTTGCTAATAAGTGATTAAACAGATGTGCTTTTCTAGAGTGTGTAGATATTTTGGTTTTGTTTTTGATGAAGAGGACTATCTTCACCAGCAAACAAATAATTATCCATTTAAAATATAAGATGTAGATGGAAAAACTTTGAGTCACTTACTGCAGTTGGAAATTACTGATGAGTACTGTTGATTACCACTGCAGTTTTTCAAAAAGCTTTAAGATTAAGAGACATTCACTGCTCTTCTTCTGTCAGGTGCCTCAAAAAGAAACCATGAGAAGAGACACACAATGAAAAACAGCAGGTTATAGCACATGAGACTCCTTATTAAAAACATAAAATGCCTTTCACTCTTGCTTTTATTAAGTCTACTTTTCAAGCCAAATGAAAGTTAGGTGAGCCGATTATAATACAAGTCACGTCTGACTATTTCATTATCCACGTCCTGCAGCACGATAGCCCACAGAATACCTTTTGAAAGCTCTGGAGTGACGGCAGCAGGTTGAATATAATGAACAGTGTTACAAATGGGGACATGAGACGACAGGTCTGGTGAAGGAGGACTCTCCTGGAAACTGTATGGCTGTAATTACTGAGTGCTGGTGCTGTCTCAGTTGGCTTTGAACAAAGGTAACCGCCTTCAGCAAGTTATATTTCCTCAGCTAGCTAAAATGAAACCAGTCAGAGACACAAATATTTATGACACACAATACATAACCATAGTCATTGTCTGCTTTTATTACCTTATTTTCATTGTCGCTCTGAAGTCTCCCACATCAACAGCACAAGAGAATTAAACAGTGAAGCACTGAATTATTTTTAAATTAGACTTCCAAAACTAGAAATGTTGAAGTCATACTTACAGGAAGATAAAATGCTCTTATTCTGGGCATTTTGCTTGCATATCACCTTTGTTTCTCAATAACTCATTCAGTTTGTTGTTCAAAAATCTGTCAAGCAGAAGTCAGTGAGAGCTGAGACCCCTGCCTCCTTGCATGTGAGCAGCCCTCAAGAAACATCCAGCAAGAATAGTTTGGTGATAAAGGGAGCATCTGGTGCAGGCAAGATCAGAGACAGCAAGACTGAGAAGAAGGCTCAGGCTAATCTATGTTTTTTCATCTGTGATCAGTTAGATCTCAGAAATGGGCTCACTTGCCCATACAGTAAAATATCAGAGAACAGCAGACAATCATGTCATAATTAGATAAGAAGACACAAGGTGAGAAAGAATATCTCTGTAGAAGTTATTTCTCTATTATTATCTGCATGCCCCAACTCCTGTTTCCCTCTTACCTCTTTTCCTGGAGAATCATAAATTCTGAAAATTCATTTCCCAGCTCTAGTGGTAATCATTAGGTTGTATAGGAGAGAAGACAACTGGAGCTATTATATCATTATTCTTCATCTTTATACCAGTTATGGTTTAATGCCTGCTGGCAACTAAGTACCACACAGCCACTCACTTGCTCACTCCCCCAGGCAGGATGGCAGAGAGAATCAGAGAAGTAAAAGTGAGAAAACTTGTGGGTTGAGATAAAAACAGTTTAATAGGGAAAGTAAAAGCCATACACACAAGCAAAGCAAAGCAAGGAACTCGTTCAGCACTTTCCATGGGCAGGCAGGTGCTCAGCCATCTCCAGGAAAGCCAGGTTCCATCCCACATAATGGTGACTTGGGAAGACAAACACCATCATAGAACCACTGAGGTTGGAAAAGACCTCCAACATTATCAAGTGCAACCTTTGACCAAATACCACCATGCCCATGAAACCATACAGCAGAGTGTAATCACTTCAAACACCCCTCCCTTCTCCTTCCCCCAGCTTTATGTGCTGAGCATGACTCCATATGCTCTGGGATATCCCGTGGGTCAGTTGGGGTCAGCTGTCCTGGCTGTGTCCCCTCCCAACTCCTTGTGCACCACCTTCAGTCTCCTCACTGGAGTAAGGTGAGGAACAGAAAGCGCCTTGATGCTGTGTAAGTGCTGCTCAGCAACAGCTAAAACATCCCTGTGTTATCAACACTGTTTTCAGCACAAATCCAAAACACAGCCCCAGAGCAGCTACTGTGAAGAAAATTAACTATACCCAAGCCAAAACCAGCATAGTACCATATTTTTTCATGGTCAATTATTTAAAGAAGAAGAAAAAACACAAATCAAAATCAAAATAGGTTCACAGACATAAAATGAAAAGCACTACAAGTTCGGAAAAAAATCTTTATAATGAGCAATTTAAAAGAAGGGAAAGTTAACTAGTGAAGAGATGAATAAAAGATGATACAATATGACATAAAATATAATGAATGGAACAAGAGAGGTCAGCCAAGGTGCACCTGTACAACTTTTCCCTTCAATGTTTTCAAAGATTTCGTATCACACAATGCTCTCAATGATACAAGAAAGCAACATATTTTAAAGTGGACAAAGTGACATATAGAATGAGCCTGCAGAAATTACTGCAATAGTATTTGAGTTATATCCAGAAAATCCAGAATTTCATTTTATTTGTGGATGACCAGTTGTGGTTTACCTTTCACTGTGGAAGAGCAGAGTCATCCACAGCACAGTTCTCAATTACCCATCAGCCAGTTATGGCTCTGTTATTGTCACAGTACAAACACATAGGGAGCGGACATGAAAACTGTTGTGCAGAAGTGAACTTGCAAAAACCAAAACATCAAATTTTTTACATATAGACACTGTGAAAGAAAAGTTATTTTACCACTATTATCACAACAGGAAAGCAAGAAGAAATGCAGCACAGATTCACAAGGTAAAATCAGAGCACGGCCCACACTCTCCATCCTGTTTTCACTATCTTGCAAGTCCCCCATTCTCATTAAAGCTTTATAAATGAGAAATTAATTTGAAAAGTGGTTTTATATTCTTTATTACTCTGTTCTCCCTGAAGAGGCATAACCAAAGCCATAAGGCAAGTATCCTTTGTCAAATCAAGCATCAAACCTGGGGAGCATCTAAGACTTGTGACAGGTCAAGAGGACACAGGTTTTAGCTGCAGCAGGGGAGGCTTAGGTTGGACATTAGGAACAAATTCTTCACAGAAAGGGTGATTAGACATTGGAATGGGATGCCCGAGGAGGTGGTGGAGTCACCATCCCTGGAAGTGTTTAACCAAGACTGTATATGGCACTGATGGTCTGGTTAACATGGGGACGTTGAGTCGTATGTTGGACTTGATGGTCTCAGAAGTCTTTTCCAACCTAATTGATTGGTATGCCGCAACTATTTTGGGGGTCAAAGTGACAGAATTGCTGAGTCCTACCCAAAAAGAGTGGCTGCTGTGGAGTCCTGCTTGGCAGATCCCAAATGGGTAGAAGTGGCTATGGAGCCACAAGGACACGTGAGACAAGGAAACAGGGGCCAGTCAGGACAGCTGAGTGTTTCAAACAGAAAGCAGGAGTAGAACTTGGCAGATTTGGCCAATGAGGTCACATGTCAGAAGCCAGACATGTAAATAAGGATAAACTTCCTAGGAACAGGAGTGTCACATTACCACGGAATACATTACGACACTAACTCTAGAATACACAAGTGTTGGTGGATCACACTGTGTGTGTAGCTGCTGGATGGAGAGCAGCCACTGTATGCAGCCCTGCACTCAAGAAAGTCTCCTAAGCAACTAACTTATCCTTTCCCACACTTTTACCCTGCCTACCACCCTACCAAAGCAATGCAGGACAAAAAAAATACTAGACCTTCATATTAGGCAAGGAAAACAGTGACTGTTAGTAAAACTTCACACAAATAAAAGTAGAGAAAAGCAAGTCTAACTGTCAGTACATATTCTCTAACTCTTCCCCAGAGGCCCACATCTTACCACTGCTATAACTACCATGCCCTAAAGGCCTCTGTGCTGCAACTACAGCTCTGGCTTTTTTAACAGATTCCTGCCCTTCATCACACCTATTACCACTTTACATCCTCCCACTGCTACTCTAAACACCTTCTATTCACAGTATTGACAACGGGCCATTTCACAAGGAGGGCAAAATAAAGCAGCCATGCTTAGTCTGGAGCACACAAATTTACTGACTGTAAGCTATGTTCATACTGTTGGTACTGCTTAAAAGGGTTTGGCACTGCCAGAGGCCTGAGAGGCTGAAAACCAAGCCTGACTCAGACATGAAATTTCAGTTTCCTTTTCCTCCTGTGCAAGCCGTCAGTATCCTGCAGGTCACAAAAGGTAAATACACCTGAAATGTCAACCCATTAATTTTCCAGGTTAAAGCTCTTGAATGCTCCATCTCTGGTCGGCATAGACCATCAGGAAGCCACAAGACATGTTTCAGTGTTTGACATGGAAAGCAGCCCAGGCCCCAGGCTGCACAGGCACGGAGACCTGAGGAGCTGCCACCTAGCCCAGGCACCCTTTCAGCAGAGCCACCTTGCTGCGAGCTGTGTTGCTTGGCCAGACACAGTTTAGCCCAAACCTCAGTGTACCAGGCACGCAGGATGGGCAAGGACTGCCTGGATCCTCAGGGCTACTCTCCCATCATCAGGCAGCCATACCATATATACCTTTTCCTACCAAACCACATCTTAAAACTCCTGGAGTAGGTAGAAGAAGGCAAGGTAAGATACTGATATTAGACTGAAATTATTGCATCTAAAATTGAGAAATGCTTTTAACCTGCGCTACTAAAAGGACAACTGAATTTGGTTTTGGGAAAAAAAAAAATGAAAAACTTTCTTGAGAAGCTGTTCAGCTCAACTGCAGATAAGCAGTAAGGTATAGTACAGTTTCACTCTGAACACAGAAACACCAGGTGATTTCAATCACTGACTCCTAGATAAAATATTCAAACAAATGAAGTGACAAAGAAGATTGAGAGTCTTTTGCCATCTGATAACAGTGTGTCATGCATGGTTACTGAGGGCATTATTAACACACACACATACACCCAGTGATGAAGACTTGAAGGGTTTTTATATACAAGTTAGTAATTTTTTTTATAAGAGAGTCACTAAAGACATTTTCTATGGATTTTTTCTGCTGATATTTTACATGACTAATATGGAGGACGAAGGGGTTTTGCCAAATTAGTTCCTAGTTGTACCTAATCAAATACAACACAACTATCTATCAGGACAAAGGTGTCTGCTACCATGTGATTTTTATTACACAAACCATTTTAAGGTCAGACTTCTGGAAATTTGGCTGACAGAAAGAATTCAGACCCTAGTTTGACGCTTCTGGATTTGTCCTAAAAATAAGGCAGCACTGCAAGAACTATCCAAATAAGGAAATGAGCCTGACACGTGTATCAGTAAAGTCAAAAGCCTTCTCAGTTGTGTTCATCACAAAAAAAAAAAAGAACAGAGTTCAAAAGCTTCACCTAAACAGGCTAAACAATTTGTGCACTATATTACTAGTGGTAAATATCCACTAGCTGACATTTAAGAGACCTGGATGGCCAAGAGTGATTAAAATAATGTCTCAAAAATAATTTAGATAAAGGTTTATCTCTATACTTCTGATCAAAACCTTAGGATGCAACTGAGAATACATAGCAGAGCACATTTGCCCTACAAAAATTTATACTAGGAAGCAGTTGCAATCATTTTGAGCCAAGATTGTGAAAGAGGAAAAACAAAGAGCAATATAGGCAGTTATTGCTAATGTTGGTCCATTCAGACAGTATTATCTTTTATCTGCAGACTGCCTGTAACACTCTCAGTAATGACTTGGTAGGCAAGGCAACAAGCAGTATCTTTTCCAACTTGGTTCTTAGTTAAAGAGTATCCCTTCATATATGCTACATCACTTACATTGTTCATACTTCCCTTGCCATCGAGTGTGTTACGCTGCCAAGTGTGCTAAAGAATTCAGCATCTGTTACGTATCTTTTCCCTATTTAGGGTAAACAGTATGTATTTATCAAGAACCCGTCTCCGTTGATTAACCACCCTGTTTCTCCCTTGTTTCCCCATTCGCAATTCTCTCCCATAAAATTTCTGCCTGGACTAAATCTTTGCCTGCACACACACCATATGGCACAATGATACAAATGAGATGAGACTAAGTTAATTGATCATATTAGACCCCAGGAAACAGATTTTAAGTTCAATGATGAGCCTTTTTTCACCTATGCAGAACACAGAGGTGTCACCCAAGCCATGGAGCAACAGGCTCTTGCACATACAAGTTATTTGTGCACAGAAGAGAGTCATTCTTCCTTTCATAAACCGGCGATGAAAGAGAACAGCAGCCTTTCTATGTATATTTGCTTTATGAAAATATATTTGTCTCCCTGAAGTGTACGTGCCTAAGAACTGGTACAACCATATCTAGAGCTCAAAAGATATGCAAAGACCTTTCCCAAGCAAAGCAATAAAAATCCTGAGTCCAGCAATCACACTGCAGTAGCTTTACTCGCAGAGAAATCAGAACCAGGCTGAGAGAGACTGCAAACAAGTGACTTTCTCTGCTTTTCCTGCTGGTTCTTTGAATTGCTTCATTCTGGGATGTAGGGATCCACACAAGCTCCACAAGCGTCTCTCATGTAGTTTTACTCTCTGTTATGTCTAGCCTCCTGCCAAAATTTTTTGCATTGCTTGTGATGAAATCCGAGGAAAAGGAAATCCGTCACTTTAATACAGCTTCCAAATCACACATAACAAGGTATTTTAGAAGAAAAGGTTTTATATCTATTCAGAGAAAAGAGCAAATATGAAGCATTTTTCTAGACAAAGAGAAAAAAAATCATAACAAGAACTTTAACATGCAGTAAAAAATAAGAGAAATACAGTGCTGCTGTTGAGCATGGACATAAATCAGATGCTGGTATGCTCCCTGCTGCTTATGTGTGGTGTTGCTCATCACTACCATAATTTATACATGCAAAAAAAAAGTTTTTATTAAAAAAACTGTGTAACTGATTTTAATGCAAATTCAGAAATGTGAATGATGATAATCACAAATATTTTCCACCGAGGTCATCGAGCAAATGGGAATTCTCAAAGAACATGACCAAATCCGCTCTATAAGAAAACATCAGTCTCAATGATTTGTTAACTTTTAGTAATTAACAGAGTAGGCACAGGAGTTTGCAATTTTTTTTTATGGAATACAAAGTATATTACTTATATATTCATGATTTTTTTAAATGAAACTTCACATAACCTGTCACTATGTCATTTCGTATTATTTTTATCCTCAAAATGTAAAGATTTCCCGATGGAAGCATCTCCACTTTCCAAATATTTCTAGAGCCCTTTGCACTAAACCTTGCAAAGCAGTTAATCTTTGGTACTGTTTACTTTCCCCTCTCTTGGCAGTATAAGAGGAACCACAAGAGATGCAGGCTGCAACTCCAAAGCAAAAGTAGGCTCTGCATCAGCGAGTCCCTGCCCTTGGTGAGTAAGGTACTCGTGGGTCCAAGGGCTCACTACAGCCCCTGGAAGGGCCAGGGGAGTCCCAGAACCCAGTCCAAGAACCAAATCTTCCCAGGGACAGTCCTCCCTAGACAGACTGGGGCATCTGTCCCCTTTAAAAGGCAAGCAAACTTTTTACTACAGCCTTTCCTAAATGAAGGAGGTCATTGCAGAGCAGGGAGCATTCATGGATGCTCTGGAAAAAAGTGGTTTGCTGCTGGATCAGTTTTTTCTCAGCAGGAAGGGTTAAGGCTCTGTCATCCAGAAAACCAAAACAAATAACATGAGACTGGTGGCAATCCTGATCCAAGGGAGTGGGGGGAAATTCAAAACAAAAGAAATAAAAGCAGTTTCCAATGTCAAGTCATTACCAAGAGAAAGAGTTTGGGGTAAAGTGCTGCCTAAACACACAGGCTTGGGACTGCAAGGCAAGATAGTGTCTCCTTCCTGGATGCAGAGAAAGGCTGTACACACGCTCCAGGTAAACAGAGCATCACATCAAAGGCACACCTGACTCCACCAACCATTTTCCTGCCTAATGGGAATAACCTGGAGGACCCCAAATACTGCCTAACAGCTTGGATCAAAGAGGACAAAGAAATATTTGCTATACTCCTGCTGAATTGGAGTTTGCACTACAACAAACATAAAAGAGTATTTGTTTGTCCTCATTACATGAAGCTTTTTCAACAAAATAATTAACTGTAGCATAACAGAAAGCTTCACTGGATAAGAATTTTTAAATCATGTGTTGAAATCCAACTACTGAGAATGAATTTGAAAGGCCATGTAGGAATATGGGGAAAAAAAAGATGTGAGGCTTTTTTTAGAACTTTATTTTTTTAGTATTTTCTACACTCCTAAAAACATAACCATCAAAGCAAATAAAAGTTTAATAAGTAAAAAAACATTTTAAATGAAAAACCATGATTAACTTATTAAGATCCATTAAGTGTATAATTACAAGGATTCTATTACATTAAGATACCAATTTCTTTAAAGCCAGAAATAATACCTGCTGAAACTTTAATTATTTAAATGAGAAGAGAAAAAGGCATGTTATCTTCTCTGACAAAGATTAAAATCAATTTAATTGCTTCTCTGCTGCATTGACACGATTCTTGCTGTGAGTCAAGCAACCAAAAAGGGAAATTAATACTGCAGCTGTTAATCAAGTGATATTTGTGTGCTCCATCTTATTATAGCAAGAGCAAGAATAACTACTACTTTGGAGAGTTTGTCCACACTATATTTCATAGAATTTTTTTGCTCGAAAGAACATCTTTACTTAATTTGAGTTGCAGGCATCTCCAGGTGACATGCAGCCTGAGAAAATTGTATGTTACATTGTTTGATCCCCTCGTAAAAATTGCTCTTCCAAGAGTAAGGTTTATTTCAAATTAAATTCACCCTCAGGTATCTGACTCGCTAGTATGAAATTACCAAGTCACACCAGAAAGGGATAGAAATACAGCTGGAGGAGAAGGTTGCCTATGAATCATATTTTCAGGGAAGAAAGCAGGTCAAAGAAATCAACAATTTCAGTAAAATTAGAACATGCATTTGAAAACATGTAACAGCTGAGCACACAGCACAACCCATGGCTTCTATCTGCTGATTTAAAAACGTTTATCCTTGCAGTGCCTTTGTTAAACCTCTGCACCAAGTGAATATTCAGCAACATCTACAGTCAACAAATTAATGTATCTGATTGTAAGAAAAATGGTATTGTGAGATATTTATGAGTTCTGAAATACAAACCCGTGTGGTGCCTCATCATCTCTTATCAGCCCTTGTTAACTTTACAGATGATGAGAAGCACCAGAATAACTGAGGTTGTCAAAACTAATAGATCTCAGAGGCTCAGCACCAGCATAGTTCAGTTCCATCTACAGTCCACTCTTGAGAAATTTTAACTCCTTCACATCTCTTCATTGAGCAGGAATCGATTCCATTACCTGGGCTGTTATTTACTCTTGGCAGCACCAGGCACTACCCTAGATATTTCAAGATAAGCAGGCAGCACTTTTGGGGAAGAACTTGTGTTAAGGGGCAGAAAAATACCAAGATCAGTTTAAATACAACCTAAAGTACTATCTGCATCTTACTGGAAATTCTTGGATCTGGAAACAGCAAAATAAAGGTTAAAGTTTTTGAGAAGGGCTTTTCTGGGACAGTATGTGTATATTTACTAACCGAGTACAATCATTTGTAACACTAATTCTTCACTTAATGCACTAGCAAGCATTAAATAACTAGGTACAGAGTTAAATGAGTGTTTTCTGCAAAACTGGTTTGAGTTGGGTTTATTGCAAAGAGTCGGTGAATGTGAGGAGTCAATTCTCGTTCCCTTCTATATTACTTGGGCAGTTTCATTTTAATCTAGTGCTTTAAACTGGGCATCTGGTCACTTCACAGCCTCTTTGGTGGCTGTCTGTGATGCTATCAGACCACCAGGTTATATTCAGTTTGGCCAAAAGTGGCTATGATGGATCCCAAAGGCTGGTTTTTAAGAAAGAAAAGCTTCAGCGAGTTTTGATACCAGACTGCAGAAATCAGCCTGGGTGTGGGTTGTGACAGACTGCTGGAGCTCAGATGTTCTTGAAACTGAAAGCCAGGGAGCCCTATTTAGAAGGGATTTTGGCTCCATTTTAAGATCTTGCAGATAGGCTCAGGACTAGGTCTGCTTTTGAATGCTTATCTTCTGGTTCATTAGGAAAAAAAAACCAAAACAACAAGCCTCTGGCTGTAAGACACTCTGGTTAACCAGCCATCATTACTGCCTAACCTTTATTTTTTCCAGCAAGTGACAGAGTTCCCTCCATCGTCCTGGGATAACCTTGGGAAAACTCCCCTAGCAAGACACACAGACAGAAAATTTCACCTAGTAAATACAAGAGGTGTGTTTCACTTGCCACCCCCAAGGACCCACTCTGGAAAGACACTGGAAACATTCTGGACAGAATGTTTCTGAACACAATGCCAGGGAGAAAGGAAAACATCAGACAAGCCACTAAGGATGCTCCTGAACACAGCAGCAATTCATGGCAAGCTTATTTACTGTCTCATGAAAACTTAGTACACAGAAATCTGAAATTTTAAGTCTCCTGGAGGCTTTGCAAGCTCCCCAAGGAGCTGCAGGAAGTGGAGGAGCAGCAGAGCCAGCTGCAAGGCACCCATGCACTGGGCACTGGTGGCTGCAGGGTATGATGCAAATCCAGACAGGCTGGCATGCTGTGGAGCAGCAAAGTGGGACCTCAGACAAGAGGCCAAGAAATTCAAGTTGCTATTCAGCAGGGGAACAAAGCCAAGGAGTCCAACAGCATCAGCAAAGCAGATTTTCCTGTCTGCATTAGATCAGACTCAAAGGGAGAGGCTAGTGACACCAATAAGGACAGAACATGAGCAAGAGTCACTGTAACCATGCAGAGGAAAATAAATCTGTCATGGAGATGAGACAGCAATAACAGCAAGCCCTCACTGTGCCTGGCAGGCACAGGCAGTTTTGGCACATGCTCACGCACACACCCGCAGGCTCAGATGGGAGCCTCAGCTGAACACGACACTAGCAGGGGCTCAGAACAAGCCACAGCATCAGAGTAAAACTTTTCACTCATCTGACACAGCAAACAAATATATCCAATAACCATCATGTCCTCTGGGGTGTGCAGCAGAACAAAGAAAGGAAAGAGATTTAGAGAAGGAGATTGATAGAATGAGTCCAATCTTATGTTCCACCAAGTGTGACACAGCAAGCTTCACTTGCTCTGATGCCTGTCAGAGGGTCTTTGTCACCAAGAGACAGTCTGTCCATTTTCTAGGCAAAAGTGGGATTGACTGCAGCAGTTGCTTCTCTTAAGAGTCCTAAATGTAATCCTGTGTATCTGGGAATAAAGAGACGTGTTCCATCTTGTTCGACAAGGATAACATTACGTTGCCTCTCTTCTTTCACTCACATCTTGTCCATCCTACCTCCAGCTGTCGGACACCGCAGGAATAAAACAGTTCTTGGCACATGCTGTGAAAGCCATGTGTTTGGCTGCAAGTTTTTTCAATCCACTTGGTCACACCCCAGTCAGTCAGGGTACTATTACCATTTATATTGGTCTGTATGTGGCCAACCACCCTACTAGACTGAGCAATTGATTAGAAATACCCAAAAAAAAAAAAGTGTAAGAGAACAGCTGAGAGCCACAAAATTTTAGGTAACTCAATAATATCCCTTGGAAGTGCTGCATTGCCAGAAGCTTTGTACCACTCTTCCCATGGCACCAGGGCACAGCTCTGCAGAAATAGTGAGGGATGCAAAAGAGGAAATCTGGTGGGAGGGAAGAGCAGCATAAAAGCCTTCTGGCTGTAGGGTAGTCATTTGAATCTGTCACTGGAGAGTAATATCTAAGCACCTTGGTGCACCTTCAGCAGCTTGCACAGAATGGGCTTGAAACCATGATGCAGGTCACAGTATTGCCTTCCCAAAAAGCTATCACTTGGACCCCAGAGAGCACTGCATCTGGAGTACCCTCACCAGCTGTAACACCAGCACACAGATAAGAGACACGACAGAAGCAGGACTGAATGATGCTGTGGCCCAGCCACCATTGCCCATAAGCCACAAACCCCTTGGAAATGCTCAGTGCTTCACACTGCTTAGGTCCAACACAGACCCAAATGTGCTTGAAGAGTCTGGAGAAAGAGAGATGAGAAAAATACATCTATCATTTCAAGAGCTGGCAGTACTCCTCTTTTGGGGAAATCTACCAAGCAAACCCAGTTTTTGTTATTGATTTCAAATAAAAGACAGCACAAAGTAGATTCAAGCTTTTCTTCTGGAAATAAAAATGTTTTCAACATGTATTCTATACAGTATTGTGAAGGCTCTTTCAGAAGCCATCTTGCTCTTTCCAAGTACTTCACTTACACAAATAGCAGATGAACACAGCTTGTAGTTATTAGATATTAGCCTTAAATCCTCCCACTCCTCTCAACTACACCAATTCCAATTAGATTTTTATACTTCTTTCGTCTCTTTGTAGAAATGAAATGTTCTCTAACCACTTGGCATGGTGCCAAGATGAGTATTTGCAACAACTGTAATACACAGTTGTGTATTAAATCCCACTCCTGCTAGACATGGTGTTTTGCAGTAGAGGCAGGGAGGTGTTCCAAAAGGAAGTAAGACCTGGTTTGATTTTTCTTGTGAGCATAATTTCACTGAAGAAAAACTGGTCAGAATCAAAGGAAATTTTTAGATTATTAGATAATTATTATTTTATATTATTAGATTATATTTTAAATATAATCAAATATAAAAATATATAATTGATATTATTAGATAATAATTATTACTATTAAATTATAAGAGAGCACATCAATCTTCTGGTACGGAGAGAGCCTGATCTGTGATGGTAAATGTGTGAGAGAATTCCTGCTGCATTCTCCTGTGCTGAAAATGGAGTCACATTTCTCTCTAAGTCGGCATAGAACACCAAGGACCCATGTGAAACATTTGCTTTTTCTGGACACTATCAGCCTGAACAAAAGGAGAGATAAAGAATTTCACAACCAATATTTTGGCCTCAACATTCTTTTTCTCAGCCAACAGCATTTCATAAAATTAGAAATAGTAAAAACAGATTTCTGGTCCCTTACAGCATGCCAGGAAGTTAAAGGACATGAGAAGCTTATCAGGTTTCTAGCATCTCAAGCTTTCTTCAGTCATGCGTTCATCTTCCTTTCCTCATGACTTCTTTCAACACCGATAATTTGCAAAAGCTTGCAGAAACAGGAAGGAGGGAGGGAGTAAAAGGTGTCCCCATGTCTTTCAACATCAGTAGTTTTTATATTCTGACAGTAAGGAAACGTAACTAATAGCTTAGCATACATCATTCTTGATGAACAGTCATCATCAGGGACACAAGAAAAACAGAGGGGACGCTCTGAAGATTAGTGGTGCAGTTTAGGGACTGGGAGCTGGGAAGCCACACACTTCAGATGCCTGACAAGATTCTGCACTAGTGGTTCTACAAGGATGCTTGCAATGATTAATTCATGCTTTACTGCTGTATCGCTACATCTGCAGCAAGTTAACCTCTCTGCCTCAGTTTTAACTTCTGCAAATTACAGATTATAATTACCTACAAATTATGGGCTAGGGATTAGTCAATGTTTTAAAGAGACCTAAGGCTTGAAAAGGCACAAAACTGCCACCAACTGTTGAGGGGTGGGGGGGGGAAACATTTTGTATGATGCCCATGAAAGTGTAATTCAATACTGTATGAAAAGAATGCACCCAGGTTTGTATATGAGACATGCTTAAATAAAATGAAAGAAGAAAATAGAAGCCTTTAAAGATAAATAGCAATTGTGAAAAGAAGTATACGGGTTGCTCAGAGCCCTACAAATGCCATGGATTTATGAAAAGAACAAGAATAATATTATTCTAACTCCTGACCACCCTTATATATGGCTCCACAAACAGGTTCCACCTGGAAGGTTAAGTATGAATTTACAGCACGTTTGCTACTGTGCAGTAACTACCCACATGTATACTTTTACTGTCCAGTAAATACAAGGCGGCTTATAACACATTCATGGTTTTCAGTTCATGTAAATTCAACTATATCTGAATCTCAGAACACTATTATTAAAAACACATGTATCTGAGGTAATAACAACAGCAGCTCCTGTATGACACCAGCAAACAAAACCTGAAATGAAATTCAATACAACATAATGTAAGCCAATGCAAGATGATGTGAAAACGGCCTTACTGCAGATCTATGCGCTGAACAGGCATTTAAATCTTATTATACCCGATCATATTGCACTATTTGGGCACATTTCTAGATAGTATAAAGAAACATTATGCCTAGTACTGCTAATTCCCCACACGTAGCAGATGGTTTCACCGTAGTGAAAAATGTGTGTTTCAAAATCAGACCCTGTGTGGGGAAGGTAATGATGGAAACCGTGGCATCACATTTCAAAGATACAGAGCTCAGTT
>VZRO01008588.1:685825-727688 GCA_013397915.1 Daphoenositta chrysoptera
CCAAATGCTACACAGGCAGAGAATATGGCAATGATTTACTGAAACTTCTGCAACAAGTAGGGGAGCCAGAGGTGAGATGCTGATGCTTCCTTTACCCTCACCATGTAGGAGAGAGCACAGCTAAGACATGGGGTGTGGCTCTAGGACACGAAAGAAGCACTCTGAAACCGAGTTCTTTACAGGTCACAGGCCAGAAGGAAAAGCGGGCCTGGCTGTTTATTCTTTTCATATTTATATGTTTCTAGGAATAACCATGAATTGGAGGACGAGGTTACCACCTCCTCCATCTTCATTAGTTAACAGAACAGTCCATCAAACATTCTACACCCAGGAAAAGAAATGTAAGCAAAAGTTACAGTTACTAAAACATTGCTATGTTTATAGAAAGTGTGTGAGAAACTCTATCAAAGAATGAACACATACAAAACTGCAAGAGACAGGGCAACAATGGGGTTCCAAAGAACGAAGTTATTTTATTTGCCTGGGGTATCAGAAAAGTACAACTACCAGCTCCAGTGCCAAAGGGAAGCTCAGTAAGCATGAGAAGCAGCAATGCCACATCCATAACCTAGTGAAGGCAACAAATACCTTTCTGAACACCTCAGGCAGCATAGCCATATCAAGTTTTGGCTCCACTGGACCCCAATGCAGAAACATTTGGTGTTAGAGAAGCTGCAGCAAACTTATTTCCAAGAAATTTCTCTATAGGAAAAGAATTTTTCAGCAATTTCTGTTAGCAAATAAAGAGGGCAAAAATATGTACTCAAGGCAAATGAGACCATTTCTGTCACAACTCCCTGCAATAATGCTTTACTTGATGGAGACTTGCATTTTGGCTCACAAACATCCTTGTGAGTTTGTCTCACCCCCCCCTGAATGCAGTCCTTCCTTGGGACCTGCCAGCAATCAGCAGAGGCAGCTGCCTTTTACAGGTCATGACCTGAGAAGCAAAGAAAGATTTTTTTGTGCCCCTTTATCCTATGAACATTTAGGTAGATAAATGGGCTTGGCAAGCTTCTCACCAGCTCCTGTGAATTTATGTTCTTTGAAACCAGTGCAAATGAGGAAAACCAGGTCCAGCATTTTATGTTTGATATCCAAAGTTCAAAAGGAATTAAATGAGCATGAGGTTTGGGTTGGGGGGGAGCAGGGAGGAGTTGGAGCATGGCTTTTCCCCCAGGTTCCTTCAAAGAGACTGGTAAAAGACTGCATTGTTTATTCCACCCGACTCCTGGCCCGGAGGAAGCCCTCTCATACAGAATTATCCCTGTACCATCCTGGCAGGGAGCAGGTCTTTATGGAGGCAGGGTCTGGTTTCCAAAGTGTGGCTGAGCTGAAGGAGGAGCCAGGACTGTCACATGAAGTCAGAGGCAGGTTACAAATGCCCCGTGCTGTCCATGAGCTCTGTGTGCAGCGCTCACTGTCAGCCGTCCTACCAAGACATGCAACAGTTCAAACAGGGGCTTTATTACTTGCAGAAGCCTAATTTTTGGCTATGATTAGATCCACGTGGGATCTGTTTGAGACTCAGTATTGCTGCATTCCCTCTTGGGATGTAAATGAGCCAAAGAGATAAGATTCACCAGGATCAACTCCCTACTCTGCCAAATGCAGCACATCCCTTATCAGCTCCTTCAGTTTCCTACACACCAGGGTAGCAGTCTCTTCCTTCCTCAGATCAGAACCCATACTGAAGGCATGTCAAAGCTTCTCAGGAAAAAAAGTTTTTCATGAAAAATTCCACATTCCCTAAGAAAGTTTCAACAAGATGCCACTTTCTGACGTTTGTTTTGTTGAAAAATTTCTGACCGGTTCTGTGAATGTAACATTACATGTGCTGCACAAAAATAAACACTTACAGAAAGCTAGATAATATAAATTTGGAAACCTGTTAATTAGAGCTAAACATATGAAACATATGTCAGTTACTGATGTATATTAAAAATACAGTTAAATATAGCAGCTTGTTTTCGATCACTACAGCTATGTAATTACTCATGAAAAACGAGAGGTGAGAGGGCAACATCTTGAGACAGCACATTAGTGTTCATTTTGGTCACTTTGTTCATGTCCTATGTATATGTACTGAAGACAAAACATCACTGCTTTTCATGCACCTTCAGCAAAAGCGCAAGTATCAATTCTGCCTTCTTTATCATGGGCAGCAAATCCTGAATCAAACGTATTTTCTCAGAGCTGCTATTACTCAACCGTGAGAAAGCCTGAAAAGTCTTTGGTAGCAATTTATGGCAGGATTTGATTATACATATAGCATCTATTACCTTGCAATGGGTGTTTACCGTCTACAGAGTCTAGTATTGGTAGTTCACCAGAAGTTATAGACACTTTCCCTCAAAGCTGAGAGAAACAAGTATATAATAAAGTGGTTAGTATCAGTTTTAAAGTGAAGGATGCAACACATCATTCACAGAAACGGGCCAAACAACCTTTTCCTGTGTCATTCTCTGCTGGGCAGTAGCCAAACTCCTCATGCAGATGGAGAAAAGATGACAAATTGTCTATGCTCTACTCTGGAGTCAGTTCCCAAAAGCAGGCTGGCCCACTGCACCATGAGCTTTGCCACAGGCAGGGAGCAGGTCTGCCTGCAGGCAGCCACCACAAGACCCTGCAAGCACACGCCTGGCCACCTCATCACAAACTCCCCAGCCAGCCTGAGTGCAGCCCAGCCAAAGACATATTTTTACGCTGGTGACCAAATGTATTGGATCCACTCATCAGAGCAGGGCTGCCAGCAGGAACCAAACCCAGAACTTTCAGTTACAGCCATACAAGTTACTAGCTCCAGCCTCAAAGTAAAAACTCACAAGCAACAACAAAACCCACCAATAAAACACATCCACCAAAAAGAATAAAACCAAGAAAGAAGAAAAAACCCAACCAAAAACAAACCCCAAAACCCCCACACAACCCACAGATATGTCTGATCCAGTTTCCAGCAAAACAAAAAAAGTCTATGGTGAAAAATGACAGCAGAATAAAGACCCTTAAGCCACAGACATTCTGGTCATATTTTTGCACTTGAGAATCTCACTGGTATCCTCCAAGGTGGAGTTTGCCCTTTCCCCATCAAAGCCTAGCTAAAATGTAGAAGCAATCGATAACCCTTCCAAAACAGATAACATTTTCTGAATGTGTCGAGAGTTTCCTAAGCCATTTCTATACTACACTTGGATTTTCTCCTCCTTGTGCCCAGGGGCTAAGTCCTCTTTACACCAAGAAAAATTAGGGAAATCTGAAAGTGTTCATAACATGAGGTGTGCTGTTTCTATCATAGTAATGACTTCCCTGCATTTAGGTTTTATAAATCTAGAACAGATACACATATAAGAAAGTCAAATGCTATAAAGTGAACTTGACACTCCTAACTAGTAGCTAATGAATGCCTTTGGTAATACTAAAAAGTTAAAAATAGTAGTAGAAAACTATTTGTTCCTATATAAATAATTAATACTGCAGAAGAAAACCTCTTTGAAGTTTTATCACATTTTGTCCTTGCTGAATAGTCTTGGCTTCAGCAGCTGCTACATGAAATGTAGCTGTCACTACAGTGAATAAATAAGTAAGCAGTGCTATAACGCAGCTGCCCCTGGTAACAGCATTAGTATAAAGCCCTTAGTGGTCACCACAGACCAAACCAGAAATGCACTGACTTTATAAAGATGGCCTTCCGTGGCACTGTACATCCTAGCCCATAGACTATAAAGCTCAAACACCAGAGCTTATCACTGTTTTTTCCTCTTTCTCCAGAATTCATAAAAGGGAGGTACCTTGTTGGCTTCCTCCCTGCAAGACATTTCTAACAAAAAACATGTTCAGGTCCTTTTCTCCTCTGGCCCACTCTTCCAGTACTAAAGAGTTCCTCTCCTCTCTCCCCACAGCCAGCACTACCTCAACCCCTCTTTCCCCTCTCTTGTGTAGTAACACAACCCTCACACACTGCAAGCAAAACACAGACTCTGGAACAATGCCTGCGGGAAAAGGGACAAGGTAAGAGCAACTCCCTCATCTATTCTGGTCTGCAGATTTCATCAGAATACTGATTTCAGGGGGGAAAATATCTTGTTCATTTTACTAGGAAACTCCAAGAGCAATAGACCTACACAGATGGACAGCAGTGTAATAAACAGAAAGTTGGCAGCATGAAAAGAACACCAGTTGCTGACAACCTATTTTTATTACGGGTTTAAGTCTGAATAGCTTGTACTTCTTTTCATTTTTTTTTCACTCTCCTGTAGATCTGTTACATACAATCACAAGTCTTCAAGCCAACTGATTTCCTTAGTAGACAAGCTCTTTTCATAGAAATGAAAGATGATTCTTTTATAAGGTCACCCTTGGAGAGCTTGCCCAAATAGAGATGAAAAAAATTAACAAGGGCCTGCTCTGTATTCTAGAGAAAAATAATATTTGAAAGGAAGGAAAAAAAAAAAATCAGACAAGCAAGAGCCAAGTGGGAAGTCTTGCTACCTACCCATTCAGCACTTCTGCAAACAAATTGATTTAGTCATCTGCAAGCTTGGCCATAAGCTGCCTGCAGGAATTACAGCTCATGCATACACAAGCCCCAATGATTTTTGTTCAAAGTTTAATCATATGACAGAAAAATATCACCCATGCACTGTACATGCTACCTCAAGTTATCCCATAGTAGCACATTTTTGAATAGGTGAAGGAACTGCCCAGCACTGGCAAAGTGGGAGAAATAATATCAAATGTTCAATTCAGCAGCTATTCAGGATATTTTCACAAAGAGGGGCAAAAAAAAATACTGTTATGAAGGAAGGTGTGCAAGTTGAGAAGTTTAAACATTAAAGAGAGGAGCAGGACTAATATATCAAACACTAAATTCAAATGAACCATTAGGATTTCCTCCTTCCCCCATTGCAAGAATGTTGACAAAAAGATCTAGAATAAGTAAGTACCTGTATTTTCTGAAAGGAACCATTTCATCTTGTTGGGAGGTTTTTGTTTCATCTTTTGACATCGATGGGTATTGTCCCTCCCTCTCAACATTATAATTTCAGGTCTAGGTAAGAGTGTGGCAAGTACATCTAGCACATCTTTTAAAGTACTTGATTTGCTTGTAACTTCTTATCATTTGTTTCAGCCTTTCCTCTGTATTACTTTGTAGTCTAGAGAGATTATGAGAAACTTAAAGAGGCACAGTCATCTACCTCAAAAGCTTTAGAATGTAGGGAAACAGCTGATTTGTCTCAAAAAGCATCTTTTTCCTCTGCAATTGTATTTCAATTTCACCTATCCTTGGGGAGCCTTGTTCCTTTTCTTAAAGGAAAACAGCTCAAACTAGGCATGTCAGTAAATGGTTTATACACCACAGCTATTACTTAACAAGTTCGTCAAAACTTCCTCAGACTTCAGGAGCCAGCTCTCTCAGAGGTTGGCCCAACACCACACAGTAGTGCTCAGGTAGCTTTATGAAAGAATAAAGAAAAATAAGCACATTTCCCAAAAAGCCCACAGGTTGGTCAGGGAGCAGTACCGAGGAAGTAAAGGCAGGGTATCACTGCTGAATGTCACTTTTCTCCTCAGCTGACAGATAATCCAGAGGGAAACTTTTTGCTGCACATCATTTTAGGGCTTTGCAATGGGACAGGAGGTGCCAAGGCCAGCAAGGCTTTCCTGGCATCTGTACTTACTCCCCACCTACCAGTTATTTGTAGCACAAGACCTCAAAAACATTTGCTTAAACAATTATGGGGGCTGTGTGACTACATCCAAATAAAACTGAATTCTTTGCATATTATTTAGAGACTTAAGGAGAAAAACAATTGTATCAACCTCCAAAGGAAAAAAAAAGACCAAAAACACCACACAAGAGAGCCCACAAAAGAGGGGAGCAGAAAAAAAACCACGGCCATTTTCTACACAGGCACACTCTGGAAACGGCTGAATTACATTCAGACTTTTTTTGGAGTGAACAGAAGAGTCCAGCTCAAGTCAGACAGTTGGTTAAAAAATTCAGACTCAACAGGTACAATCAGACAACACTATAGGAAATAAGAGTCATGATATGAGCTATAAGTTTGCCCTTAACATCTATGTAATGCCAGTTGCATATTTTACACCACTGTACAATATAGTTGCAATAGTAGACAACCACATCATAGAGGGATCTTGAGCTGTGACTCCCATCCACAACTGTACAAAGCACCTCCCCTCCTCTGTTTATCTTTCAAGATTATAGCATTGTAGCTGAAGACAAAAGAAGCCAGCATGTACCAGCCCACCATCACTAAGCATCCTTCAGGAAAGCCTGACCTAGATGAGAAATGCTGCATTTCCACCACGTTTTCCTTCTCTGTCAGCCATTTTTAACTTCCTCAGTCTCTACTCCATTGGTTGGAAAGCAACAACACCTCAAATAATTTTAAAATACATTTTGGTTTCAATTTGTCCTCTCCAAAATGGATTTTAAGTCAGAAAGAGGAAAGTGAAACCAAATCTCTACCACACTATCCTACACGGTAAGCAGTACACAGAAGCATGCAGCCAGCTCCATGTTGAAAGGCTGAAGGAGGAAGATTTAAAGCTGTAAATATCAAGGAAAAGCCAATCTCTTACATCCATTTTTAGGCAAGCAGCCCAGTTACCCAGAACAGCTGAGCTAGCAGCTCTCACACTGGTGAGCAGCAGTATTGTATTCTCAGTCATCCTGCCTAGGTGTCCAGTTTCATGCTACTACATTGGAATGTTGTACTGTAGAGCTGCTTATTTAGACTCTTCACGTGGCTTTTGTGCCTGTTCCTATTCCCAGGTTTCAACAAGTTCCAGATGCACTTATTAACAGCACTGGCAGCTCTTCTAGGGCAAAACAAGTATCATCTTTGAGTTGTGCTTGGCAGCATCTAACTTTCATAAGTGTACATCCATATTGTCTGGCATAAAGGCAGAGAACCACCTTGGGCCCAAACTCTTCATTCCCCCAGAGATATTTACAGATATGGAAAAAAAAAAAATGAAAATCCAAAGGCTTTGTGATTACTCTGTGGCACACTGAGCCTGTAAAACTAAACCCATTTTATTTCATCATATTCAAATCCCCACAGTTCCAGTGAAATTTAATTATACCTTCACTTTGCATAATTAAACAGCCATTTCATGGCGTTCTAAAGCATATAAAATGACTGATGAGTGTAGTGGTAAAACTTTCAAAAGTACTAAGAGATTTAGGAGGCTGAAGGTATGTCTAGACAGCAGCTAACTTGCATAAAAGCAGCAGTATTATTTTGTTTGCCCAGTGGGATTAAGTAGCTCTCCACATATGCCACATCTTAGCAGTTCAACTATTTCTGGTATTTTATCTACCCCATGTACAGCTAGCTTAAGTAATTGCATCATGTAAAACAGATATATGTAAAATCCTGATGATTTATCAGATGGGACTCAATATTTTAGCCACAAAGGTACTTTCAGAAGGTTCATAGTTTGGTGAAGCAGCTATGAACACTCAAATGAACCCTTAACACTGCTTCACGCCAGTACATTAATTAAAAAACAACATCTTTTCCCTCCCTCCACACTGAAAAAACACATATTAAGTGACATTTTTTTATCTCATTTTGTATATTCCCTGAAAAACTTCTTAGACCAAATTCACCATATTTCAGGTTTCTTCTTTCCTGGTTTTCTTTGCCATGTTCATCCTTGTGGTATCCAAGTCAGCTGTCCGTAAGTCATTCCTCTTTGAGGAGAGGTGGTAATGAGCTGTGGTATCTCTAACAGCAGAGCATGAAAGCTTTTTCTAACTTTTTTCCTTTTGGAAAACTGGTATTTTGTAAGCAGCTAGAGTAGGATTCACGCATATCAAGTAGTATCTATTTTATTTCTCTCTCCCATTCCCTTGTCTTTTCAAAGAGCCTGCCTTTGCTGATAGAATGGTTTCTGAAGCTAAAGGATGCATCTTACAGAACCCTTTCTTTATACAGCAGCACAGGTGATAGGGACTTTCAGTCAACGTGCTGCACACAGAACATAATTAACAACAGTCTGCTTTGAGAAGGTATTTGCTTCACACACCAGGTAAAAAGTAATGGTTTTCACCATTCTCAGAAACTCTACAAAAAGCCTTCACTATGCCCAGAATGCTACCCCTTTATATGCAAAATTATTCAAATAAAGCAACCAAGGATAACACAAGTTGATTTGCCTATAGCAGACTTTTCTTTTTAATTCAGTCTTTTTTTAACAAGTCAGTAGGCCATAACTTAAGATAGCATTTCTATGCCCAATACATAATCTTGTATCTTGTAAGAAAACCAGAAAAAACATTAATTAGGACTCCTGTCTGAAAAATACATCGTGCTGCACTTCAAGTAGTGAAACAGGTGTTTTAACTTATTTTACAGATTTCTATTCAAATACAATCCTAATGTAGAACAGTAAAGACTAAAAGGAAAAAAACACAGATGGAGTAATATATACATAACGAAATGTGAAAGTATAAATAATGCAAGCATATGGCATACATGTGAAACTGCTTAGATGATCAGGCAAAAGTCAAATGAAAGCAGCCTTCCCTGTTTTAATCTTCAGTTCTAAGATGGACAGTCTTCTTGCATTCCTTAGAAAGGTTAGAATAGTATTTTCTCAACAATTACCAGGCTCCCTAGACTAAACACTTTTTACTAAATTTCTATTACTTAGTGTCTAAAAATGCACCTTAGCTTGGCCCAGTCACTGGAGACTATGCAGAGCACATAGACCTGATCAGAGCAGTTTTTTTATTTCGCATTTCCAGAGATCCACATGTACTTGATAGCTGTGCATAGAAAAGGTCACCTAAGTTTATAGCATACACACAGATAGAACAACAATACAGGAGAGATCTCTATTGAGGAAAAACAACCTTGAAAACCCACCAGATTGCATAAACTAAAAATGTTGCCAGAAGCCAACACAGACAGAAGTAGAAATTGCTGAAAAACTGTTCTCTAACAAACAGCTGACATACACAAATATAAAACTGAATTTAAAAAAAATAAGCAACCTACTTTTTCTTGGACAATCCAGCTTGAGAAGCTGCAGCCCCAAGAATACCCTGCAACCTTCACAGAGCCACTCAGCTGAGGGACCCCTCAATAGCTCTGCTCACACCTGGCGCCAGTTGGACCTTGAGGTGATTGGTGTCCCAGGCCAGCTGCTGTGCTCACCCTCCTCTGCAGGGGCTGCCAGCTCTGCAAGGATGGAGGAACGTGCACACCAGCACCTCTGCTGCCCACCATAACTCACTGCTTCAGGGGAAATCTGCTGTGACATCCGTTTGAGCTACACTCCCTGTGATGCCTTGAGAGGCTACCTAGAAACAGAGACTAGACAGGAATAAGCGAATAAAGGTGGGTATTTATTCAAAAGGCCTTCAAAGGTGCACGCTGGGAAGCAAAGGGCTCCAGGTTGGACCCCAAGATGGACAACGAGTCAAAAGTTCCCCACACCTTTACAGGTTTGGTCCATTTGCATATCAGTATAAATTCACCAATTAAAATTTTAGCAAATGATGTAATTTCCCCTCAGCAGCTAACAGGCTACAAGACACTTTAGAGTTATACACCAAGCAACACAAGACTTGAAAAACATAAGAGTTAAAACCTAAGGCATCACCTGGACTGGCTGAGGCACAAGTGCTTTTTCTTTTGTGCAGAGAGAAAAGCACCAGGGACACAAATTTCTTACACTGTTGCTGGAAAATTTGCCACTACCAAAATGTCAGAAGTGTTACATCCATGGCAATAAAGCAAGTGTCTGAGGAGCACAGCCAAGCACCAGTGTCCTTCTCATCCTCCTGCTCTGTGTTATGTCTTCCTCTGTGGATGGGCAGGTCACTGCCAGCCATTCACACGGAATTATGTCCTACTTGCATTTGCTAACTTGCCTGTGCCATAGGCAATGTTGTAAACTACAAAAGCATTTGCCACCCAGCTTCCTTTTACTCAAAAATGACAGCAGTTTGGACAGGTGGAAAAACAAAACAGGGAGGAAATTCAGTTACCTGTCCACCAATTTAAGACTAACTCCTGGAAACAAAGCCATAGCATTCCCTGCAAGTTTCATCACTAGAAAGCCAGCAATGAACACAAAGGATTTAAAAAACAATCCTCAGTTACAAATGCACATTGATTTTCAATAAAGCCATTTGAACATTTTTTTTGCTTGGACTGCAGGTTGACTGTCATTACTGATTTACAGACAAGATATCTCTATATAACATTACTACTACTATTATTTTGTATGTGTTAAGTATTTTTAAGCATTTCTGCTTCCAACAGTGGGGAAAATAATATGAAAGCAAAAAAAAAAAAAAGAGAAGAAAGCCATTTGATTTTCTTTTATTTCCTGTTGGAATTGCTTGGAAAGCTGAAAGAACACATAATCTTACCTGATAAAGAGGCATTTGTTTTGAAATAGCAACACAGATCATATTGGCTTTCCACCAGCAATGTTGCTAACAGACTGACCACAGGAAATTAAGAATAGACAGCTCTGAGAAAGCTCTTCATGATTCATATTCTAGGTGAGTGGCCAGTTTTTTCTTCCTCGTTCAGCAACTTTCCACTACATAACATCCATATACTAGAAGGCTGTCATGCAAGAGGCAGAGGTCATGCAAAGAAATTAAAGTAATACAACTGGCTGATATAGGTCAACCTGGTGATTGCAGACCTTCCAATTCAGGACTGCCTTAATTTGTTCAGCTATCAAGTAGGATAGCCCCTGAAAGAGCAATCACAGTAAAAATGTATGAATAGAAACATGGAAAGGATGCAAAGAGCCCCTGTTTGGTGATGCTGCATGCTTCACACACACATCCTGGGAAATACAAAAGGAGGAAACCTTAGAACAAAACTCTTGTCTATTTTTCATCCACACACAGTACCTATGGGATCTGATTTCACTTTCCAAACAGATGTAACTACAGCTGCTTCACTTGCGAGGTGTCTCCTAACACTGTTGATGAATAGCCCTACATTTATCTCCCAGGGACGTTGATCAGAAGGGAACCTGCCTTGTGCTCCAGATTTCAGTAAAAGTGCCTAAAACCATGAAACTCCACAGACAACCAAGGGCTCACCTGGGAGGGATGATGCCGTTGCTATGATTCCTAAATAGTTTTCAGACACTGTCAAAACAAAAAGTGAGCATGCAGTTGGAATGGCTAATAGTGACAGAGAGGGTTACACACTGGAGACAGGTCTTTCAAGCTGTGTCTTCTTCAGGTGCTCAGGCCCTCAGCTCTTTGCCAGGACCCCACAGTGAGTGCTGAGAGCCTGCCTGGCCTGCGTTAGGGCCAGGATTCTACAGTCACCAATTCTACACTTCACCCATTACTATCAATATTTAATACTAAATATTTAGTGTCAATATTTGACAGGGGTAAATGAGATGATCCTGACAACTGTAGATTTCTCAGCCCTACTTGAAACAAGAGGAAAACAATGAAGCATTTGATACAGAATGCAGTTTTAAAAAGTGATGAGAGGTGGTGTGATGTCAAACAATGTGGGTTTATGGAGAAGAATAGAACTTTTCAAGCAGTTGTTACCTTTCTTAAGAAAAATACAAGTTTCGGTGAGAAGAGCAATATACGTATTTGACTTGCTACTCCTGACAGAGGAGATCAAATAATATGGGGTCAACAGAGTTAGCACTTAATGTGTTAAAAACAGGCAGTCAAGTTTCATCTTAGTAACTTGAAGTAACTAGTTATAGTTAGAAGTCATCACAAAGTAGGTATTTATAGGGAGGACCCCAAGGATTTGCCTCTTGGACATACAGTGCTGACACTTCTCCTCGGGACACGAGAGAAAATGGAGCCTCCCCACTGAGAAAGGCTGTAGAGCTGAAGGTTAGAGAGGTACTCAGAAACAAAAACAAATCTTTGCTATAGAGCATTCAAGGAGTCACACCCATTTCAGGACAGCCAAATGTACGTGTCAAAAACCACAGACAGTCTAAAAACAAAGAGTGAAAGTCAAAAGGAAAAAAATAGTTTAAGGATATTGAAAAAGCATTTCTCCAGGCATTGGCTCCCACATTCACTCCTCCTTGTGGTGCAGCTAGTAATCATGCAGCATGGGGCTGGCTAGTTGTCTATGCAGAGTTAGTTTTCTGTTTGTAAATTTTGCAGGCTTTAAATAAAAACACTGAAGAAAAGGTTCCAGACATTATGTGGCATTCCCAAGGCTCCAGCTAGCTAACATAAGGGAAAAGGAAACAAGAAATCCCCCAGGAGATGCGAGGATAAAAGGGAATGTTACTTGTTCCAGAAAGTCCCCCACTGGTGACTGTAGACTTCTCACTGTTCCTGATGCTGTGGAAAAGTCATAGATGCCATTGGTGTCCCCATGTGTTGTCTCATCATTTTTGACAAGTGAGCTCTAGGTAAGAAGTGACAGGTCACAGAGTGGACCCAGGAAGTGTCCTTCCCCAGGACAGCACCTCAGTATGTGTTTAAAGTCTACTGCTGCACTTGAAGTGTAGCTAAGTATATGTTACCTGCCTCTGATTTTTGTGCTGAAGAATGATGGCTTCAAGTACGTGCTTAAATCAGTGTCAGAATCCTTCACTTCTTGGCTGAGCAATTAGTGTCAAGTCAGGGAAGGGGAGCATATTTTTATTGTGAGAACATATGCCCAGAGAGAGTAGGACTGAGCCCAAAAATCATCAAATATGGTCCTGAATGTTGCCTGAGGGTAAATTTCAAGTTGTGTCAACTTGGCCCACATTCGAAGGAGTAACTTCAGGCAGACAGGCAGGAGTAACCTGCCAGCCCTGAGAGCCATCCATTACAGCCTCCCTGACACAGAAGGAAGCAGGTTAATTTTGATTCAGACAGCCCAGCAAAATCCTACTTGTACAAAGTGAGCCATTCTTCAAGGCTTGTTTTGAAAGGCTTTTTTTTATAATGGTTAAATAACTATTTGTTTTTGTGCTGTTATCAATCATCATGGTGAACGACCAGTGATAACTGAAAAAATTGGATGTGTTCAGAAAGGAAGAATACCTGGGGACTAGCCTATAAACATCCTTCAAAAAGAAAGCATCCTCTGTGGAAACCTGATTTTCATTCCTTCCGAACACATATCCCAGACACACTGGCACTTTGTGAATAAACAGTTTAACTGCTTTAATTAAGGCAATAGAGCTAAGCCATCACATCCAGCTAAGCTAATGTGACTTCTGCTGAACAATAATGGTAAAAGTATTATTCCCTGAAACTTGGATGAGGGAGAATTTTACAAACTATTTATTTGCTAGTCTGTCCATCATCACTCTTGTGTGAGAACAAGTTTGTGGTCTCTTCTGTACTGAAACCCACTGAGCTAGAAAATGTAAAGACTAGAAATATCTAGTCATCAATCCCTGTTAAAGCATCACTTCAGGAGACATCCAGTAAAAAATGTCCTGGTTTTAAAAACTGAAGTCTGATATCACCATTCTCCCCTCTCCCTCCTCTCCTTTTCAAGGCATACAGAAAGTTTCAGCAGTTCAGAAGGAACTATGTCTATCACAATAGTTGAAACTCTGGCAAGGTAATCTAATTATGGAGAAGGAAATGGCAGTGCTCTTCATTTCAGTGCTTGCAGGCAGAGAACAATGCCTTGTCCTTTAAAATTAAGCAATGAAAGAGTAATACTCTACATATTGTATAGGGAAATTCTAATATAAGAATCTAAAAATATTTGTGAACATAAGGACAAAATCCACAAGAGCATTAGGAGAATTGTCCAGCATAGGCAAAAACACCAAGGCAAAAACATCCCTGACAGGCATGACCAGGGTGTCCTGGAGACTTACAGCAAAATATCTGTTCCCTTTAGATAGAAATCAGCCTGGAGAACCTCTTACCCAGCACTGCAAAGGTGAGGCACCAAGACCAAGCTTAGAGTTTGGGCACTTAATAAAAACATAACAAATTTTCAAGTGTAATGAAAATAGTTTCTGTAAGGATTTAAACATGCCTTAGTGGCATAAGCTCCTACCCTTGGGCTACCTCAGCATGCAGTATCCTACCCAGGCCTTGAGCTACACCCCTCCACAGCACGACAGTGTTTGAGTGGACTCCAATATCCATGCAGCCAGATGCCTGCCCACAGCATCTCCCTGTTTGTGTGCAGATCCCTACTCTCAGGTTAGCTTAGACAAGTTTACATGAACTGTAGTTGCACCTTTGAACTTCAGTGTAGGTATAAGAAATTAGCTGAGGTGACATGCACAGCCAAGGCACCCCTCGGTGCTGCTGGTGACACTGCTGGGACATCTGTCCTCTGCAGCACATGCATCCCTAGAGAGATGCCTTTGTCCCCCCTCCTTGTGACCTGAATCTCTCACGTCACACCTCCTGGGGCACAAGAGAGGAACCTGGCCAGATGTTTCAATTTTCTCATATTCACAGCTTTGATTGCATTAGACTAGACAGGATTTCTCCACTGGCACTACCCGGGGGTAATGTGAAATGAGTTATGAACATTATCCACTCTGTGGTGTACATATCTGATGCCAAGGAAACCTTAATGGGGTCAAGTGGAATTTCATGCTTGAAGAAGCTCATATGCTTGGACATGACCCAACTTCAGAAAATGAGATGGTTTTATGTCTGTACAAAGGCTTTGGAGATGTAGTTCCTAGCAGAAAGTGACTGCTGTGTGAGGAAGCCTGGCATAACCCGTCCCGAAGGAGAGTCCTGTGCGTCCTGCGTGGAGGCAGCTTTCTGTCATTTACATCACAAACTGTTTGGCACATTAAATGGCTCTTACTCTTTCTGAAAGAGTGACTACAGCAGCCTAGCATGTTTGGTTCATTTATTGAAATGGATAACCTGATCTGCAATGGAAAGACAAGAAATATGAAGTTTTGCTTTTGAGCAAGTGGTAACCATGACTCGGCTCTTCACATGATCTCAGCATTTCAGTTACTTAAGAGAGAGCAGAGGACACATCATCTCTTCTTAAATCAAAAGCTGAAGTTTTGATAAAATCCTCTAAATTGTTGAGTGAGTAACAGCATCAGTGAAGCCTCACTCCTGCACACATCTCTTCCCAAGGTGAGTGCCTGCAGGCAGCTCTGCTGTTTGATCTGGTTGAACATAGCACTGCCCTCACTGGTGTATCAGGAAGGTTTCCAGATGCCCTATTTAAACACGTGAGGACTTGATGCCTTTGAAATCTTCACCCTCAGTCAAACCAGACTGACATTGTCTGAACCCAACAGGTTCCCTAAACTGACGGGGACAGGGGAGAGGGAGAACAGTCAGATAGAAAGAGCAACCGCATAATGTCTCATTTCGTTAAGAAATCAGACTAAAAATCATTAGCTAATTAAGATGATCATTTTTGCAGTCGAAACACAATATGTTGGTATTGATTGCTATATGCATAATCAATAATAATATTTAACATTGCTGTAGCACTTTTCACTTGCAGCATGCACTGATTTAATCACTGATCAAGCATACAGAAGATGAAATTCTGATGTCTGCACAGCTTTTACATAATGACAAGAGAGACTTGTCTGATAAAGCCTGGACTAGAAGGAGTTAACACGGAGTGCACATTTATCATGAAAGAATGCGTAATTGCCTTAAGATAAAATATATTTATTTTCTTTTAAGCACAGTAGCTTGCCGAATGTGCACTCCATTACATCTGCGTGCCAAAGATTTGATCCAAGCCCGCTCAATCAGCTACATTTATTACGTTTGCTTTGTGTAAATGTGTGGATTTAATAACAGAGGAACTTTGGGAGCAGAGTGTCCAGCAATCCATTTACTGCTGGCAGAGGCCGGTTACCACATGCTTCAAAGGAAAGCACAAGAAACCCTTTGTAGACTTGTAGGGAATAGCCTGTTCAGAGAAAAAGCCCTAATTAGTCAGAAGATGGCTTGTACCCTGAAGCACAGGAGACATTCAACGGTAATTAAATATAAAGAAAATTAGCATGTAGTTCATGAACCACACAAGCAAGACGACACAATGCCTGGTAGCACTGAAGTGAACTATTCTGGACTAGAAATTAATACTTTTGTTATTAATGTGACCTTTTCCTCAGCCCCAATTTAAGTCTGCAAGAAAAGGAGAAGGATGAGAATTCAAGAGCAACTGCAAGAGAAGCCAAGTCTTGCCAGCAACAAATATGGCGTGAGGAGGAGGCAGAAACAGCAACTGCTCCTCAACCCTGACCTAGCACCCAACAGGACAGGATGCAAGGAGCTGCCCTTGCTCTGCACTCAGCCAAATCCTGTGGGAGGCATGCCAAACAGAGTACCAGATGGTTCCCACTTTGAAGAAAAAGGTGGAAAGGATTCCAAACAGCAGCTGAAGTTATTCAGGGAAAAAAGAAAAAACAAACAAACGAATGCATCACGAAGGAGCACATCAGCTGGAAAACATGCCAGACAGGCTGGATGGGTGCAGGGAATGGCAAGGAGAGATGTAGAGAAAAGCAACTGAAATGTGAATTTCCTACTGTACTCCAGTAAGGTCCTACTAGAAGCCTGAACAAAGAGATGTAGAAAGCACCAGACATGAAGGACATGCAGGCAGGAGCCTGGCAAGCAAATTAAAAACAAGCACTGAAAGGATGAGAGACAGGTAAAATGATCTTGTCAGTATAATATGAGAGGTAAAGTGTGAGTGGTACAGACCATGAGAATAACAATAGCTTCTCAAGTGCAAATAGATACTCCTCCCCACCAACATATGAGGCATTAGAGAGAAGCATCCGTGGATATAAAAAGGATATGCACAGTAAATTCAAAACTGTGTTAAAGACTGCAGTGTTTACCAACACTCTACCAGGAGGGCATGTCAGGTTACTGGTTTTTCCCAAGCCATGCTACGTTTTGGAAGATGGAACATATGTCTGGAGGGAGTGGGGGGGGTTGTATCTTTTCCACCTGCCTCAGCCTACAAGAATCTTTCCTTTTGGGCTATAATGTCTCATCACAAATGTCCCCACAAAGGTTTCTCTCTTCTCCCTATCACGCCTGCACCAGAGGACCTTGCACTTCATTTATGAAACTCATCCCACCTCTATACTTCAGTGTGCACAGTGACCTATTTGTGCTCATGTAATAATCTAATCCTTGTCTCTATTAAAAGTGCCTCCTAATTTTTATCATTGTATCTGCTTAAGAACATTGATTTTTTCAGCCCTGCTATTATTTTTCAAACTGTATATCAGTTCTCCTTTGGGAGTCCTTGTGAAATGCATCCTCCTACTCTCATGTCCCCTGTTTTTCCTTTGCAATTAAACTTTTATGTTTTAGTTCCTTGGCATTGCTTACAGCCTGAGATGTGATTTCAGACCCTTTTTCCATGTGAGCATTTCTCTGGCATGGCCCCAATGTCCCAGACAAGCCCCATAACCCCTGGGAGCAGCAATCTCGCTGGGGGACCATCCTTCCTGATTCAGTGGACAGTCCTGAAACTTTGGAAGAGGAACAAAGGTGAATTTCAAAATATCAGTATTTTTTCACAGGAACACAATTCCTATATAATTTCAATTTTTACAATTTATAAAGCAAGTAACAAAACCCAGGAGCACTGGGGAGGCAGAGCAGGGCGACTGCCTTGCCAGACCTGGCAGACGGCTGCTCATGCTCCTGGTATCTGATACAACAAAGGCACACTCAGCTAATCCCTGCTGGCAGCTACCATTTCAGCTTCTGCTTCTAGTGGCAACACAAGGCAGCTAATATCCCTTTAAATGCCTGGGAGATTCATGTGAAAAGAAATATGGGCACCTAACTGGAAAAAAACACTACAGAGCCATAAATCCCAAGTTAAATTAGGAAAGACCTAGCACAGTATTGCAGACAAAAAAAAGTGAATATATGTATAAATGGTGATGAGCTGCATGTTTACAGGCACTCGTCTTTAAGCAAGATACCTTTTGTCTTTAATAAACATGCACAGCTTTTTATATATGCCAATGCAGACAAACAAAGCAATCAATAATACTGCTCAAACAGTAGACACCAAGACTGAAAATTTGTTTCAGGAGTTTATCAAAATATAAATGTGAAAGCCATAATGCTGTCTTAAAAAGCTATTCATAAATTAGGAATGACACAGCCAAGGCATTACAAGTGTACAAAAAAGCAGAACCCACCTTCAGTAAAAAAAGACCACCATAGTTATTTGCCTGTTATTCAGACTCTCTTATAGATGCTTATTTGTTTGCACTCTGCAGGAAACCCAGGTCTGGCAGCTAGGGGTTACAGCTTATCTCAGTTCCTCACTACAGGTTTGGATGCAGACCCCAGTCAGTTCCTACATCGAACAGCTCCAAAGTCTGAGGTAGGTGGTCAAAAGGCAGCCTAGCCTAAGCCTTAACAAGAGCTGATCTCACCTGTGGCTCAACTCATCCCTCTCCCACTTAGGTATTGGTCTGGGTATTTTCAATCATAAGCAGGAGTCCCCAGAGTAACAGGATTTTCAAAAAGCCTCTTTTATTTAGAGCCACAAGACTGGTGAGAATGGAGTCTCTCATGTGTAGACCCTATGTTCACTCTCATACCTCTTCCTGCAGGTCCATCCCAGGCCAGCCTGCCCCTCTCCTTCCCTCTCCCGGGGCAGAGCAGCAGCTCCCCAGCCACAGCTTGGGCTGAGGGGCCCAGGCAGGCTGGGGTAGAAAGCCAGCACCAAGCCTTACGGCTGTCACACCAACCGCTTGCCGGGCAAGGCACAGCCCTGCTTCTACTTCCTTTCTAACCCAAAAAACTGTTTATATCAGTTTACATTTCCAAGGCTATCATGGCAAGGAAAAGTGCCAGAAAGTTCCTTTTTTTGAAATGAAAGCCTACTTTACATGTTCAGCTCCTCTAAACAAATGCAGCCTACACCATGCTTTGAGAGGCCTGAAGTCTAGCTCTGTGCAAGTGAGAGAAAAACTCAGGGCCTAAATCTTCTCGAAATACACGTCGAGTGTCTGTGATTACCAATGGAAACGTGCCATAGCACACATCAATCTAATTTTGGAGGCAAAATGTCCAACCGGATGGCATATTGCTGATTTTTTCTCCTTGCCTGTGGCTCCCTGCGGGCGCCGCGGGTGCCTCCATCCCTGCGTGCCCGCAGGCACGGCAGCCCTGCCTCCGTATCCATCCTGGGCACCGGGGCACGCGGGCAGCAGCCAGCCCGCCGGGCACCCGCCAGCGCTGCCCAAGGAGCTCTCGAGGAGACCCACACCCTGCAGGACCTGGCGCTTTCCTTCTCTCCCTCTCCCCAGCCACATCTCTGCACAATGTCCCAAGCCATTGTTGTCTGTTTCTGTCACTGTGCCATTAACCTAATTAGCAACAGGAAACGAGAAATCAAGACAGTGTTTAGTATGCTGAATTTCCAGAATGATTTGCTGCAGCTTTTGTCTGTACACAACAAGAGGATGTTATAAGAAGAGAAAAGCCGAAAATTTATCTAAATTAATCTCTTGGAATCAGAAATAAGAAACAAATATAAACACTCAATAGAAAGCCTTATTAATTTCTGCATTAGCCTTGATTTTTGTGAGAAAAAAAATTATTTACAATGTGTTAAACATTCAGTATTTAAAATATCAGCATTATGCAAACATGTAGTTACATAGCAGAGATATTAAAATATTAACACCTTGTAATTTTTTTCTTTTTGAGGATCTGGCCACCATTCTTTTACCAGGTATTTGCCCAGTTTATCAAGTTTAACAATTGTGGTGTGTCTCTGGACTATAGGGCTAATGTAATTAAATCCTATTAACACATCAGGAATAAAATCCTTTAATAGGCACATGAGGCTTTGAGAGGCAGCTCATTCCTGAGCAGATTTAATATCCTTAAATTAAGCAAGTGTGAATGGGAGGATGAATCTTATTAAAAACTTAAATCTGATTATATTTGAAAATTATTGGTTTCTTAATGTAATAAATTATCCAATACAGACTAGAACAAATAATATATCCTAGCTTCACATAACTCCACTCTATAACAAGTGACAAACGAAATTAAGAATGACTGTGGGGCAAAAAGGAAGGTCTTTTTATAAAAGTCATTTTGCATAATGAAATACTTAAATCATTTTAACAAACACTGGGGGAGGGGACGGAAGATATATATGCAGATGAGGGCATTAGAACAGGACTCATTTTTCCTCTTCAAAAAGGAAACTCAAAGACAGTTGGATTGGGGTTTTTTTCCTCTAAAAATGCCATTCTGACGAATTTGTTGTAAATTTTGAAAAGAAAAGATGAAGCTTATGTTGGTGGGAGCTGATTCCTTTTCCAGAAGGCTAATGCAAATGTAAACCATCTGCCACACATTCTGCTGATAAAGCTGTACTTCCGAACAATGGACCAACAGCACTGGAATACTAAAACATTAACTCAACATTAGGAAAAAGTTTTGAAAGAGATTATAACTTCCATAAAACAGAGGTAGTTTTACTGTCCCTTCATGCAAAGAGAAATTATTTGTTATAGATAGATAGATCAATCTGTATATACACACACATTTTCTTATTTAACATATATGGGGCATAAATCAGGAATACTGAGGAAGAGGTAAGGGAGTCATTTAATGGGATCCTCTGCTAAGGTATAAATCACATTAAATCACTTATGTAAATGGAAATACCTCAAAGTTTATAAAGAGTATTGCTACTTTAAAAGAAAGCTGGAATTGCCATTAGTCCCTGAACACAATTAGGTCTCTTCCTTTTAACATGGGGGCATTTCAAACCCTTAGCAAGCACCAGCCAAGCAAGCAGTAGCTGGACAATCAGTAGTCTGAGGTCTTTACTCAGGACAGTGGACACCATCCAATCTTTAATAAATCCAGTGGAAAGTCCCAGTAGATTTTTACTCTGGTCCTATGTGCCACATTTATGAATGGAAAAACCGGGTATAAAAAAGCTTTACTTTCAAATCAGAGTAACCAAAATGATTTACTGTGAATGTATGGAAATGAAAATACTTGACCTAGAGAGAACACCGCAGAAGTATCTTTATGGAGACAAAAGACTACACAATTGATTAAACAACGTGCCCCAAAATGATTTCCTAAACTAATTTGATGATGGTAGGCACCAATATAAGAATTTCTAGAGAAAGAATTGATGATATTTCTGTCATGTAATTCAGTACCTTAAAAGTGTTGCCCTGTTTCAGAATGGTAAAATACTCTCAAGTGCATTTCAGGCTTGGCACAGGGCACCATATATGTATTCACCACAAGAACAGATTGGGATATAAAGTTACTTGATCTTAAATTGCTAATGATTTAGCCAGAAGACTTCAATATCCAGTAGTTCACCTAACTATGTTAATTATTCACACATCAAGCTGGGGGCAGGGGGCCAAAACTGTATAATCACAAGTTAAAATTTCTCTAAAATGCAACACCAGTACGGCAAGAAAGTAGCAGATACTTGTGTGTTGAAACGACAAAATAGGTTATTCTAGAATAAACAAAGAAACCCTCCTCCACCACCTTTGGTAGCCAGCACTCATTTCTCTTTAAATCTGAGGTAAAAAAATCCCAAGAGTTCTGGTTGTTTCTTAGATGGATGACAGATTTTGTTCTAATTAATCTAGAGCACTGTGTATAGAAACGACTGCAAAAGCAAACATGTCTATTAACAAAAAGCAGTGATTACTGCTTGGCATTTAGCCAGTAACTCTACATAAGCAATGAATTGATGCCTGCAACTGTCTCAGTGCCATATGGGTTCTGCTGTAGCAATGAATTGGATCCAACGCAAGGTTAAGATGTGTCAAATTTAACTGGGGTTTAATTGATACTGGTAAAGAGGCTCTAAATAAAGAAACAGTGTGTGTGCTATTAGAAACAGGATGCATGTCAGCCTACATCCCCCAGCTTGTTGGCAACAAAACTATGCTTAGAGATCCAAAGGAGTTTCCAAACTCCTTTTTATTGCCTTTTTCTCTTTTTTCTTTTCCTTTTTTTTTCTTTTTTGATTAAAAACCAAACAAACAAACAAACAAAGAGACAACAAAAACTTTAGGTTAACAGGTTTACTAGCACTTAATTGGAATTGAAAGACAGAACACTAATCAGGTGTACAGTGTTACCAGTTCCTGTTTTTTAAATGCTAACAAATCTCTTCACAGTAATGCCAGTCATTTTGCCTTGGTATTTCCATTCACTTATGAAGAAATATCCCTAAACTACACAAGCAGCAAGACTGCGCAGCTTACTATGCAAGAGCCAGAAATGGTAATGTTACCTCCAAGAAGGATTCCCTTTCTTGAACAGCAACAAAATACTGTGTGACCCCTCACCTGCCTCAGAAGTTACTCATTGAGTACGAGGGTTATTTTTATTCCACTGTCAGCTTTGGTGCAATGAGCCTTTTATCCAAAGTGATGCATGCTGAGAGAGTAAAGACCTGAATTGCCCAGTGGGAGCAGGTTAGCTCCCGGCCTGGGCAGCAAGGAGCTACTGAGAGTTATTCCCATCCATTTTATGCTTGGAGTGAGCCAGCAACCATAGAGTGCTGCAAACATCCATGCTTGGTGGCTCCTGCTCTGACAAGGACCCTGCTCCCTCCATGCTGCCAACTCTCACCCCAAGTGGCAGCACTGTCCAAAAGAAACCCAGCACCAGTCACTTGCCCCAGCCCCTTCCAGCCAGCATCAAAAACTGCAGCAATCAGGCTGCATCCAGACCCTCCTCTGCTCAAACCGTGCCAGGCCCAGGCTCCCAAAATGCCATTGTCCTCAGTGGCAAATGCTGATACTCCTAACAGCCCCCCTCTGCAGACCTCAGGTGAGGAAAGGGGTTAAAGTGACACAGGAAGAGAAACAGAAACCACTCAGGTTTGCAGCTTTCCATAGCAAGGAAGAGGAGGAAGGCAACAGGAACAAAAATCCTGAGTTTTTCAGTTTTCAACAATAACTAAATACTCTGAAAATAAAGATGACTGACCCTTCAGAACTCTAGTTTTTACACAATTAGACACAAAGACAGTGCCTATAAATACCCAATGGGAAGGAACAAAAACCACTGAGCCACACCCTTAGTAGTGCCCAGTGGAAGGATGAGCAGGCACAAGCTGAAATACAAGGAATTTCACTTAATCATAAACAAATTATTTGTTTGTTTGGCTTGGTTTTTTTACAGTGGGAGTGATCAAAAATAGGAAGAGGTTGCTCAGAGAAGTTGTGGAGTCTCCATTCCTGGAGATCTTTAAAACCCAGCTGGCCACAGTCTGGAGCAACCTGCTGTGGCTGTCCCTGTCCTGAGCAGGAGGCTGGACTGGATAGGCTCCAGACATCCTGTCTCAACCACTCTATGATTTGGTGATTATGTAAATTAGCATCCCTTTAACAGTGTGCCAAACCTCACCTTTCATGATACAAATAAAAAAAATAAATTGATAGGGAAAGCTGATAGGTAAAAATATTTTTATTTTTAACCTCTTCCACTTGTTACATTTCCAAAGATATACTGCTTCCTTCTAACTGTTCCTCATGCTCCAGCAGTAGCAGCCCATAAATATCTCTAGTTTCCCTAAAACTGCTTTGATTTACTTCCCTCAAAGAGAAAAAAAGGAAGAAACCACCAAACCAGCCATGCTGAGACCACACTGAACTGAAGCTGGCTCAACTACACCTATCTCCTGTATTCTAAATTTTGTTTTGGAATTAGGTCACTGCTTTACCTCATATTTGAGCAATACCTGGCATAGTGAGATCCATGTTGAAAGCCAGGATTTCTAGGCATATCTCTATTAGCAGTAAGAATCACTTTATTCTAAGAGCAACCTTGATATATTAATTTCTTCAATAATATCTTTGCTTCTTCCTCCCAGACCAGTGTAATTCAAGTTATTCTTTATGTCTAGTTTGGCATTTACACATCAAATGGTATCAAGCTTTTATTTGATAAGCTTTAGCCCTTTTATCTCAACATTGTGTTCTTCTGATATTCTGTGACTGTTTTGACAGTTCTTCATCATGATGCTTTATTGTGCAACTAATTTATTTTTCATAATCATTTTGATGCAATTTTGGTACTTTTGTCAGCAGTGGAAAAAGTTTTCTAGTAATTGTAATAATTCCTTTTCACTTTGCTTTGCTGGCAATGTTCTAATCCTGTAGATAGCTTTCTGCATTGTTTTTAACCCTGCAGGGAGTAATGACTGTGTGACATATTCAGCAAAGGAACCATTTACTGTAAAAGGACATTGTTCCATTACTTACACTAAGAAAAAATACAAAAAACAAGACAGGGAAATAGAGTAAAAACAACTGTATCTGTACACCTAATGTTTGATATTTGTCAGAAAGACATAACAGAGTTGTTGTTCTCTGTATGCAGACAGTGGAGTCAATACTATTCTACAAATAAATATATGACAAAGGAAAAAAAAAAGGTTGCTCATTGCTTATTAATGCCCATTTATATTACGTGCTGTATATATTTCAAGCAAAACGCAAACCCTGGTCTCATGCAGCAAGGAACACAATGACAAAACAATTATTTACTACTGTATCTTTAATGCCTCACTGACTGTCTTGCCTGAAAAGTAGGAGCTTGATTTTCTTCCTCTCTGTCCTTTCAAACGATGCCTGTGTCTGAGAGACAAGATTGCCAAGTTACTTCCAATTCTCTAATACACAGTCTTGTACACTGGAAATCAGTATGGAACACTGCACTCGCATCTCCCCTAACTTTTTACAGCCTTTAAATTGCCAGTCTTCTGACTACATTTCTTCAAACAATATTGCCATCTGACTGATATCAATCAAACACATTGCCCTTTGATGTCAGAACTCACAGAGTCATCCCACTTGACTGAATTTTGATTACCTCTGTATTCAGTCAAGTAATGTGCTGTTCTTCAAAAAATAGAGAAGCATAGCCACTGTGCATTTTTAATAAAAAGACTATTGGCTCCTGTACTAGGAAAATAATGCCAAAAACATTAACTTTGGGATTCCAAGTTTGCATGCATGTTTTGTTTCCTGAGCAGAGGTGGATGTTTTATAGTGTAGTATGAAATGAAGGAGAAACATTTAGGCATTCAACTTCTAATATCAGGCTTTCAGCTGTTGTGGCTCCCAAATTTCCCACATCTCCTACAGTACCAGTACAGAGGGGATGTGCACCCATCTTTTTTCCTTTTTACTTGAATTTTAACCTGTTTTACATTAAAGCATTATTCAAAAGCAGATGTCTTTGCTGAAGTGGAAGAAAAAAAACCCCCAGATATTAGATTGCCTATTGTTTAAGTCAGGTGCAAAAACCTGCACTAGCAGGCACAAAGGACAGGAGTGCAACCAAAACCCTGAAAACCACTGACCATGATAACTGCTAAATTTGCTATTTTTTGGTTGATATTTAAGTTTTTCCTGAGCTTTATTCTAACCCCTGCAGTATTCTTTCTCTGTGCTCTACTCTTTGCTTCAACGAATGCACACCTTTCCACTGCTGCTACACCCACCTCTGTCCCTCCACACTGCCAGATGGAAGGCAAGAATAGCAAATTTATGTCTATAGGTCAGAAGAGGAAATCTCAGCAGAACTTCCTTTGCAACCAGGCATTTTTAAAGCTGTCCAAACAGATAGAGCCATTGGCCAACTTCCAGTCTGAGTCTAAGTACGGGGTGTTTGACTCCTGAACAGGAAAGAAAGACCCATTCCAGGACATGAGATCAAACACATTCTAGGCATATCAAAGACAACTGTTTGCAGAGCCAGTAGAGACCACTGCAAGTCCCTTTCTCCTTAGGTGTTAAAAGTGCTGAGAAGATGGGCAAGATTTGCAACCTTAAGTAGGAGGCAGCCCAAGCCACCATCAGGTGGAAATAGTTCTCAAACTTGTGGATAACAGAACTAAAAATATTACTTTCAAAAGACGCCTTCTAAGAAATAGGACCTCAGGCAGCTAAAATTCTGGTTTTTTCTAGCAGAAAACCTCTTTTGGTAGGAAATTAGTAGTTACAAAAAAAAATCCCAAAGAAACAAAAGGAATAGAAATTAAAAACAAAACAAACAACCAAAAAAAAACAAACACCAAACAACAACAACAAAAAAACCTAAGCTACCTAAATCTTCCTAAGGTACATAAGCTTCCTTTATGGTCATTTATGTAACTGAGTGGGCTGTAACTGTGCTTGATTTGGTTATTGGTACACCTGCAGTACAGTACCTATTTGAGCATGCTGCTTAGACTCACTAAATTAGCACAGTTTCTATGGTCTGTGTTTCAGACAGCTCTGTCTTTTGCTTATGTACCTCATGAAAATTCAAGTCTTTCACAATGCTTAGCTTTTGCTGCACTCTCACTCCATCACTGTTGCCAATACATAAAGTTCCTTGGCACATCAGGGCAGACAAACTGTTTCTCTGGATGGCTCATTTTTCCAGAAATGACATGTGTCACAAAGCAGCTCAGACTCCTTAAACCCTACATTCATTCCCAGCCAGTCAATATATTCTCATGCCCTTGTATACAACCTTCAGTCCTTGAAAGGAAGAAGAATTAACTTTCATAAAATCAATCCTCAGTATTCCTGGCATAACTGACTGTACTGTCACACCTAAAATCTCTGCTTCTTCAAATATCCTCCTCATCCTTTAGGGAAGAAAGGGATAACACCTACTTTCTGAATTCGCACCCTCAGAATAAGCACAAGTATTTATGGAGGTAGGAAAATGCCATGCTTTCAGAATTATGTCCTCCTTTTGCTGGAGACAGACACTCTGAACACTCACGACATCATTTTTCCATTTTTGGGCCAGGAAAATTGCCCCAGCCACTCTTTGCTGAGTCTGATCTAGCAATGAGACTTGCTTGAGGCTATACATAATTCTTAAGATTGTACTTTGAAGAATGATTTTAACGCAAGAGGGATTTTTTTCTCCTTTCAATCTAAATGGCTTATAGTGACACATATTTCTATTGGTCAGCTAAATGAAAAGATTAGGTCTGCCAGACTTTACAGTATGTGGGTAGTGCTGATCAGGAAAAAGAAACAAAACCAAAACCAAGATTTACAACTGTGGGTAGTTTATAACTCTGTTAGTCTTCTTTCTAAGTCTGCCTTTTCTAAGGCCATCAAAAGCTCCTTTTGAGTTGTACTTCTGACATGATTTCAATATGTAAAGCGGTATATCAGTATGAGTTTACTTTGCTTCTTCAAAGTGCTGTTCTTGCAGACACACAGGCTCTCATCCCACAAGGAAACACTTGAAGCATTCAGTATCCACGCAAATGTTCCACTCACTATCCCAGTTTTATTGTCTGGCTGAGCATATTTAAGCAGAAACACCAGGGGAAAATGCAGGTGCTGAGGTAAAAGCCTGGGTGAGGAGGAGAGAGGGGGTGCCCTGGCTCCTGGCCAGGGCTGATGTGGCAGAGCCACCCCTGCCACTCGCTGGCCACCACACCTGGCCTGGGCTGTGACCCTGGCCCACAGCAAGGTGGTTGCTCACCCAAACAGGAAACCACCATGCTTGCTGCATTAGGAATTGCATTTCCATTTGGAACCTAAAAAAGAGGCAGTGCTATAATATCCTTCTATTTCCTGCTTCCCCAGCTGCTCACTGGCCCAGCCTCTCTCCTTTCTTCCTTTTTTTTTAATCTAGGAATGCATTTGCCTTTGACCATAAAAAAAAAGAAGAATATGCAGAGAACTCAAACATCAAAATCCTTCAATCTCTAACCACATGTATGGAATGCTTAACAACTATCACAAAAGAGCTCCTGAATGACAGTAGGAAAAGCATAAATGTGACTGAAATGGCATTTACAAAATTAAAACTCAAATCTTTGGCACTTCCTAAAAGCATTTTTTGCAAGAAAATTGTGTTAGTGGTGCACTAGCATGGGGAATAACTCTCCTCACAAGCCTCTGACAAAACAGCCCACTGAAGGACAACTGGTAGATTTTGCATCATTCAGAAAAAAATAAAAATCAAATCTGAGTAGCTGAGCATAGTATATATTAACATTGAATGGTTATTATGTCCTGGTCAACTGTTAGAAAGCTCTTAGAAGATGGCATCTGCTTTTCAGAAGAGAACCATACTTAAATGGGACTTTCAGCTCTTACACATAAGTGATTCATTTTTTTAGGCATTCTCAGTCACAATTTTTTCAGACATTTCTTCTTTTCCCTTCTGACAATCTAAGAAAAAATCTGCTGCAAATCTGATGGATACCACTCCATCCTCTGCCAGAGTCATAGTCTACTTACAGTTAAGAAGACACTTTTACTATAAGATCCAAATCATTATTTGGTTTCTCAACACTTCTAAAACATCAGTGTCCTACTTCCTTCTTCAGCCCAATCCCAACCTCTTAAATAATTGAGTCCAAGTTTCCACATTATGTGCAAACATAGTCATTGCTATTTGAAAGAAGGCAGGAAAATTAAACACAGTATGTCATTCTAGAACAGGGGCACTGCTTAGGTATTAATGACGATTAGGATACAGAGAGATGTACAGGCTATGGACTGGTTTAATGAGGAGAAAATCCATAACCTCCCCCAGAAGATGCTCTAGCCAGTGCAGGAAAGATATAAAATCCAACAATTAAAAAACCAGCTAGATGCTGCCCATCCACCCACAGACTGGGGGTTGGTTGCAACAGCCAGTTCTTTACTAAAGCCTACTGAGTACAGAGAAATACAGAGATAATACGAAAGTTTCTTCTGGTGTTCTTTAGGCAATTAATGGAAAACACAGGGAAGAATTAAATAATATTTTGGTTGGCTGGGATGTCCATTTCAGCAATTCAGAGGACAAAAGATTAACTTGAGAAGCTACTTGAAAGAGTTTCAAAAGTCAAGTGCAAAAGAGGTTAGCACCAGAGGATACAATAAAAAAGTAGTTTAATCTATGATCCAAGGTACAGCATTGTTCTTTAAAAGCTTACACAATGCTGCAAAACTGTATGGCGTGCTGCCAGCAAACAGCTTCAATAATATGCTTTTGGAATGGCAACTTTTGCTTTTGGTGCTCATTGAAAACTGGTTCTTGTCTCTTTTGTACCATGGCTCATCGTGTGTTGCTGTTCTGGACCAATTCTTTCCTTTTTGATTTGATGTTTCTTGGATCCTCAATCCTTTAGCAACTTATCTTCTAATAGTCACATTAAACACAATACAGCAGTACTACTTTTGTTGGTATTGTCCTTAAGTATTAATCCTGAAGCCCTGCCAGAGGGGTTGACCTTCCTCTCTCTTGCTTTGGGTCAACAGATAGTCACCAAAGACGAGGTTGAGCTGCTTCTCTTAAAATACTTTTCCATCCCTGAGTTTTGTGTCCAAAGGTTGGTAACTTCCCAAAAGTCAAGAGAGCATCACCTTTCACTGATGGTGCTACAGGCCAACATATCCAGGTACATACAGCACAATTACACCCTAATGCAAACAACAGGTCTTTTATCCCAGTGAGGAGCTTTACAAACTGTGCACTTTTCAATTTTTAACTGCTGTGACAAGTTACTCCCAGGAAAACTAAGCATAAAGGCTCAATTTTACCCTTCACCAGTTCAGAACCAATTGTTTTATGAACCCACTAGGAAATATTTGTTTATGGACACATTCCTCTGGACCAGAACATTTTATTTGTCTACTATTGGTTAGGATTTCTCTTCCACCATGACCCACTATGCCCATCTCTGGACAGACAACAGCACAGGCCAGGAACTGTGATTTAATTTCAGTTACACAGCACAGTAATTTTGAGTCTATTATTCCCATTCTGCAAAGGAAATTAGCTTTTAAAACAGTGATATACACAAGCAGTCAAAATCCTGAAAAGATACACATTGGCTGTTTTAAGCAGGAAATTCAGAAAAGCTTTGGCTGTATAAAGTATTTTAAGCTGAAAAAAAAGTACAAAGAACAAACCATTGAACAGTTGCATTTTTGACAGTTCTGCACTGCCTTGGCAGTGGAAGCATCTCTGTTCAGGAAAGCAGTCATGGACAAGTTCAAAACAGACTCTTGCTGAGATGCTATCCTGAACATAGCCAATATTTGGGGCCATTTTTAGGAGTCGACAGCCTTCTGAAGGTTTGGATAATCTATACTTTTGCCTTTTGGTTTTCAAATGCAGAATACAAGCTCAGCAGCCCTTACAAAACATTGCACCTGTGGAGTGATGAGGGCAAATGCTGATAGGACTCTACCTACTTCTGGTTCTAGATGTGCAATGTCCTCACATCTCAAACATACAAAGGAACTGACTCTCCCATTTAATCCATTACTAAAGTCCTTTTAGTTTCTAGATATTTTGCTAGGAATATGCATTTTCAAACAAAGCTCTCTCCAAGCTGTCCCTTTGGCAGCATAAGGATCACCACAGCAGTTCTTGGAAACCCTCATTCCTTGCAGAAGGTTCAGTCTGCTCCAGCACTCCTACACAGGTATGTAAAAGCTTGCAAGACAGGATGATTCATGGCACTGAACCCTGCTGTGGAGAGAGGAGTATTCTCACTCGTGCATGCATGTGCAGTAATGTGCTGCAATTGCCAACAATCCTTTCTATCTCAAATTTTACTGCCTTCTCCTATCAGCTCCAAGGGCCAGTAGAATTATAGAGATATCTGCAAAGGGGAGCAAGAGATGTTTACAGGTCCTCCTGCCCTGCTGTAATTTCCAGCCTTCACATCCCTTCCTGACGGCTGGTTTCTTCCTTCATCACCACCATGCTTTTACCACTATGACAGAAAATGATGGGGCAAGAGGAAGAGACCTGCAATCACAAAGCAACCCAGTGATAGCCCAGCTAATAACAGGAAATAAAACACATTGTGCTTCCCTGCTCCTGTGAGAGAAAATGATGAAGCACAAGCCCTGCTCTCATCATTCAGCAGTCTGGTTTAAGGAAAAAAAGAGACACCACATGATGGCTGAAGAAAAAGATTTTGGATTGTGCCATAGAAATTGCTCCATTTTATGTATTCCATAACTGACCAGTTTTAGGTCCTACTTCAGACCCACACCTGTGAAGTTGTCAGGCCTGATAAAAGGGAAGGGGTACTACAGTATTTAACAATAAACCACACTCCCAGCAAGCAGTAACAGCCATCCTGTTCCAGAGTGCACATGTATGTTGTTTTGCCTGTGGATTATTCCCTCCAGTAACTCACAAAGAAACTCCTTGTTGCATTGTCTGTATTCCAAGAAAAACCCTGATGATTGTAAAGTGGGAAGACAGTTGCCTTCTTATGTTTACTTATTACCTGTAAGACTGCTCAAAAGAGTGACAATTTTATTGTGTTTAATCTTTTCCCCTAAAAGCTAAATGGCTAGAAATGCAATCAAATAAAATGTCTTTGCTGTCCATTTCATAATCTTCCAGCAAAGATTTTAATTTTTAGTAGACTTTTACCCTTTTCTTTTTTTTTTACCAAAAACAAGAAGTATTTACCACCTGTCACAGGGAAAAAAAAAAAAAAAGTTGGAAAGCTCTTTCACCAATTTATTGCTCCTCCTCATCACCTCTGACCATGGTTGGATCTTGTAATTTAAACTTTTATTTTATTTATTCTTTAAGCAGCCTGACTTCTTGGGGAAACACATGAGAGCAATCAAAACCAAGCTGAGAAGCATCCTAAATACATAACATGATATTCAATTTGACTTTTTAAAAAATTCTCTATTTCTACTATCTCTGCCTTACTCAGTATACAGAAACTACATATTCTTTGCTATTTTATAAAGGAGCTCTTTGAAAATAAGCAAAGACATAAGTCATTTTTTGAGATGCAGAAGTGTCTTAGCACCTGAAATTTTAGTTTCCCACTGTAAGTCCATATTTCTTTGCAGCAGTTTCATTTTTATCAGGGTTTCATCAGAGTACAATGATAAACAGCTGTTGCATACCCCCAGGCTCACAAGCAGTTGAGCAAAAATCTGCAATTACAGGCATGTACAATTGCTAGATTTTTAATAAATACACTGTGTCATGCAGCTGTATATAGCAGATATATATAACATATTAGGATTAGAGGCACATGCATATTATATAACCTCATTCTAATAATGTATTTATACCCTGATTTATATGAGCTTAATGATAAATAGAGACAAATTAAGAAATCCATAATAATTTTCAGCTCAGAGGCCAGCACCTACTGTTCTGCACAGGAATTAATATCTTGCTTAAAAACCACTATGCACTTCAGTTTGGAAGGAAATAATCTCCTTTCTCATGTTTGCATCTATCTAGCAAAAGGAAGTGATTAATGCTGAAGATATTTTCCACAATGAAAGGATCTGCTTCCTCCATACCTTTTGATTTATTCTCTCTTATTTTTGTGTTTTATTTTGATAAAGGACATTGTACCCATCCATCAGACCTGGTCTTAATCTTTGCAACTAACCCAGTTCCTGAAGTTCTCAGGCTTCATGCAAACAATTAGTACTTGTATACAACCATATTAACAATTGCTGCAGACACAAAGCAGCTCCTTGCAGCCAGGCTAACCTTTTATACAGCCTCAATATTTCCTCTTATAAGGAGAAATATAATCAAAACAAGGCACCAGAATTCATCCTGCAAAGTGATATTCATTGCATAACTTTATGGCAGCAGCCTTATTTCCTACCAGTTGCCAATATATTGGATCACAAGTTGCTTTCTCTCAAAATCAGTACAACTGATTTTTTTCTCAGAAGGTTTTCCAATACACCCAGGGAGAGGAGAGTGCCCTGCCCGGTGCTGCACAGCACGATGGTTTGCCAGGGAGGGCTGCAAGGGCCAGCAGTGGAGGCACGGGGCTTGCCCTGCCACCGTCACCACGCAGCCGGGTCCCACCTCACTCAGCACAAACACCCGCCCAGCAGGGATCCCCTCCATCCTTCCTCAGACACAAAGCACTCCCTTCCCTGTCCTGGAGGCTCCCTGCACAGGAACCAAGATCCTACACCTCCATGGTCCCCTCGGCTTCTGCCCATTCTCCCCTCCCCTCTCAGCTGTCTGTGCCCAAGGCCACCTCAGCACACAGCAGACAGGGCTTGTGTCCCACAGCCTGCCCTCCACACCCAGCCGCGGGAGGAAAACCACCCCCCACACACGGAGGGAACCTCCTACCTGCAAAACAGAAACCCCTGCCAGACCTTACAAGCCACATTTAACAAGAATGCTACCACCGGTTTGGCTATGACATCTGCCTAAATAAAAGTTAAATATCAAAAAATACCCCGGTTTTTACACTAATTTGAACATTTTTACAAACACTTGTTAGAGGGAGATGACAACTTGCCAGGAGCACAAATGCTCCAGGAGGCACCGCATCCCAGTCTGACTAGCAGCATTTATTCCCTGCAGCTTATTGCTCAAAATGGGATAAATGCTGGAAAATCTTTCAACTCACAGCACATAGGAGCCACACTACAAAGCACTGTTTGTTTTAGAAATAAGATTACAACATATAGACTGATTCATAAACATTTGCATTTTATAATTCTTTCTGCAAATGAGTTGGTAAGTCAATTCACATAGGAATGAGATTCCTCCCCTACAAAGGGAATGAGCCACAGGATTTTAACTGCCTGTGAGGTCTGGTCACTTTCTCCCTCTCAGAGCTCTCTCCTCATTTTGTGCAAGGCAAAAATTACTAACTTTTCTTCTGCACATCTTCTCACTTGGAGCGGTGTGGGAAAGGCAGCCATTCCCTAAAGGCCACAGAAGTGGCAGGAATAACGCAATGGTCCATTTCAAAACAAAGCTGATGATTCAGTCATCATCAGTTCCTTCCCTCTATTGTACCAAGAGTGTAAATACTTGGCTGCCACAAAGAGTCAACACGCTCCAGCCATGGGGTCTAAAGAGCACAACCAGTCGTACAAATACTTTTTACAGTGATATTAAAGAAAACCCTAGCAATACTGGGGAAAGCAAAAGGCTAATTAGCTGTCAACAGGGATGCAGAATAATGCACACCCTCAAGCGTCTTTTTCCTGAAGTCCAGGTATCTGGAGTGCCAGTGCCACGTTCTCTTCATCCTGACTGACCTAAGGACATGTGGAGGCTGGAGAGCCCTCTCCAGGCTGATGAATGGCAAATCAAGAGTACATAGAATTACTGAGTCGCTTCTCTCTTCCTCGTACACCATAGAAAGAGAGGGAGTAACACAAAAGGTTAAAAAAAAAATCAAAGTCACAAAACAATGATCACTTGGCAGCCCAAAAGCAGTGTGGTCACCTACCAGTGCACACAGCAGAGACAGCATTACGTGGAGACAAAAAAACAGCTAACGCTGCAGCTCACAGCCAAAACACCATGGTACAGCCTTCCACTGTGCCTCGTGGGCTTCCTACTCAGCAATGATGTTGCTCTCCCAGGCCTCCAGCATAAGGGTTGCCTCTCCTAGGAGAAAGAGAAAATAGCTTGTGCAGGACTTCACTTAGAAATGAAGTCTTAAGCCCTCCTTTCCCCCTCTCCTCTCCAGACATTCCCCTCCACCCAGACAGACAGGTATGCTCACTGGGCAGTTTTGCTCTTTTTCCACACTGGGTTGGACTCTGGAACAGGCAAGAAAACGTAAGGCAGAGCTGCAAACACATCAGCTGGCCTGTCCTCCCACTCCAGCCAAGAGAAAGTGCTGCCTTCAAGACAAGCTTGGTTATTGAGTAGACCAGGCTGAGGAGGGAGAAGATGAGCATACCTAAAAATGAAGGAAAATAAACACACAAACATCACAAAGAAACTGTCCATGTCTACCTGCCACAGGAACAGTCCTGCACCACTGAAACAACGCTGAACCCAGGCAACCAGAACTGTGTTTCAAACCACATTAAGCCAAGCGCACATGCTTAATCTGATGGCAGTAGTGGTTCCTTCCCCATTTCAGACATCAACTCTTTTCTTTCTTTATCCCATGCACCTGGCAAGCTCCCTGAGATATCTCCCAAATTCCAGCAAATACACCAATTTCTGACCATTTGAATGAGGCTGTTGCTAAGCAACACCATTTTCCTTTCTCTTTGGTTTGTTTTTTTTGGTTTGGTTTGGTTTGGTTGGAAGATTTTTTTGTTTTGATTTGGGTTTTTTTGTTCAATTGAACTTAAAAGAAAAACAACATAAGATTAAAAATCTTCAACTTTTTTTATGAAAACATTGCCTCAAAAAGCAGCTCACTTTCGTGGAGACTAATTGTATTTCCTATATTCTTCAAATATAGTCAGCCTTCAAATGAAAAACAAGTTTGTTAATAACATGATGTTACTAATTCTTACCTAGATGCCATTTTATACTTTTGGGGGCTCCAGTGCTAATCAGCTTCCTTACATCCATTCTTTCTTTCCCAGCCATACATCTGCTCCTCTGTGTGAAAGATGGAGGACCCTTTTCCCTAACTGAGTTACAGTAAATATATGAAATTAAAAAATCCACATGAGAGATGACCCAAAGCACGCAATACTAGTGGGAGATTTTCTTTTAATTTCAACAGATTTTGGATCTGAAAGAAGTCAGGCCATTTATAAATTTCCTTGCAAACACTGCACATAAAATCATGAAGCTGTTTCTGTAAGCGGCTCATTAATTTAAAAGGGTGGCTGATCCCTGAAGGGAAGACCCACTTCAACAGGAAGGTTCTGATGTCACGCCGGGATTTCATTAGTGTACCGGCTAGAAAAAATGCTGAAATAAAATGTAAATAACTAACTAATTATGCATGCAGTACAAAATGGAGCGCCTCCAAAGTAATTAGAAATGTCCATACATGGCAGTCGGAACTGCAAGCTGAGCACAGAGGGTTCGTGCTCTCCAGCTATGACAACAGAGCCATCTCGGAGAGTTTCTAGGCTGCGGTGGGGCAAAAAGGGATGGCATTTCCTGAGTGTGCAGCCTGTAACTAAATTTAAATTAACAAAATTACAGGGGAATTGAACCATTGCCAAACCAAGACATTCTGGGTTCATCCTTGTCTGTCAGAGACTCGTGTTAAGGAAGGCTGAAATCTTACATTAGCAGAGAGATAGAACTGGATTGTTTTTAACAGAGCTGAACCTCAGTAAAGACAAATATAGTTCTGTATATTGTCAGTGAAAACAGTGGGAGCTACAAGAGAGGATGAACATAGTGACGAATCGGGAACTAAGATGTTTCCCCATCCCCTCACCAATTAAAATTTTCTTTTATTTTCATGTCATTATTCTACCTGTAAAACCAAAGGATTCAATGTAAATGCTTCATTATTTTTTTAGAACTCCTTGTTAGATCTTTTTAATCCTTGGTACAAAGAGATGTCATTTTGAAATTATTTTCCTTCTAATGAAAGTACCGTCTTTGCTAGGAGATGTAGGAAACTTTCTTTGTAGAGAATACAATTATGCAGAATGGCACGAATTTTGCTGTCATTTGTAATCCTAAAACTCCTGTGGAGCTATTGAAGCTACATGGGCATTTCAGAGAAGAATCTATTTTAACTCTTAGACACTCTCTGCTTTTTTTACAGCAAGAGCTGTCACTTCCCACTCAATTCTTCTGCCAAGACATCACTTCTCCTCTGCTGCAATCTGAACTGAGCCCTGTTCTGTCACAGTGATGTGATGCTCACTACCCGGGCCAGAGGTTTCATTCTGTAAGTCAGGTCACACCTGTAGGAGCATTATTAGCAGCCAGAAAAACACCACTGCTCAGCCTGTGGGTTTTTTCCCTTCTAAAGCCTCCCCTCCATTTTGATTTAGAAATTGGTAAACTAAGGAAGAGTCTCTCATGCCTCTTGTTCTTGGCTGGGTGTTGTGGGTGCCGCTGCTAGTCCCTTCTTTTTGGTTTTTTGTCATATCATAGTAAAACAAGAAACACCCATCAGTTTTAAGGTTCTTTATGGTTCACACTATTGTCACCCAAGCCACTACATTTCCTCCTACAGATCAACTTTCTGTGCTTCATGCAAAAGTCTGTCTTGTTGTTGCCTTTGTCACATCTATTCATAACATCTTCTACTCCTCCTCCAAAAATGCTTCTATCTAGGAAAGCCAGATTCCTCCTCTCTTCAGAGTCATTTAAAGCATTACATGTTACAAGAGGCTTTCCAGCTCAACTACCAATTTTGCATATATTTGTGTAATTCCTTATATGCCACAGGTCTCTTATGGTTAACCCATACTGGATTAGAAAACCTTGACCCCATCTCCCCAGGGAAGCCCTGTGTTTTACTTCTTTTGCACCTTTAGGTGAAAGCAGAGCTTGGCCACCCCCCAAACCAAAGTCCTGCTCTGAAATGGCATTGGGTCTAGTCACTAGGAACTCCTGCAAAATGAGAGCCATTTGGCACAGTAACCTACATTTTGCAACAGATGCTAGATGATGTGCAAACTGCTTTTGCTGCCTAGTTTCAATGTCTTACTCAAACCAGGTTTCTGATGTGTGCTCCTGGAGCAAGCACTGCTGCTCCCCTGCTCTCACCTAAGGTCAGCAAAGGCTGCTTTATTAATAACTGAATTTAAAAGTCAAATAAATTTAAGGCAAGTAAACACTCCTTCCCAAAGAAAGAAAGAGCTGATTATGTGATATCTTACCAGTGCCTTCTGGTAAGATCCCAAGATTATCATGGGCTCGGTTGTGATTTCTGTGCAGTATTTTTTAAAGTGTGATGTTTGTTTACCTTGGGTGTTTGGGGTGTCCAACCCAGGGCCGATATTCCCGTGTTTTAAGGGAAGGAGCCTGCCCATTGGGAAGAGCAGTGTGGGGTGAGGCAGGGATGGAGCTGCCCACCAGGCTGCCCAAGCAGCAGGCACAGAGCCCACGGGGTCCAAGGAGGGCTCGCCTCACACCAAGCCCCAGCCTCACCCGTGGAGGATGTCACATCCACAGCGTGGGGGAGTTGCCATGGGAACCACCTTATTTTCCAGGCAGAGCACACTGATGCATGCAATCCACCAGCTTGCTCACAGTAAATTACTGTTTTCTCAAGGGTTCAGTAACTTATGGAGGCGCTTCTTCAGAAGTTGCTTGAAGTGTTATTAAATAAACTCTTTTTGGGGCACTGTAATGACACCTGTGCCACAAAAGGCAGGTGTTGGCCAGAGAGAGAAGGGCAGGGGGATGGAGGTTCTGGGGGGGGGAAAGGCCACCTGGCACCCCTGCCTGCAGAGTTGCTGCACAGCCCTGGAAACACGATGACACAGTTAAAGGAGAGAAGTCCTATGCAGACAAATTTGTTATGGAGATAAAATTTCATCTTAAGTACATTGTGAATATTGCAAATTGATTGATCAATTATAGCAGACTTCAATGAAATCATTATTGTAAGTCTCTAAAACCCACAGGAGCTTTTTTAATATCCTATAATTTTAAAAACCACCTGCAAGTTTGAAAACATACCTAAGTTGAAGCTTAGAATTGAGAACAGGGCATGAACAAGGTGAGTTTGTTGTGGTATGGTTATTAAATAAAAATAAATTATCTTTTCAAAGTTTTAGAAGTGAAAAATAAACAGTTTAATAATGCAGGTACATGCTGTATACCCTCTCAGAATGACCAACAAAAAAGGTCAGAAATCCCTTGCGTATAGAATTTAATTACCAAAATAGACTAAAATAAATAAATAAACCAAAATCAGTGCATTCACAGTCAATTACTTCTCTGCCTTAATAAACTCTTCAGAAATAAACATACATTTCTTAAACTAGAAATACTCCATTTTGTTGAAGTCAAGGGGTGAACACTGGATTCTAAAAAGACAATGGATCCAAAGGGCAAGACACTCGAATTTCTTTGGGGAACATTTGCTGTGTGAGCTGAGCATTTACAACTCTCTATGTGCAGTCTTTGGTATTTTCTTTTTTTTTTTTTTTTTCTTTTTTTAGTAGATAAAGAAGGGGGGAAGGGGAGAGAGCTGCTTCTGGTTTACAGGCTAGAAGATGAGATTTGCAACATGCCATATTTTGTGTGGTCTAGCAAGCTACTACTGGTTCAGGGAGCATAGTATTTGCAACTGTTTTCCTGGATAATAACACCACGTGCAAGTGTTTTATAACCAAATCATATAGAAGGTTTGTAATCCAAACGCATAAATACTCAAATAACCTCGTGTTAAAGCAGGTAAAAAATGCCAGAGGGAAAACAAATAACAAGAAATCATGTTTGAGGAAGAAAACCAACCAAACAAACAAAAAACAAGGAGAGTGAGGGAAGGTGCTACTGCTATTTTTCTCATGCAGTGAGGTGTTTTGTGAGGAGGTTTACATTCCTGGAAGATGATGTTAAATTATAACCGTATTTTATCCATTCAAATCATTAACAAGTCGATTGAAACTATCTCCTACTGAGGGCTTGATCTGGGGGTAGGAATACACAAGAAAGAAGAAGGTGCTTCACTGCTTGCTGTATTCTGGAAGTATTACTTAAATTATATTCAAGTCATCAGACACATATGAACTTTCTTTTCCTTTATATTTATATGGAATATTTATTGAATTGCACAGTGTGCTTTTACAATAAAGTGCTTTTTACGTTGGTTTCTTTGTTCATCCAAAATAAAACTGACAGTTATCCTTTTATAACCTATTCTGAGAACATTTTCTCTTCTTTGAAACTGATTGATGCACTACTTTAAATGTTCCTGCAAATATCGTTTCAATTCAAGTTTCTGCATAATGTAATAAGAAGATAAAAGAATTCTATACTTCAACAAGAGACATTACAAAGCAACTAGAGACATTATCAAGGGCATTAACAAGCTCCTAATAGCAATAAAACCTTTTAACTGTCTGATGTAGAACATGCTCCCACCAAACCACCACATATTATGGTAATTGGCTCCAATTTCTGAATCTTTCATTGTAAAGTTACAAAGAGTTAGGTAGAACTGAAAAACGAACCTGGAATTCACAGTTCAGTTGCTTATCTTCTTTTTGTTATTGTTATGATGGTGTTTTCTGTACAAGACACAGAATCAGCATGAGCTCCAGCTGCAGCAGCATCATTTTATATTCCTCTCTAAGATTCCTGAGTCTCATCTTACTCTTCTTTCTCAATATTTAAAGGTATATGGTTTTAGTCCTTCTAACACCTTACCATGTAAAGACTGTTACAATGTGTGAATTAGTCATATTTCGGCAACCTCATTCGCTCATTCACTGCAACATTGAAAGTTCAGAAAATGAAATAGAACTTAACTTCAATGTTCTAATTTACCTTACGAAACAACCTGGGCTAAGTTAGTTACTTTTCTTCTTTTGGATTCACCTCTCAAAAACACAAAGTTCAGGCTTCATCCAGGGTCATGCGAAAATAAATACAAAATTCAGTACACAATAAAAATGAAACCAGAACCTGCAGCAGAAAAGCAGAGAAGTGACACGAGGCTCTCTGGTGATTAACCTGCAGTGTAAAGCCATATGTCCTGCTGACATGTCTACAGCACCACACCATTCTTTACACGCTGGCAACCTATTCACTTGAGAAGGGCAATCCCGTTGGTATCTAGAACCATGGTGCAAAAAAGACATTGTCATTTCACGTCTCTGGAACTATCCTGACTTAAAGGACAAGACACCAAGAAACAATATAACACAAAACACACTCCAAGGAGAAAAAAAATCAACAAACCAACCAAAAAAAAATTTACAATGTTTCCAGCCCAAAGCTTGGTGTTCAGACACCACAAAACCTGCCAGGCTTGATCTCCATTAAAATGACAGGCTTTGGGGGCAGATGTGCAAGGTTTAGAAAAGAGACACACACTGGAAACACCAAACAGGATAACTGGACTACACACATCTCTCTCTCAGAAGAGGCAGGAAGCACCTCATTTCTGAAGTTCTGGCTGATGGCCGGAAAGACAATCACTGGGACTTCACTGAGATCATAAAAGCACAGCATGCAGTTTCTACCTAGCCTGGAAAAGCAGCTCCACTATTTCCTGTAACATTTAATGGCATCATCCTTTCATTACAGTGTAAATTAAAGCAATCCTTTATTATTGCCATTATCAAAGGCTGCTTTAATTAGACTCACTTAAAGATTTGTTAAGGTTTTTGACAACAGAGCACACAACTATTACAGTAACGAACAGGCTTTCAGCATGGTTACTAACAAACCTCCTGAAACCTACTCAAAAGAAAAACAAAACTAGGACAAACAAACTCCTTTTCCCCCAAAGCTCTGTGCCTTTGGTCCTTCTACTGCAGCTGTTGTAAAAGTTTGAGAGATTAAAACAAAACAAAATTTTTTAAAAAATAATAAAAAAAAGCCTAGAGGAACAACAGACCAATTATGTGGGTGAAACATTTTATCAAAGCATTTAAATTACCGTGACTTCACTTTCAGAAAACACAAAACGGAGTTTTTGCTTGACACCAGATTTTCTCCATAAATTCCAATGAAATCTGTAAAGCTTTGCCTTTGCTTATTTCAATCTATTGTATCTCTGGTGTTAACTCATTAACTATTACAAGATATTAGCCTTGGGAAAACAAAAATTGCATTACTCAATGCCATATTACCTTACACATTTCTGCATTGAAGGAAAGCCTACTGTGGTGTTGGTCTCCATCACAGATCAACCTTTTGAATGGTAGTATTGCTAAAGAAATTTTTAGGGCATTTTAGATAAATTCAATTGTTAAAACAATACATTTTCAAATCATTATTTTACAGAAAACGAGCAGAAAGAAGCCAACAACGCCAGAGCATGGGAAGAGGAATAAGCAGGCACCACGGCACCGTCTTTGGCATACAGCCAAGAGAAAAATCGCGCTGATCCCGCCCCACGGAAGGGAGACGCGTGAGTTATCCCCTGCGGACACGTTCCTCTCTGATTATCGCTGGGGCTGAGCGACGGCCGGCCCTTCACAGCGCACCGGCGGGTCGGGACCCAGAGTTTAAATCACCGCGCTCATGCCTGGGGGAAAA
>VZRO01008588.1:729287-756188 GCA_013397915.1 Daphoenositta chrysoptera
AAAAAAAATGCCTACCTTTAAGAGCCCCATCTGAAGTTACAAATATTTCCAGAGTCATTCAAGCACTAGGACAAGTAAGCGGGACCAGGCTGACCTGAATAAAAGCAGGTAAATTAGCCCACAGCATTATTTTCAAGTAATTATCCAACCAGAACAAATGCAAATTGTTCAATTTAATCTAAACAGACTGCACTGGGGAAACAGATTCTGGACTAGGGAGTCCACAGAAAACTAAGTGTTTAAGAGCCACAACATTAGGGTGTCTACCACTGAATTTTTGAGCAATATATTTTGATCAACTCTTCTTTCTTCCCACTTCCCCTCCCACCACTTCCTCCCCCTTTTTCGTATTCAGTTGTGTGAATTGTCAGACAATTCAGATTGGAAGGGAGCACAGGAGTCCATCCTATCCAGCCTGTGCTCAGGACAGGGTCAGCCAGGAGACCAGACCAGGTGACTCTGGGCTTTGTCAGGTTCTTGAAAACCTCCAAGGCTGCACAGCCTCCCTGGGCCCCTGCTGCACTGCTGGACCCATCCCACCCACGATGGGGAAAGATCCCCTCCAATGGGAAAAGTGTCTCTGGCAGGCTGCTGGTAGGTGACCCAATCCATCCATCCATCCCTCCATCCATCCATCCCTCCATCCATCCATCCCTCCCCTGGCTGAGCAAGTCCCATTCCCTCACCCTCTCCTCACAACGCTCCAGCCCCAGACCAAGCTGGTGGCCCTTCACTGAAATCCACTTTAAGGATGTCTTTACTGTGCAGGAGCTACAAACTTGATGGATACCTAGACAAGATCTAGCAAGTCCGAGAAAGAGATAATCACTTTCCTCAACTTCCTGGCTTTGCTCCTGCTAAGAGAGCCCAGGATGCTATTGGCCTTCATTTTTGCTGCACTTTTCCACAGACTTGTCCTCAGACAGCCCATCCCAGGGGAACCCTGGGGGTTCCTCCTTCCCCAGGGCACAACTTTGCATTTGTTGCTATTGAATTTCATGAAGTCCCTGGCAACTCCCTTCTCCAGCCTGGCTAATTCTCCCTAAGGAGCAGCTCAGCCCTTGAGTATGTTGAGTGGTATCCCTCCCTCAGCTGCAGCTGGGGACATCTGCACACTTGATGAGAGTGCACTCCACCACCTCTCCAGGTCACTGACAGGGATGTCAAACAGGACAGGTCCCAGGATAGACCCTTGGTACCACACTTGCGACATGCAGAGCAAGACCCATCACCCACAACCCTCTGAGACCCATCCTGGGTTTATATCCTCATAGCTGTCCACCATCCAGGTCTTACCATCCTAATCTGGATGCTTGCCAGCCTCCTCCTATTTAAAAGTGTTTTCTCTTGTACTGCTGTAACACAAAAAGAAATATCGCTGTACAAACCTCCTCCATAGGCAGAATAAGCAGCCCAACCACTGGAAAAGACTCTTACTCCCAACAACGACTGGAGAAGTAAGAAAACCACAGGAGTGTCCTACCCTTGACTTTAGAGAGAAGCTTGTTTATGCAGCATTGCCTTATGCCGTAAGTGCCTGAGCAATTCAAGGAGCCATTACAGAGTGTAACAGATGTTTCAATACTTTACAGATCTAACTAGCAAGTAAAAGCCACTCCATGCTGCTGTCACCTGCTTCAGTGCAAGCAGGGAAAGATGTGAACCCCCAACCCCAATTTTTTTCACATCATGAACTTCTTTCTTCACCACTGCCTCTCCTCCGAGTCCCCACTGCCTGTGCCTTTCTGTCCCCCTGTGCCAAGGCCTCCATCTCCCCACTGTCCCTAGAGTCCCTACCTCAGTTTCCTCTCTCCCTTCTACTTTCACTCCTGAAGGACACAAGCAGCCAAAGCTAGTTAGGCCAAAACAGACATTTTCCATGGTAACAGAGACCCAGGTAGCCTCTCCTGACTCTCACCTGTCTCCTGCTGGGGCTTTGCTGCAGGTGGCCTCCAACATTTCACGACAAACATTTTCCATTACATTTTCCATTTCCAACTCTCAACCTTTCTATCATATGATTTCAGGTTAAAACAGCAGGAATTTTGTACAGCTTATCTAGTACAATACGATCTTTCTGTCAGCTGCTGAAAAAAGATTGTAGATGTTAAAGCCAAAAGCCAAAATCCAGCTGTGATTCATCTCCAACCTCACCCTAGAAACTTAACCTCATCCCAAATACCAGAGTTTTTTTAACTGAAACCAAAGGCTTATACACATGAACCATCATCTGTAACCTTAACACTCATCACAACACACTTTCAGCTACCATAAACAGATTTTCCTCAGCTGTGTATGGGTTTTACTGATTAACATAGTACAACAGCTAAAATAGAAAATACTATGTAGTTTCAGCTACTGAACCTGTATTTAACAGCTGCTCACTGCCCTGTGGGACTGCCAACGCTGCTTTTGCTCCAGGCAGATAAAGCACGAGTGTGAGAAGAGTCACGTTGGCTTAGGCCACCAGTGCACCCAGGCAAGGGCTCTCACCACAGCCGACAGGGAAAAGGAGGAGAACGCATACACCTACAGGGATATTCCCTCTGGCCATATCTGGCCTTAGAGATAATGCCTTTATATTAATAAGAAAACATACAAGGAAGAAGAACACCTCACTGCTGTTTCCCATTGCATTCCTAAAAAAGGGGGAGAACACTTCTGACAAAAGCAGTCCTTCCCCAAACTGACAGTCTGCAGTGCTCCTGTTAGAGCAGCTCTTCCAGGACACTCAGAGCAAACTCATGCCCTAAACCTAACACATAACAGCTCTATAATGCACATGATTTATATGGATTCTACTGGATTAGGAAAGAGACAAATTATATTTCTGCCATTTTAAAACTACTCCCTTATTTAGACTTTTTATGTAGTTTCCCAGAAGGCTCCATACTCTTGTGTTAGCTGTCTCATCTGTACCCTGTAGCAGGTTCTTCCATATTTTCCATCTTCCTCATGTCAGAGCAGTGGTTCTTGAACTGCCACCAAAGCAACTGATCCCCAGGAAAAGCCACACAGGTCTGCATTGCCTTCATAATGTTCAATAAACTTTAATGAGGAGGACACTTCATTCCTCCAACAGCCACTCCTTGCAGCTTCATAGTTCCTGTGCTGGAAAGGCAATAAAGCTTGGGAGTCACTTTCTGCTTTTTGTTCCAAAGAATAATGGTTTTATAATGGAATTTTCCAATGACAAAATTCCTCTGATCATATAACCAATTAGGATAACTAAGAAATTCACAAAAGTATGTCTCTGCAGCAAAAGACAAAGATTCCAGAATTTTGCAAATCCCAGACACTAACTGGCTTGATCTTCTAATTTACACTGACACATTACAATGACCTGCCTACATCTGACATTAAGCATAATTTAATGCTTGTTAATCAACAATGAGGGGAAATGTAAGCCCTGTGTTCCTTATCTAATGCTTTTCCCTTTCCTCTGCTGAGAGAGTTAGAGGATTTGCCTTGTTCTGTCTATCATCTTCTTTGGTAAATACCAATCACTGCAGTAAATCTGGTAAGCAGGCTGACTTCTAACCTCTTTGTTCATATTTGTGCCATATATAAATATGTTGCTGGCAATATTTTCTGATGGGGTTTTTTTTAACACATTAAACAGAAATGCATTATAGAATAGAACAGAAGGGAATTTCGAAGTATTATAAATATAGGATTAGGAAACTTGCCAGCAATATCTATTGCTGACAGCTGACTTTATTAAAGTTCATCAGCATTAATTGCCTCATTGTTGAATGACTTTTGCATGTAATTATCACCAGTCTAAACACAGATTGCCTCAGGTACAGTATCTAATGTGATCATGCATTCTGAATCCTATTAAAATAGCCAAGATGTAGCAGAAATTATTCTCTCCCTACCAGTGAGGAAGTGAAAGAAGCAACAGAAACAGGGGGAATTTATTTTGTTCAGCCTAAACAGTGTTATTTCTCTGTCTCATTCCAATGTTTCCAGCAATACTTTGGTGCCATGGATGCTGAAGCAAGACTTAAGAGATGCCAATTCTATACCAGTGTCATTTATCTCAAGGACAAGTGAAAATTCCTGTGCCCCACTAGAAAGACAATGCCTGAGGCATGATTGCTAAAATGGGCTTTAAACGTCATGCTATATTTTAATAGACAGAAAGATGGATACATCAATGTCTAAAATAATAATTCTTAGATTATATTTATCAGAACAAGGCAAGGCTGGAATTGTAATTTGAAGAAGTCTGGGCTCCAGTACTGTGAGCTAATATCCAAGGAGAGAGGACACACAGCTCTTTGAACTTCTATGCTGTTTTAAGATGTTTTCAAGATCTAAAGGCTCGGCATCAAAGACAAAATTTCATACTTTTTTTACACCACCCTAAAATCTTCACACCATATTACTATCCCATTCCCAAACCCTACTTTCTCAATAAAAAAACCAAATAAATAAATTACTATTCCCTTTCCTCAATTTACCAGCTCTTTTGAGACTGAACAGAATACACTCTGCTCTTTGGAATCATTACATGCAATAGACACATGATGGATTAAAAAAAAATTAAATAGAATTAAATTTTGCAATTTAGCTTGAAGATTTATTTTAAGTTTTCAAAAGGATCATCTTAAAAGCTTCAATATCATCTTAGAAATGAGTTGCTGATCATAGCCAATTTTGTCAGTGTCAAATACCCACCATTCTCATGCATATGCCTCCTTATATGCACATCTACCTATCACCTGCCAGGGTTCTGGAGTGACTTTTCAGAGAAATTCATATTCAACATTGTGTTTCAGCCACAGATTTAACAGAAAGGGGTTTCAAAACTATTACACAGTATTTAGAAAAACAGCATGAAAAGAAAACCTGTGTTGAATATGAACTTTCGGCAAAGAAAAAGAGATTTGACTATGGAACACAGACAGCTTCAGAAATTCTACAGTCTTTTCAAACAATACTAAGCTGTCCTCCATTTGATGTTGTCTGTTGTCAAGGGCTTTTGCACTTCTCTTGTAAGAAAAGTAGCTGCAGACATAAATGGTTGAATAAAGACAAAACTTGCCACATACTACCTTCCCTCACCCCTCCTCACATTGCTTTTTCTCTCAAGTTTATTAACATTAATAACTGGAAGCACTGATGTAGCCTTTTAGGGTATTAGACCAAACCTGTAAATTAATGCATTGGTTCATCACAATTCATTAATCAAGCCTGTGCTGGATTTAACAGACAGCAGATTATTAAAGACACCAAATTACACAGACGAAAAAACCCAGTTCCCAGAGGGTCAGCTGTAATGTGAATGGTTTTGCATAAAACCATAAACCTGCTATTAAATTAAAAACAGGAAAAAATTATGTCCACTGCTTATCTAAAGTAATTTTTTTTTAAAGGGATGCTACGCTAATTTACTTCTTAACTGGTCCTGGTTACACAGCAAAGGACTAAAGGTTAACGGCAATGGCTCCTCTGATGCTTGGTTAAGCAACTTACACTAACATATCCTGACTGAGGTGAAGAAATTAATGAAATTACTACTGTAATTCATTACTAATGGAAAATTGTCAATGCTTTCAGCCAGCAGTTCACACAAATTTTCTGCAGACATGAAGACCTAGTACAGTGACTCATGCTCTTAGACTTGCTACTCTTATTTCAAGTCCTGGCACCATTCATCACGGCCGAACTTTATGCCATGCTATCCAGCAAAGTTGAGCAACCTTTGATCTCAATAGCTGAGGTCTTTCTACTTCTGTGACACGGGTTTATGAAGGAAGAAAAAATAACATGTAATTTTCAGCATCAATCTAGGGAATGCTAAAATAGAGGAGAGAGGCAGAATCACTGCAACCAGAATCCAAAGTGTAACAAAGAGGAAAGGTTGTAATTTTCCAGCTAATAATGCCAAAAAAAAACCCAGTGTAAATTAGTGTAAAGTTTATATATCAATTACCAATTTAAAAGAAAATATCTCTAACAAATAGTGAACATTAACAGTTAGTGAAGAGCCTAAACAAGATTGTCCTGTTGTGCTCTGTAGTCCTGGTTTCTCTTTTTATTCTTCACTAAACCACAAAACAGAACATCAGACTAAGGAGAGCAAAATTTTCCATCCCAAAAGACAGATTCATCTGTGACTACTCTAGTTGTCTTCTACAGAGAGCAAGAATATGTTATATTCAGTGACTTTGACATAAGTAAAGTATTTAATATTACTTGAGTGTATATAACAGGAAAATCCTAACAGGAACATTATTTTATGTTAATTTATAGAACCATGTTAGTTTATAGGACATTGTTTTATGGTTGTGGAGTTATGCAGGGAGGAAGCTAATAAAGATAATCTTTATGATCTTCCTATTGATTAGCTTTTTGTTTGTGAGCAAGAAAGATACTGTTTCTGATGGCCATAAATGCCCAAGAGATGAGAATTGTGCAGCCTGCTTCCCAAACGAGCAGCAGGGTTACATTTATACAAACAAAAATTAAAGTTTGAATATCAGTATGGTTTTCCCCCATGAGGAAGAGCAGAATTAAAAGAGGTAAGGAAATCCCTACCCATACAGGAACTCGACAAAGCACATCCAAAACTGCTTTGCCTCTTCTGTGCATCCCAGCATGTGAAATGGAAAGATATGGCACAATGGTAGTAACATCAGCATAGGCAGAGTTTGTAATGGAAGAGGCTGGCAGATTTGCTGTCACATTCTTCCCCCGCTGTGGGGAGTGGGACTCTGTGGGTAACATGGCCAGAAAGTCGCTGTACATCGCCTAGTTTAAGTAACAGAGACCAGTGCAAGTAAAAACCAAAACAACATGGAGCAGGGAAGAGCCTTTCTGCAGATGTTCCCCATTCCTTACCCTTGTTCTACAGGCGTCCCATCAACTGCTCTCAGGGAACGAGTGCTGAGACAGACAGACCTCAGTACACTCCAACCAGTATTTCTCAGGCTAAGCTGAGCTCAAAAATTAGCATTTCTCATAACTCAGAGCAGGGTATTATAAGAGCTCTTAGTCAAACTCCAGCTAACCCTGGATCAGAGTGCACACCGAGAGCAAAGCGCTGTGTGAGGAAGTGTCTGCTTCACTTGGAGCTGCTGCTGCTGCGGATTAATACAGCAGCAGGGTTCAGAAATGCAGCCTAGAAATCACAGAACAGTCATGTCTTCATGGAAAGAAGATGCTCAGAATATAGTCAGTGTAAAAGTCTCCAGTTATGTTATTTAATACATAAAAATTGCCTAGACTTCTAAGCTAATTCTCACTGAAATCAGAGGAGTATTGCTTTTGCATACACATCTATAGTGGGAGACTACAACGTACTGCATCAAGCACAGTCCTTTTGCCAGCACCACAGGCCAAATCTTCAAACACTGCACTCATAACCTCTTACAATGCAAATCAGTAACCCTTCTGTCAAAATTTTAAAGCATTTTAAAGCATTATTTTTTTTATTCTATATTAATATTTTATTACTATTTTTTTTTTAATTTTAAAACATTTCAAAGCATTATTTTGCAAACCCCAGTCTAGCGTTCAGTGGGATGGTACACATAGTCCCTGGGGGGATTTGGGAGACACTTAGCACACATATATAGCACTGCTGCAATAGCTGGACTTCTCTATATTACAAGCAGGTGGAAACAACAACTGGTTTAAGAGAAACAACAAAACACACCTTCTTAGCACTATAGAAATTACAAAACATTAATGTTGAATGTGTTCCTTAATTATAGAAAACTCTGCAAAGAATAACATTATTTAAATTTATTATTCAAATGCTTTTAATTTATAACAGATTGCTACTTCAAATACAAGTATTAAATCTCTATTAGATTCGTTGAGGTAATGCACTAATATGCATGACTGAGATCTTAAATTCCTAAGCAGCAATAGTGTTGGCTAGATGCAATAAGGATTACCTTAATTAAAACACTCTCCTCAGCATCTCAGAAGATTTAATCCAAATCTTTATATAGGGCACATTCATTATCTATCTCCAGTTAATAAAAATATGACCTACTTTGGTTACATTTTAGAATTTAATCTTGATTACCATTTTGTTAATAGAAATAAGATACTAAAGACTTTAAAGACAAGCCAAAAGCAATTTTGCCAGCCTAATTAAAATACTATTTAATGGCCTCAGAAGGAGCTTTATATTTATTCATAACTGTGGATGTAGACTTTTTAGAAATGTTTTTAAAATATCAAATTAGACAACAGACTCCTAAAAATATACCTAAGGATAACAAGTGAGATTTATAACCAAAGAGCTTAAAGCAGAGCCTGAAGAGATTCAGAGAAGAACTCCTAAACCCCACAGGGACACTTTGGAATACACGAGCTGTTCTGATAAGCTCAACAAGACTCTGCACTTCTGTGGTAGGAGGCCCATACCATGTGTCTTTGCAGAAGCAAGGCTTAAATTAATCATAACACTCCAAATGTAGCGTCAAGTTACTGCTAAGTAGTAGTTTCCAAGGAGACATGATGCTTATCAAAATACTCTGATGCACTGCAGGCTGCCAGATCTAAGACAGCATCTGAATGGTTTAGTGAACTTCTTAGCAAAATGCAGCTTATTTTGCTTTAAACCAGGGATGCAGCAGGCTCAGCAAGAAGGCAAAGTTTTGTGAGAGCAGGGGGAGCACACATCCACACCATAAACCTTTTCTTGTACACACTACTGCCATATTAAATAGGATAAAAGGAGTAAAGAGAGATCACAGCCAGCCAGAGCATGTGGTCACCACTTTCCAGAACCACCCATTCACCCCCTTGGATTTCTCAAGCCGAAATTGTCCTTTCACAGTGTTGCTCAGCAAAATGGAACCTCCCCACTCATATTGTCTTCTCCATACAGAAAGGCTGAACACACGCATGCATCCTACGGATGCTATGTCATCCATATGGAGACAGTGTGTCCTTCAAACCCCCACAAAGGTGTCACTTACAATATCCTAAAACAAAATACTTATTTTTGAAAGTAAGAATGTCAAGTGATGCCTGAATCCAAAGCCTTGTCCGTTTATCACCCAACAAAACATTTTAGCATACAGAGTTCCGCCTGAGAAAATTAATTCAGATTGGACAGCTCTAGCTATTACTGGGTTTCCCTTGTTGAAACGTCTTGAGAGATGAAAGAATCTTGTTGCTTTCAAGAGACACAATGTTTATGGCTTTCTACTGAAAGTGATTATTAATTCCTACATTAAAAACGTGAAAGCATTCTGGGTGAACAATGCCACAAACCTCTCACCAGGGTTCTCACCACAAGAGGCAATTCCCAGTTTAATTAAAGTCAGTACTCACTGTTTTCTCTTGATCTCCATCATGTAGAAGCCACCTGCTCCAAGGAATCCAAGCAGTCAGTGGCTACACTTGGAGTTTCCAGAGGTTGGGAGACCAAGTGACACGAGTGACACTGCTCAGAGGAGGCTGCAGGGAGCCAGAGAAGCCTTGCTGCAGCCTGTGGTCTCCACTCACACATCCTGCTCTAACACACTGTGCTCTGTCTGGCACTCTCTGCTCCCTTCCCTCACACTGGTTTTAGCATCAGTTTCTAGTCCACTGTCTTTTTTCTTCTCCCTTGTTTAGTATTTTGATTCTATTGCTTCTCTGTTTTGTAATTCTTTGCTGGCCCCTTGTCACTAAAAAGTGATAAAAAAAACTTCTTCCCAACTCTCAAATACAGTTTCAGAAAAGAACAAGGGTAATGATGCACTTTCATAAAAACATAGAATATCCTGTGTTGCAAAGGATCCACAAGGATTGAGTCCAACTCCTGTCCCTGCACAGGACCATCCCCGAGAGTCACACCATGTGCCTGAGAGCGCGTTCCAAACTCTTCTTGAGTTGTCAGGCTTGGTGCTGTGAGCACTTCCCCAGGGAACCTGTTCCAGTGTCTGACTACCCTCTGGGTGCAGAGCCTTTTCCTGATATCCAACCTAAATCTCCCCTGACACAATTCTGGGTCCTGTCACTGGTCATCACAGAGAAGAGATCAGCGTCTGCCCCTCCTCTTCCCCTTGTGAGGAAGCTGTAGGCTGCGATGAGGTCTCACCTTAGTTTCCTCCAGGATGAACATGGATTTTGCCACATTCAGTCCAACAGCAGCAGCTGTTGCCCAGAGCCATTTTGACCGCTACGTGCCCATGGCCAGCAGCATCTTGTCCTGTCTCTCTGTGGGTCCCCAGCTCCACAGCCCCCCGGTGCACCCACTGCCACACACACCCGTGGGGCTGCTCCCCGCACCTCCCAAAGGCTGATGGCCGAACAGCAGGAGTTAATTTTATAAGAGAGGCAATTTTGTAAGCCTAAAAAAACTGATGACATTAGAAAGCTCATTGTAAATTTTACATAAAGAGGTCTTGTCTCTTTATCATGTACATAAATGTCACCCACTGGAAGACTGTTGTCACAAATGCCTCCCATGAGTGCCAGATCTGTCTGTAACATGGCATATAAGATGCTTGTTCTTCTAGTATTTGCACTTTTCAGCAATTATTAATTCCTTAAACATTTAAAAGAGACCTTTTCAACTGTGCTTTCACCTCTTGAGGTCAATGCAGCAATCTCAGCTTGTGTGGCTCATAGTCCCCCTTTTAACATTCATTTTCAAAGACATATAAAACACCCAGACAAACCAAGAGTCAAAAGCAGACTCCAGAGGCTAAGATCTGTTTTTCCCCAAAAACTCTTCCATATGTTAATATGGAACCCTTTTACCAGGCTTCATGCATGAGACAAGGGATTCTAAAATATTCCTTATCTCAGGGAAAGCACAATAGTCAGGATTTTTCCCCTTTCAACTCTCAGCTATTCCTCTCCATGAGACCATACGCTGCAAAGATGATAAGGAGAGTATTCTAGCAGATCTATCCCTCTCTCTTCCTCTATTATTAAGAAAGCGAAAAAATAAAAAACCCATTACCTCCAAAATGGAGGCAGGCTTTTTGTGAGATAAGCCACTCCTCCACATCATGTATTCCACCAAAGGGATTCATACTGGGCTCAGTATCTTCTAATGGTTTCATCAGTTAACATTAAATTGGTTTCAGATAGGAAAAAAGAATTTTCCTTGCACTGCGCTAAATAATTTGCCTTTATATAGACTGCATAAACTACATTTCTGAAGAGGAACAACAATTATTGTTCCTTTTATATAAGTGACAGATTGACAGTCGACATCCCATACTGTCAGTAGTTTTGCTGTGTAGTTGACTTTCAACATTCGGTTATTTTCTTACTTCTTACAAATGGAAAGACATTTCGTGGTAAAAAGACAAAAGGATGGCATTTTGTAGCACAAAGCTCTGGAATAAAGGTCTTCCCATCCTCATGACAGCAAGATAGTCCCTTTTGTCAGGATTAGAAATGCCCATATATACAAAACCACCCATGTAAGTTGGACAGTTGATGGGATAATGTGACATATAATGTATGTGGGGTGACAGTCAGGTGTCCCCACAGGCACTGTCAGCACCAGTTCTCACACAGCCTAAAACCAGCTCTGATACCCACCTAACCCCTTGTGCCTGTCGCAAGGTGGCCAGGAACAGCCACAGCTGCAGACAGCCTCTGCCCCCTTTGCCTGGACAGAAAGGACATTGCTCTCCTGTTTCTTCCAGCCCCAGATGCCAGAGCCACTTCCTCAGTTCTGGGGGCAGCCAGTGAAACCCTGCCCATCTGGTGCCCCTTCAGCCAGCAGCTGCACAACACAAACTGCAGGAGAAAGCCAGGGAGACCGCTGCTCTCAGCACGTGCCTGCTCCTGGAACAAGCAAACCTTTGCCCTCTTCTCTAGGTCAGTATTGGCAAATGGCGACACTGAAGTAACACCAGGCCTGTCCTGACCACAAGCACCCTCCATGGAAAGCAGTGGCTTTACCATGCCAGAGTGTTGGCAGGTCAGGCCCTTTTCCTGGGGCTTGGGCTCACCCAGAGCCCAGCCTGCAGCTGCTCTCAGAGCTCCCTGCGCTGAGTGCATCCCTCAGCCTACCTTCGGAGCAACTCTCAGCACGTTTGACCTTGAGCGGCGACCTGAGGTTTACTGCAGATTATTTGTTCACATACTACTTCTTGCTCATATGTTTCAGCACATTTCAGCAGCCCCTCTGGCTTTAACAGGAAAAAAAGGACAAAACAAAACCAAACCAAAACCTACCCCTTACCTGTGCAGACAATAAACTCTCAAAACATGTGCACAACCTAAGAGCTATCACTTCAGGTTGCCACAAGCTGTATTTTACCATGAGAGTAATCCTTTCCCAGACTGTTCTGGGGTTTGTTTGTGTTTGGTTTTGAAACTTACGAATGAGACCTACAAATTTGTTGAAAGTTCTGTTACCCCTTCTTGGTATTTCAGAAGTATATGCCTTTTCTTTCTGCTGTCGGAAAGTTGGCATAAATAGGAACTCTCGCTGCTGGCTAAGAAAAAAAAAATTAAATCCTTATTGTTATTCAGAAAATTCTGACCCCCCCCCCTTGCTGCTAATCCCAAGGGTTCCACAAAATACTGAATAACAGGAGTTATATTCACAATTTTCTGCTGTAGTTTATTCCACAGCAGTTGAAATTTTCTAACATTTGTTGTATTGCTTTAATGACTTGCTGTTAATACGAAATTTTTAGGGAGCTGTAACCCATTCCTACTTCAGATCTGTAAGAAATCTAACAGTTAAAATTTCTCTTAGAACTCTCTCACATTCTACCTAAAGCAGGAAAACTTTTGCTGATAAACAATTATCCACAACTCATTTGTTTCAACTTTGCAATGAATTTCTAGAAAAAAAACCGTAATTAGATGAGCAAGAATCAATTTTTTCACCTTTTCTTGCACAGCGATTGCTAAGAGCTATGCAGAAAATCCCAGGGTTTAGCTTTTCATTGTCCTAGCTGCCGAAAACTATCCAGCTTTCAAAAACCAGTGTTCTCCAGTACTGAATAGCTTCACCCTCTACAATCACCACCTCCCTTTGGGACTGATTACACAACTTCAATTTTCTTACCTTTTCCAATAGATTTGATCAGTTAAATAAGAGCCAGTACCAGAGCTCCTGTGGCTATTACTAACAGTGTTACACAGTGAGTAGCCCAGCTTTCATGACTGTTCAAAAGCTGAGACCCTGAAAATTGTCAGCATGCTGCCTTGTGCTTCCAAGCTTTGCCTTTAGCTGTCCCCAGTCTTCAGCACAAAAAGCTCTTTAGTGCCAGCATCAGGCACTACTGTGTAGAAATACCTGCTCTCCTCTGCTAAGCACTAACATCAGCTTCTGCCAGAGCTTGGACAGATGGCAACTCTGGACAAGAGAGGGGACAGGTCTTTATTCCCACTCTGCTTTATGACTCTTCCTCTTCTGACAAATCTTTTTTTTTCATCAATATGTAAATTAACAGCTTCTCCTGAGATTTTATCTCTGTTCCTTTATTTGTTTTTAAAAGCATTCCCCTGCTTCTTCAAAATTAGTCTGAAGGAAACCTGTAGCATCTTTTAGTAATTAGTATTGTAAGAAGAACAGAATTCATAGCAAGCAACTGCCATCTCCCTTCCTGCAGCTGCCTTCAAATTAAAAAAAAAAAAATTAAAAATTAAAGGGGAGGAAAAACAAAGAAATCTGGTGCAATGCTGGAAGAGAAGATACACATACTGTGCCAAGCACTGTACAGCCCAGAAACTCTGACTGACACCCTCACACCCAGCTGAGTTTACAGCATTTGGGTCCTTGTCAATGCAAACGTAACCCTGAAGTTCTCCTTTGCCACACAAGTACCTCAGAAACATGATTTTCTGGATTTCTTGCAGCTATTCCAGTGGTGTGTTTTCTTTCCCTCCTGTTTTTGCTCTTATTAGATGTGCCTTGTCTAACTCATACTTAAAAGCTGTTTCTTAATTCCATTGCAAATCCTTGATCCAGAACAGGTTTGCAGTACTTAAATCTTTTCATGCCACTGACCACCATTATCACCAAAAATGATCTTTGAAATTGATGTGGTACTGAAATACCTCAGCTTCCCAAGACACTAGGCACTATTTGAGCAAGGACCATCTAAAATCTCCATACCAGGTGTCTATAATATCAATGCAGAAAAAGTCTTGTAAAAATGAAACACTTACCTGTATTCTCTGATTCCACAAATAAGCAGAATCTTTTCCCCCAAAAGCGATTTGTCAACCCCCTTAGCCCTCACTTTCCAGAATGCCCAAATTTTGTAGAAAATCTGCTCCTGGGAGCTGCTAGTCACCCCTTCCATCAATCTTCCCAATCGCTCGGAGCCACAACAGTCTGGTTTCCAAACCATGAGACTTCTGGAGTTTGTTGCTTCAACAAAGTCTCTGTCATTCCTGGTCATGTGAGGAGAATTTCTAAGAATTGCTCTAATTCCTTCATGGACAGCCTATAGCTCTTGAGTAAGGTCTGTCATTTCTATACTCATGAAAACTTCCACTACTTGTTCTCAGTTCTACATGCCGTTTCTGCTAAAAAGAGAAATGACAATGAAGCTGCATATTTATTTCAAACATTTCTACTTGAAGCTTGGATACAGTAGCAACTTCTTTGCTCATACTCACAAACTTCTTTCCAGAGAGAAATCAATGCAAAAAAGCCCTTCCTTTTGGCTTCTCTGAGAGCCACATCACCAGTGTTTTTATTGCCGTCTGTCCCTTTCTAACACCTCCACTTCCACCAAATAAAAATCTGCCTCTGGCACAGCTCAATCCATACAGCTCAGCTTCTGTTCAGCATCTCACGTGGACAGTGTTCTCACAAGCGAGTTACTATACTTCAAAAAAGATCTGCTTTTTATTGTATCTTGACTGAAAGGCAGTCATAGCACCATCTCCCATAAAAATGTACCCTGCCTCTGTATACCACTACAGATGAGTGACTGATCAGAGACCAACAAAATCATTTTCCATTGGTCTTTTTTCTAAGTACAACTAAAAAATAAAGTACAGAGTCTACCACCTTCGGTCTTAAAATTGTGGCACTGATTTTGCTGTGCAGTGTTCCCTGTGACTAGCACAGGTGTAAACTTCAGCTTATTACCTTCCGTGGAATTAACATAAAAGGAGTACCAGAGAGCTTTCCTGATGTAAAGCTCGGATCAAGCAACAGCCAACCATTCACCTTCTGCATTGGTGAAATTCACTCCCTCGATTCTCTACACAAAGTTCCAGAAATATCCAGCTAATCCCTTCAATGGAGCAGTTAGATGTTGTCAAAAGTGGTCCCATAAAGGCCTGGTGAGCACCCTGCCTCCACCCAGCTGGCATCAAGATCTGGTGTAATACACTGGGTTGGCCTGTTAAGTTCAGCTCCAGAAAACTCTGATCATTTGACAGCTTCCCATAGCTGCAGGAATGTAAAAGGTGACAATAGGAAAAACAGCAAAAAAATAGTTATTGTTCTCATGCAGAGACTTTTGTAACAAGTTTCATCCTAAAAAAATGCTTTGCATTCAAGTTGTAATAGATAACAATATATACATATAAAGAATCATATATATTTACAATGGGAAATACTAATAAAATATTGACCCAAAATCCGTGATCGGCTAATGCTAACAGAGGATACAAACAGATTACTGGTATCACATTAAGGAACACAAAGAAAATTAAAAAGTGCAGCAGTTGCTACCTTATTAGCATAAAATTAATGCATCTGAGTGCATAATTAACTCAAAACATTAAGGAATTCATCTTTAGAGTCCAAAGGATTCCTTAAATTAATGTCTTTTTGGCAAATTTTTCTATCACCCTGAAGAGTTCTCTTCACTGCAGGTTAATACTTTGAAGTTAGACAACAAAAACTAATATAAAAGCCAATACATGAACATAGCACAGAACAATAGCTGCAAAATGCTATCAGCATATTTATATTCCAAGTTCCATTTATGTCTATAATTAAGAATATAAACAATCATAACTCTTGCATAAGATAACAAAAAATTAAGTATACATACAAAATATAAAACCGTAACAGTGCTGCCAGTGTTGCATGTGTTATACACAAAAAGACAGGATGATAATGCTTAGTACTACTGTAAGATATATTAAAGTTGATTCCAGCAATTGTAGTATTTCATAATATAAGCAATTTCAGTCTCAAACTCTGGCAGAAATACAGTGAGTGCAACATTTCATCATCTTATTTCAAATGTACTATAGCATGATTAGGTTTGTATTTTCACAGAGCTGAAAAAATCAAGGGACACCAGGCTTTAAATCATCCATATGCAGGGTTTATTAAACTATTTTTAAAAGAAACAACGTAAACAAAATATTTTTTTCCACTGTGAAGTTTCTTAAGGCTCATTACAGTATTCTGCATATAATTCATACTAATCTCAGTGGGTTTTGTGGGTCATTCACACCAGAAGTAAGAGACAAATGATCTTATAGGAAAATGAGATGTAGCTACAAAACCACAAAAATCAGCCTTATTCACAAAACAATCAAATCTACTTTCAGTTACTTTTAATTGATTATGTCAAGGATTTTCATATATGACTTCCCACAGTGTGTTGTCCTCCCTGTAACACCAAATAACAAATTCGGGAGTAGAAGGGGGAAGAATTAATGAGACTGCATAACTATGAAAACCAGGTAAATTCCTAATACTGATGTCCCCCATTTATTCCCTCCTCTGGATCTTTCTTGTTTCCTTAACCCATTTTTTTGTTTTCTTCACACTTAATAAGCCAAGGTATTCAAAAAGACCAATCAAACCTCAGCTTTGCCCTAAAAAACTTGATTCTTCAAGTTGTCAGTCCTATGGCAACATCTTTCATTTTAGCCTGATTGTTAAAGGAAACTATTGTTCTACATCTGTGCTGTCCATACAGAAGCAATCATATTTATACTATGAAGTTTTCCTAGAACTTTGCATTTAAGTCACTTCAATTAAACTGTGAGGTTAACAACCTGAAAGACACCAAGTACCTACAACTTTGATGAAATAGAAGGTGGGAAAATGCTATTCATATTTTAAAGATTTATGCAAGCAATAATCAATTTATGCACAATCAATACCAAGCACTGGGGAACCCACCTGGGAGAACACCATCAGGAATCTGTCTCCTGCAGGGAAGGCTTCATGTGTGCTATAGCTTAGAATCTAGCAAGGCCACAGGAAACAAGGCTTTACTGACCATGCTCTTTGAAGAACTTTTTATAACACAATATCCACAAGAAAGCTAGCTTCTCATTGTTAAAACATCTTTAATTTCTGGATTTCTTCTGCCTTGCATCTGAATTGTCAGATTCTGATAGTTACATACACTTCACTAACTTTTTAAACACTGATACGCATTTTTTTCCCCTGTGCCTTGTTCTTCTGTATCTGTGCATTTTGTTCTTCTGTGTCTGCTTCAATTCCCACGGAAGGCAGAACATGCACCACAGGACCCATGTGATGACTTCTGTGCCCCTGAGGCTCACAGGCTAGCTCATCTCCTTTTACAATGAATGCAAACAAACCATCAGTTAACAGACAGCTGCAACATCCTTCCAAAAGAACAGCCTTTAAAAATATTGTTTGTCTGAACAGAAGATATCCTCCTACCCTTCAAAATAAGTGACTGATTGATGGGCAGGAAAAGCATTTGCTTTAACAGAATCAGACTGACATCAGTTTTCATGTACTCTGCTGTCTGAACAGTATCAAGCTGATCAGATTTGTAATTCTCCTGAAGCACATCAAACCAAGCTAAAAAACTGTAGTCTTTTCCTACACTGAACTTGTGGATTTGTCCACTGTAAGCTAGTGAATAGCAAATTCAACTGTGGTAAAAATCCATTGTACAAACTGCATTTTCCAACTCCTGAAACACAGAAATCATCTAGCTTCTTACAAGAACTTCATTTGGTAGGATGATGAGCACAGATCAGGAGAGAGCTGCAACTTACCCAGCTGGCACTTTTTCTTTTTAATTGGCTGTTGCAGAATGCCATCTCTGACCAAATAGTTGACCAAGAAGATTTCAGGCAATAAAACTCAAAAAAATACATGGATTTATATTCAAGTGCAACTGGCAATCACTGACACTACAAATGACTTTTCCAGTAGGGAGGAAAACTTTACTAAGTCTGCATCTAATCTTGCAAGAAAGATGATCACAACAACCTATGCCTCAATTATTTTTGAAGTCACATGCAATTTGAGATCACGAGTAGGTATGCCATTCAACCTGATTCCTAAAATCAACAGATGTACAATGCATCTAGCAAAATCTGACATTTAGTTTTGCAGAGAGATACTGATTATGTTTTCTTATGCTGTACATGCATAGGCCTTTTCTTGAGTTTGATACTTGTCAGATCTGTCACACAGTGTAAGGAGAGAGCCTCTGCAGCTTTTAAAAACCTTATACTGCACTGACACATAATTTTTCAACAGATATTTTATCTGAGAACAGTTTGATTCTGGAAACTGTAATTTAAAATACAGGTTATTTTAATATTTTAAAGACACTTGTGTTTTGTTCTTCTTTATAAAAGTAAGAATTCATCTTCACATGTAATTAAAATGATAGAACATTAGATTTCCTGTCTCTCAGGAAGGCATTTCAAAATAATATAGAACAGATTTGTAAAACCTGTTCAACCCAGTCTTTCTACTGTGCCTGAAGTATTGTATGTGATAAACATGAAAGACTCATTAAGAACTTTGCTACTATCTCATTAAATTAGCATCAGCGCATAAAATAACATGCGGCATACACATTTGAGACACTCTTTATTAGGTAAATTACCAAACTCCTGAAAACTTCAGAAACTTTCGAACAATCTACAACCCTTTATGCATCTGATATCTCAAACAGTAAAATATGAAATCTTCCTAGTCTGGTTTAGTTGCTTTTTTATATAAAGAAAGAGGTATGATCTCATAGTCTGAGTATGAAACAGGAAATCAGATCTTACATAATGATTTGCCAAACCACACTTTCGGAACTAAACAAATTGTACTGCTCTTCCCCCAGCAGAATGGAAATAAGTTAGTCTATACTGAATTGATCAAATGTGTTTAATTAACACCAAATATATGAGACATTTGGCTTCTGGGACTGAGTTTTACAGAGCAGTAAAGCACATGTTTAGCTACATGCTAAAACCAACTGAAATAGCACATGGCAGTGCTAGTTACTAAGAAACTCATGACTGCAAAATTTTTATTACTGGATAATTTATCAAGTCTTGCTAGAGAATGGTTTCAGCTAAAATAGAAACCAAAGGACACACATTAATAATTTTAAGAAATAAGTATCCAATTCTCCCTAGGTAAACAGCACTTGCACAATTTACAAAATTAAGCATATAATTTGTAACACTACACAGATATAAAGCACAGACTACTGAAAAAAAACCCTGTAAGTTGGTCAAGGCCAGTAACAAATCCAAAAAAACCCAAACAAACAAACAAATCTTGACAGAGGTCTTGAAAGACAGGAGACTGAAGTCTGTATATAAACTGCTCCAACAGTTTAATTGAATCAAGATATCTAAAGCTGCACAGACAGTAAAACCAGATAAAGTGCAAAAAAAATCTGTAAACTATCTAAGAAAGTATTACAATTGGCTTTACCTCAGCTTTTAATAAATTTAAATCCTTCATCTGGGTGTTTTTATGCATTTAAAAAGAAAAACTAATATTCAAAAGACACTTTTAAGTTTTTTCAGGCCCCAAGTGACATGAGCTTTTTCTTCAAGTCAACCATCTAGCATTTACAGTCAATTAAATGGAGAATGAAAAATTAGCAGATGAGCTCCTAAGGGATATTAAGTGTATGCTGTCCTCACATATTCAAATCTGTGCTTGCTATGTTTTTTTATAGAAATATCTTCATATAATCTTCCAAAGCAAAACTAATCATTCTTTCCAGAAGGCCATTATCAATATACTCTACCTTGAGAGAGAAGAAACAAAACATTAAAAAACAGGGACTGCAAAACAGAGTCTGACTAGAAGACTATTTTTTTAACATTATTTCTCCCCAATCTCTCATGCTTACCATGCAATTGTCAAAATCAACATCACATTGCTTGGAAAAAGTTATTAATACATAAATGTCAAAAAATTATCAGTTCTTAATATATTAATTGCTGCCTTCTTGCAAAAGGATGACTATTACTGGTATTTTTTGCAGAAAAGCTTCAACATTGTTTGCCACATTAGTCCTTTTATCTTCCATCAGCATCTGCAGTCAACTACTGCTTTGGTCAAAGGTCCAGCATTTTCTTTTGAATTTATTTAAAGAGAGGAGGGACAAACTCAGAGAAAAGAGTTGTAAGTCCTGCAGTTTCAAATTCCTTTTGTAGCTCCTCCAGTGTTGAATATTCTTTGATTTCAAATGTCTGAAACCTACATTGTAAAAGAGAAACTCATGAATATACCTCGATTTGTCAGAATGTAATTACCAATTGTTACTTTTCTATCCACAACAGTACTAAATTATACCTTTTATGCTGTGACTGTACTTCTGTCTCACACAGTACACTCATCATTTTCTCTTTGCATTTCTTTCCACTTGAGTCCACATCTACCTTAGAAGTTTTCTGAAGAATCAAGTACTCCTAAATGACAAAAAATCCCAAAATATTATGTCACCTAGTATTTTCAAAGTTTAGTAAAATGCAAAAGCGCATCCAAAACGTAGACTTCTTTTCAGAACATAGCAATCAAACTTTTAAAGTGCCCATCCCAAAAAGTGCATGACTGCTTCTATTCATCAGTTTTAAGGTTAAGTGCACGCCTAACTGATTTAGAGAACATGAATTAGAAAAGCTAAAACATTCTCCTCCAACATCACCAAAAATATGCATCTAATGTAGTGAGAGTTCCTAAGTACAGGCAAAAATTTCAAAGCCCAGGCATGCACTAGGAGCACCACGTGGTTTTAAGTCAAGGTAAGAAACAGTTAGCAATCAGTTAGAAATATATCTGTTATTAATTTCTCACCAAATTTTTTCCACTTTCTGGGGCATTTGGGAAATACAGGAAACTGAATCTAGGCATATTAAGTCAGAAAACAAAGGAATAGAGGGTATAATTACAGTGGGAAGTAAAGCAATGCAGGCCACAGGTCTACAGGTATCGCTGTAGACAAAAGAGAATACCTTCTTTTTCTTAAATACAGAATAAAGTTGCTGGGCCTTCCTACTCTCATAATGATCAATTTGTTTCCAAAATTGTTAATCTTAGAAAAACACACACAAAATATTCAGACACGGAGGTTTCAGTGGTAAATCGATAGAACTAGTCAACATTCATTGTTCCTGCACCTTAATGCTGCTCCTGTCACCCTGAAGAAGAATCAATATTATCTTGCCCATGAACATCAGTCTTCCAGTCAGCCTTAGATTTGAAGCCCATTTTTCCACAGTTTTCACATATTTTGCCTTTGCTCTCATGTGATCTAAATGCAAAAGGAGCATCCAGATACCATCTTCTGTTCCTTTTGACGAAGTAGTTTTTTCATTGCAAACTGCTGCTGATTGCTTAATGACATCTTTAAGGTGCTGCTGTACCCACAGGATCAGATCGTGTACCATGGGTTCAGAAAGATGCTTCTTTGCTTGTTCAAGTAATTTATCTTTCACGTCCATACACTGGGCCCTTGTAAGCTGGTCTGAGTTAACAGAAATATCTGGTAGAGTTGATGGGTAATTGACTGGTAAATGAAATAACAGCTTTAAAAGTACATCTGTATCTAGCAGTTCGTTCACACTGATTTGAATTCTAAATGAGATTCCATGCGTCTCTGGAAAATACAAAAAAAATAAACATTAATAGTTTGCTTGAAGTTGAAATATATATCATATATATATAATTTTACATATATATATGATATAATATCTGTATCATTAAATCATGTTATTTTCTTTAACAATTCAACTCAAATAACTGCCATTTCCTATAAAATAAAAAGGGGTGATTTTTTTTGCAGGGTGGGGGCTCACAACCAATGGCTCAAGCTATACCTGCAGGGAATCCTGAAATGAAACACTTCTATAACATAGTAGAAAGAAAGTTATTAACACATTCTAAAAAGCATTCACACCTTTTGGCTCTTTCAAAGTCTAGACAAACCAGTAATAAAGAATTGTCTCTCTCAAACACATAACTCAGCTTCTACAGCTCAATAGCAAAAGCAAGGACAACTGAAAATAGAGACTCTTCTGTATGGACTCAGCACTGCTCTAAGTCTGCTCCTAAAGAAATCTGTAAGACTTCTAAGATCAATGCTAATGCAAGGCAAACAGACTTGCACTGGGTATTTTTTGAGACAATCATTCAAAAGCAGTTCCACACTAAGGAGAGACTTGGAAAGAAAAAAGTCAGATTCTTTGTCCCGTACAACTTGCAGAGAAAATACTCTTAAATCTTTTCTGCCAACTCCTCTACAACAGTTGGACTGACATAAGGAAAACATCTCTGTTGGACACCTGACCCTAGATACTACATATATAAATATGCATGTAACCATATTAATGTATGTTTATATCTCTTCGTATCTGCTCAAAATCTGTTGCAGGTCTACTGAAGAATAAAATTATTTTCAGAGTGAAAAGGATACACACAGTATGCAGCAGGAATGGCTAAAGACAACATAATCCTGATAAATCATATAATCAAAGGTGCTTAAATGAAAGTTATGTACAGTAATTAATGAAATAAAACCTTCTTAAACTGAAAGTTTCACATAACAACAATACAAAACTTGACAAAGTGAAAAGCGGGGACAAAGACCTAACCTACTTTTGCTCCTCTGCCGTGAAGTAAGAGGGTATCAATCAGATAAAAGATGATCTTCTTCAGATGTTCTCTGCTTCACCCCTTTGATGCATTCTAAACACTTCACCCCTTTTCTTTCAAAAATTGCTAAAATGTCAGGTTGATTCACTCTATGAGGGCAGGAGAAGCCAGATTTGAAAGGCAGATTAGAGCAGAGCTGAGTTTCAGAGCAGGTCTTTTGAAGTGACTTGCGCTCTTCCCCCCCTGCCTTACCTCACCTTCCTTTACACGGCAGTCGGTTGAATTATGTTTGATTAGTATTGCTGATGCTGCTAACCAAGCTCTCACAGTGCCCTCTATGATTTTATATTTCAAACCTACTAAAAAAGTGAAAGAACCTAAAAGTGACTTCTACAGACAGAAGCACTTTAGAGACCTTATCCAAGGGCTCGTTTCCAAACCTCCTCCTTGGGTCATACAAAGAACGCTCAAGGTCAGAGAAGTCACAAAGTAAAATCAGCAAACCCTCCAAACCCAATAATCAAGTTCTAGCAGTACTATGAAGAAGCCTCCAAACATCTACAAACCATCACTACCTAAGAGTCAAATGCAGTGGTGAAAGCAGTAGATGCAAATCCATTGACTTCAATGAAATCACACCCAACCATGCCCATACTTATGGGCACCACATGTCAAAAGAGTCATTTCCTGCCAACAGGAGCTTGTCTTCAATCCTCCAAGACCCTATTAAAGGGGTCCATGAACCTATCAAAGGTTCCAGACTACTTTTAAGGCAAATGTATTCCTCAGAAAAGCACCACCCTTGGAAGAGGCCCTTTCAAGTGGGCAGTAGCTACAGAAGAGGACCTCAAGCCTTCCCATTTCAACCTCTGTCTTCTGCTGCCTGACAAATGTTTCCTCCAGGGCCCCAGCAGTGGAAGCTCCTCTGCCATTACGCTGGGCTGAGCACACATAACCACAGACACAGGCAGAAAAGCCTGCCCTGAGCGTCCTGGGGCCCCCAGCCGCCTCCTGGCCACCACAGAGGTGTCTGCACACACAAGCACTGCACCAGACACAAGTGCTGCTGCTGCCCCACGTCCCTCAGCCGGCCCTGCTCAGGGCAGCCCCTCCAGGGACACAGCCTGCTGGCATCTGGCTGAACGGGATGGGCATTCCTGCACCTCTGCCCGTGAATCACTTTATTTTAAACTATGTCGCCAAGAGATTTTAAACTGCACAGCCTAAGTTGAAAAATACTACTCTATTGCCAGCTTAATTACAGTGACAGAAAAACATGTTACCTTTCTGATAATCCTCCTAGGATTTTTCCACTAGCTTGTCACAACAGATCTCACCAACTCGGAAGTAACGGAGGGATAGACAGGCCAACCCTGCCCCTTCGACAAGGGCCTCCTGCTGCAGTGATCTTATTCTTAAACCTGTAAAAATCTCACACCTTTCCTTGTGATGAACTAATCTGGAGGAAGCAGAACAGCCTCGCATCCCAAGGTGTATCACCCCGAGCCATCGGGAAAAGCCCAGCCGTGCTCATTTACATCTGCTTCAGACTCACTTTTAAAAAGAAGAATCTGTTCAAAACCTTTGCAGGGCTACAGCATCTAAAGTTTATTTAAACCTTGCAGCGTCCATTTTCTGCACCAGCGCTGCAGACACTGGCAGAACAAAGAGCAAACCACCGGCGCCCTGCGCAACCTGGCTCCAAAGAAATATTTCCTTTGTTTGCACATGCTACAAGGGCCGAGTTGTCTTCACAGCAACACAGCAATTATTTCTGAAATAAAAGGTTGGGTATGACTGTTCTGCTGGCATTTAATGTGCTAATCAGACTAAACTCAATACATTTTAACTCATTTTCCCCTATAGCTGCATGCTTATCAGTATATTTAGCTCTAGCATACTTCAGATTTTTTCTTATGTTCCATGTCAACCAGACAGATATCCCCCTCCTCTCCTGCCCAAAGGCATTTTATGCAACACATGCAGTCTATTTTTAAATTCAGAAAATGGCACCTACTAACGTACAAGCTTAGAATATCTAAATATATTTTTATAGCAAGCTTGGTGAACAGACCAAAAGAGAACAGATTAACAATTAAATTATGGATTTCTATCTGTAACACTAATCTTTGCAAATAGATATGTAAGGTAAAAAAGATATGCTGTAATCAGTTTATTTAAATTCATCCACACATTGGTTTTGATAAAAACACATTTTACATTCTGAATACTTCATTGTTGAATTCCAAAAAGCTGAAGTTTTTACCATACCAGGAGACCTGTAAAAACATTCTCTTACATTCCTCAAAACCATGAATCCCCAATGGCCTCCTTGTTGATCCCATGGATCTACACACAAATTACTCTTAATGTCTTAGAGATTGCATAACATAACAGTCTTCCTGGAAGTTATGTCTGTGCACCGTTTGTCAATGACAATTTACATGGTTTGAAGAGATAAAGCAAATGTAAGCTAATGACTGAAGCACAAGTTAATTGGATACTAGAGGATTCCGCAGCTCCAACAAGTAAAGACCAAGAGTAAGAAAAATACCAATAATCATAGTTGTAAATAATCTTTACAATTCCAGCAGAAAACTATGTAAATCAATCAAATATACCTGACCCTAACATATCATGAACACAGCCTGGTTAAAGGCCCTCCAAGGTCATATAACATTAACACAAATAAAATAGCCTGTTCCTATTGTGCACAAGTGGCACCTCACTTTATGTATAGGAAGGTTTCTAAACCTCTTACATTCTGGCAACTTATAAACACAAGATCATTTTTCCATATATGAAGCACAGAGAAGAACGTGCCTATATTTCTCAACAGATTTGGAGGAACAGACGCAATGTTCAGATATGCAATGTTCAGATATGCTCACGTTTTTTAAAATTAACATCTGATAAGCCTGGATACTGTTTTTTCAAACTATGCCCAAAATAACATTCTTGAACTTTTTCCCTTAAAAATAAAGCTCAGTTGAAACATTTCATCAATCATATTTTAAAAATACAACCCTAAATACCAATTAAAAAAAAATTAAATGGCAGAATTACATGCCTGCACTGGAGCAGGAGGTGCGTCATACGTATCAAGATGCAAAATTCTGGTTTTAGATTACTGTGATTAATTGTGCTCCCTGCAGACACTAATGTCTTCATCCAACTTCCCCCCTCAAGAAGAGTCACCTACGGCAGGACAACTGCCCCAGACAATATCCAGATATTCTGAATATCTCCAGTGGGGGAAGACACCACAGGCTCTCTTGGCAGCCTCCAGCATTGTTACCCTCACCGTGAAAAAGTGTTTCCTTATCAATCCCAGTTCTTTAGGGCTCAATATATACATGGGCAGACAAAATCTGACAGCAGGCCACTACATCCATCTTTAGCAGCATTCCCCAGGACTTCACTGCAGTCCAACCTGCAGGAAGCTCTCCCTGTCCATCACTCTGCTGGGGAACTGGGCAGCCCTCTGCAATAGCTCCCAGGACACTGGGGACCTGTGATACAGAATATAGGCATATTCTGCGTGCATATGTGCATGTGTACCTCTCTCCAACAAATACGTAAGAGTGGTAGGCACTAAGCAAAATTTACTAATTGTCTGGATTTGAACAGACACCAACACTTGCATATCCAACCTGACATTTAAGCCTGACAGTAGCTGCTGTTATACAATGGAACTACTGAGAATCATTCTCCCTTACTGAAGGGGCATCTTCACAGCAGTGTACAGCACAGACTGATAAAAGCCATCTTCCAATACTACGTTCTGATCAGCGGCCACCATGACTGATGCAAAAACCACGGAGGCGTCTACACTTCCTGCATTCCTTGCCTACATGATCCAGCAGCTGATGGGAGCAAGGACTACCAACCTGATCATTCCACCCGCAGCAGACACGACACATCAGCCTCGGAACCCTGTAAAACCTACAGCCGTACACACCTTGCCGAAGCAGGAGAACATCTGGCACATCACAGCGCCCAGGTGGTCACCTTACCCCAGAAAAATACAGAGATAACCCAACGCTTCTCATGCACTGCAACAGCTGTATCCCTAGTCAGGATTACCGGATAAACACCTGGTCTAGTTAGCGCGTACGGGATTCACCGGCTTGTTTACCTAGGGGCGGCCA
>VZRO01008588.1:756586-768905 GCA_013397915.1 Daphoenositta chrysoptera
GGAGCCCGGCTCTGTCCCTTTGTCCCTCCCTCTATGTGGCTCTGTCCCGCGCAGCCCGCGCTCTGTCCCTCCGTCCCTCCGTCTGTCCCTGTCCCGTGGAGCCCGCGCTCTGTCCCTCTGTCTGTCCCTGTCCTGAGGAGCCCGCGCTCTGTCCCTTTGTCCTTCTGTCTGTCCCTGCCCCGAGGAGCCGGCGCTCTGTCCCTTTGTCCTTCTGTCTGTCGCTGTCCCGAGGAGCTCTGTCCCTCCGTCTGTCGCTGTCCCTCCGTCTGTCCCTGCCCCGGGGTGCGGAGCCTTGTGCGACGACCCGCTCCGCAGTGAGGAAGAGCGGGCTCGGCCTCGGGGTGCACACAACCCACTGGGTCGCATCCGCACACACCCCAGCACGAAGGGTTACTGGAATATAAAATTATGTTTCTTAGAATCAACTGCTGTGGCTTCGCAGTCCTGTTACCAGCGCTCATACCGAGGCTGTGCACTGCCAACAGGACAATTAACTCCCAGGCAAAATCATACTGTATCTTCTGTTATTACAAAGTCACTTTGAAAAGCAAGGGCTGGGGGGGTTACTTTCCAGGAGAGTATGTCCTGCCACTTTTAAGCCCCTAACTTGTGTTAAAATAACAAGAGCTACGAGGGGGCTGAGCAGGGGAGGAGGGAGATGCTGGGAGGGAGCAGCACTGCCGGGCCGCTGTCAGAAAGAAGGCTGTGGTGGAAGTTAGCCTTAGAAGAGCCTCCATTCTATCATTAAGAACTTCCTTGGCCCTGGTCTCTCCCCCTTCACATCTGCCACTTTGCATATTCCATTTTACATGTTTAAATAAAAAAGTCGATGTAAATGTCTTTTGAATTGACACTATCACAAGACATGGAGGTCCCTATGAATAAGTTACTGCACTCTGACATTTGGAAGTCATCAAATGAGACAGTAGAATGTCAGCTTGATATTTTTCACTCTATGAAAATATCAGCTTCATGTCAAAGATCTAAATTTCATCTTAATGTAATAAGTTTTCTTGTATTCACAGACAACTGAAAATGCTAAATATTTAAATTTGAAAAGAACTTCTACAGTTACAATCTGGCCTTCATATTCCATTATTATGAAATTGAAAGTCAAGATCTTATTTCCCCTCTTTCTTTCTTTTATTTCTTCAAGCATTGCAGTGTTTGATAGAATGTTAGCCGTATTCTCTAAATGGATACTTCTCTTCAACATGTGGCAAATGAAGTTAAAAAAGAAAAGTCTCACTTTTTAGAGCCAGCCTATATTAAACCAGCTCCAACATCCTGTCACAAAACGATTGTGCCACCAGTATCTTCCACTTTGCCCGACAAGGCAAACAGAATGCAATCTTTCATACATAGGTAAGATAAATCTTCCCACTGTTATTTGCAAAAGCAGTATCCTTTGCCTTCCAGTCACTATAATTACGGCCTCAATTAGGTGTTGTTTCAACAACCACTAGTGAATATATATAAAATGGTGCATTTAGACCAGTTTTTCCCTAACCTGAGTGGCAAATCAGAGGAGGAGTTGACAGACGTTTGGAAAAGAGTCAATTTGGAACATCCATCTGCAACTTTTTACCGTCATTTCCATGCCAGCCCCTTTGCCATCTCATCGATCACAACTGCAGGCAGTCCTAAAACCACATATTCCAGAAGGCATTAAAGAACCACCAGAAGTCTGGAAGTCACTGCAGTTGCCTATTTTGGGCTCACAAGACAGTCACTAATGAGGAACCCATGACCACAGCGAAGGTGACAGCTGACCAGTGCAACACCAACCACCTCTGCCTTTTGGCACTGCTGCAGGACAACTGCAGTTCCTCTGTTTTCTGATACAACAGTGCTGCCAGCTGTAATGCAGCCAGAATGGCATTCTTACCAGTCAGAACTGTTCTTACCTGAGTTAAATAGCACTGCTTTTTCAGAGGCCTGAGAAAGAAGCTACCATTTCTCTAATAACAACTGTAAGTGTCACTGCAGTGGTAGAAGTCTTACCCAAAGTTTTCTGTACAAAAATGGGAGAGAGAAACCAACAGGAAACCTGTAAAAATCTCTCCAAATAAACCAAGAGGCAAAAGCTTGAAGAAAACAAAAGGAGAATCAACCCCAGTAATTGTGAAAATACATGATAAAACATGGAAGTATTTTTCCCCCAGTATTCTTAACTACAGCTACTGGGAAGGTTTTCACTTTTTCTTTTTTTTTTTTCCTGTATTTTTTACAGTTGAAATAAACTCATTTAACGTAACTAACTTGTTTCCAAGAAAAAAATTACATGGCAAATTAAAGCTTCCAAAAGTTGCATGGTTTGCCGTAAGGTTAAATTCAGCATTTTCATGAGGTTTTGCTTTTCAGTTCTTGAAAATGAGATAACAAATTCTCACTGATATATAAAAAAATACCTCTAATTTGAGGAAAAAAAACAGAGGAAAAATCTTTTCTATTATTTTTTCCTGTAAGTATTTTAGAAGCAAGTTTTTCAAGGATTTGTGATCTAGCAGTGCTTTTTAAAGGCACTTGCATTTATCCTCCATGCATCAAACTGCTCTAAGTCAATTCCCTCAGACACTTAATCTTTTGGCAGATGGAAACTCATTTTGAAAGTGTACTAATGATCAATTAAAGCATTAGCTATCTCTGCAGACAGGAGGTTTATGGGGTCATAGTCTTCAGAAGCTTGAGGCAAGAACAGCAGCATGTTAGCAAAATAGCTAAAACTTTCTGTAGTTACCACAAAATTGGCAAAACATTGGAAAAGAAAAAAGATTACAGTCTTCCTTTTTTTTTTTTTTTTTTTTTTTTTTTTTTTTAAATTCTTTNATAATATGTTGAAAACAAATGTGATGGTTTCTATTTTATCAGAGAGGGCATGGTCCAAACTGAACGTGAGCAGAAGAAATGATCTAATCTTCTGAATTTTCTTAATGAAGCCTCATAACTTTCCCAATACTTCCAATAAACTTATTCAATCCTTTGAAAATTGGATTCATTCAGACTCTAGTCAAAAATATGTACCCACACTCCAAATATGCAGGCATGTATTGTGAGGAGCTGCCCTCAGAATCCGTGGCTCCCTGGTAAATAATGTGTCATTTCACACACGCTCAAGGCCCCACGATTAGGTTTGGAGTCGAGTACTCTGCCCAAAAGTTTCTATGCAGTGTGATGTACAAGTAGTAAGACCAAATAGATGTAACTGCCACATTCATAAAAGAATATAAGATTCTTCTTCTAGGAGTTTGACAAGCCATTTTTTTCTTGAAAGAGCACATAAAAGAGATTAGCCATCTAATACAAAAACTAGAAAGTTTGCTTTTTATGACATGACATGTCTAGTATGACCATAGATTCCTAATACTGACATTGGTGAGAGAATCAATACTTAAACTTGATTCATTGCATATAGATCTTTGCATGCAATTTACCTTGTACGAAGGTAGAATAATAAATAGAACATAATTTCTTTCAGTGAGAGTAAAAATGCATGAAGTTGCCTACTAAAAATTTTGTAAAAAGCTAGCAATCCTGTGCATTTTTAAAAAGAATGTATGTAAAGATACTTGTGGGTAGGGAAGGGTATGATACAGAAGACATAAGCACATCTAGCATCAAGTAGTGTATTCTGTCCTCAAAACGTTCAGCTTCCACACCAAGTACATTGGCTTGTGGAACCTTACTACATGGATTCTCCTCCAGGTGTAAGCAAAGGGATACAGAGAATTAGCATGCAATTTAATTTAGTAAGTGTTGGGAACAGATGTCTTTGAAAAGTGATGGTTCTGAAATAGGCATTTCTCCCCTCTATAAAAACCCAACTTCAGTAAGAGTCCAAATATTAGGCAGTGGTTCTTAGTCCACCAGTTCATTTTTAGCTGCTCAGCTACAGAAATGTATCTGTGCCTCCATCTTTTAAAATTTGGCACATTAGCTACTCTTCCCCCACACTTTGATACAAGAGTGGAACAAACACAATGGGAGTGCATAAGATGACAGACTATCTATGACCATTTTCAGAGTACTGAGAGGTCCTTTGCCACTCTGACACCTTTTGAAAGTAGAAGAGTATTCATCAGTGCATTTGAGATTTCAAATTTACAGAGCACATTAAAGTCCTGATGGTAAATACATTATATAAACACTAGACAGCATTTCACACTAAACTAGCATACCTCTTTCACCTCATAATTCAAAAGTGGTAATCCTGAACACTTTGCTTTGGCAGTAGAAAGTAGCAATAATCAAGAATGGGCACAACTATCTTCTTACAGCAACAGTCTCTTTCTTTTACAGCAAAGCTGGCCAGAAATTTTAAGGCTTAGCTGAAAATTCTTAGAGGGATTGAAGCTAGGACCATCAGCATAGTATAAAAGGAAGGAGCAAAGGTGTTTCTACGGGACAGGGAAAAAAAAAATGAAGAGTGACAAAAGAGCTCCAGCTCCCCCTTCCAAACTGCCTGGAAGGATAAAATGTTACAGGGTGGCTCAAGAGTCAGGATCTCCAGGCATCCCAGAAAGATAAGCCTCTGAATGACTCCCCGGTTACAGAGCACTCATGTTGGCCTGACAGTGACTGACCAAACTGCAGAAGGGCAGAGCTGGTCCATCGTGGCTGAGCAGGGAGGGTGCTGGAGGCAGAGCACCCAGCTGGTGCCCCTGGGGAGGGACAGCAGTGCCAGGCACCCCAGGGCAGGGGAGCCCCTGCAGCCTGAAGCAAGGCCAGCAGCAAGCAGCCAAAACCCACACCTGAATGCAGAACGGCTTCCTGCTCCGGGAAATAAAGGTCATACCACTCCTGGCTGCACGTGCATCACCCAAGGCCCGATTTCAGTCGGGAGTGTTACACTGGAGTCCTTTTCCACCAGTCCCAGAGTCTGGGCACTGCAGCATCCTAAAGAACACATCTTCAGGGCAGGCCAGCAGGGCACCCCTAACTTCCTCCATCTGCAAGAGCAAACACCGTAGGTCAAGCAGGGCTTTGAAAGAGCCCTTTGGAAGAACACAGGTGAGCTTTGGATATTTAAACACAGAACTAGTTTTACAATCAGCCTTTCTGTAGTGAATGTCTGCATTTTCCCTTTGGAATGTGCACAAGGTTAACCTTGGTTTGAGATGTTGGGTTCCAAAATTCTGTTTCAGCCTGACCAGGATTTGGAACCTAATGGAACTGCAAATTCCCTGAAAGGGCTTGATCAGGATACTTCTTCACTTTCTTGGGCTCTGTGAACTTTCCATACCTTCCTATACTTACAAAGAAAGGACATAAATGTACTTGTTTATGCATATACACAGATTTCTTTTAATACAGCCTGAACAATAGCTTTTCAGTTAAAACATCCTTCTAAGGATTTAAAAAAAAAAATCAATTTAAATCACTGTTTTTCAGATTTACATTGGAATTATAATTCTGACATCCAAGCATCATGCATCAAGAAACCCAAGCCTAAAGAAGAAAACTCCATTTACTTCCTTAAGCCTTACTGCTTGTAGAAATTTTTTTCATTTACTTTTTTTTTTTTTTTTAATTTCCTTGCATTCCTCTCAAGTTAGCCAGACTCAGGATGAATATATTGTCATAATATGTAATAATATGTAATATGCTCTTATTCTGAGAACTGCTGTTTCAGTTAGCAAACACTTGAATTTAGTTCCTTGGGTTTTGGTTCTGTATTCACCTGAAAAATGAGTAAGTACATATTCAAAGATATGACAATAGTTAAGTTGTAGCAATATACAATAATACATAGTAATGATACCAAATATATCCTTTATAGCAAGATTATAGTTGTAACAGACTATAATCTCATATGACACATGCAAAAGCTCATCTTAGTAATTCTTACAGCTAAAAGTATGATCACCAAACACCAAAGATAAGAAAAGTCTATTTATTTGATTCTCCTTTTAGTTTGATGACGAAGTAGTACATTTCATTAGCAGTAGCACAGAAAAGAACAATTTTGAATCTGTAGAAGATGGAACGTAACAGGAGATAGCAGACCCATGAAGTGGCGTGTGACAGTTTCCCCAGATTTACCAGCAATTACAATTTCATACTACTCTCCACATCACACTGCTGAAATCAACAAAGAAAACTCGTTCTTTTGAAGCTTCTGAAGTACTCCCTGCAGTGGTGTAGCCTTTCTGTATTTAGTTATGAGAAATACAGAATCCTCAGTGTATCAAGTTGCCAAATGCATAAACCAACAACTACAAAAAAAAAATCCCAAACCAAAACAACCCACCACCCCAGAAAGAGTGCTCCTCAATCTTTACTGTTAGAACAGAGCAGTTCCTTCATTGTCACATATGCTTCATACAAAGTTCATTTATCTCATCCATACATTGCCTACTCAGATGGCAATTATTTCTTCTTTGTTCATCATCCATATATACATATATATATATATATATGAATCACTAAAAGGTGAAAAAGGTGAGCAAAGTGGATATGGGTAAGAGCATGGTTCCTCTTACGATTCTGGATAATATTTATTCCTACCATGCACAAGAGTTGTCCCTGATGTGGGAACTATTCGTGACCATTACAATTCTAAAGCAGGAAAGCTTCTCTGACTAGTTTTTCTCTAAATAGGAAATTACTTTCCTGAAACATTGAGAGGGGCTTCCCATCAAAAAAAAAAAAAAAAAACCAAAACAAATAAAGCTTCCAATACCAGTAAAATATAGGCCACTTTCAGAAAATGAAATGTACAGCTAGTTCCCCGTTAAGGTTGGGGAGTTTCAAGAAGGCAGCTTCCCCCATTTGAGAAGCTACAATGTGATATTCTCTTACTCCTTTCCATTCCCAAGTGTTCTGCACAGCACCTGAAACTTACTGAGTCGTGCAAACTTAAAGCTGCTTAAAAGCTACTTAAATTACAGTCATTAATGCAGCCAGAAAAAATTAGTTTCCCTTACTAAGCACAAACAATAATCAATTCTTTACACCAAGCATGGCTCTTAGAAAACACTCCAATCAAGCTCGGCACTTTTGATACCCTTTCAGCCCAGTTATAGACATGCCTGTAATACACCTCACTGTAATCACGTGTATGACTGTGTAGTCACACCCCCTTGTGCAATTCCTTATTATATAAAAACCATGCTGTAATATCATTATCATTAATGCAGCCAGGATGCAAAAACAGATGCACTACAGGAGGTTCTTTAAATAAGGCTTAGCTCTGTCCTGAATTCATTAAATGACACACATTAAGAACATGAAGATACTAAAACAATGCATTTTCTTACATCAGAAAACCACCTTTTAAATATTGAAATAAATAGCCATTAAATATCAATTTTATGTCCTTTTAGAAATGCTGTTTTAAAAGTGACACTAATTTCCTGCTTCTAAAAGATGTTCTTCTTTATCTAAAGGTAAATTGCAGATAAGGCATGAGTATGTTCTCCTTTTCTACGTAACACACCTTTAAAATACTGATACTACACTACACCTCTTTTAACTGATTAACTGAAGTTTTCTGAGGAAGTATGTATTTGAATGGTAAAATGTCCATGTGAAAACAAACACATGGTTTTACAGTGTAAATAAAACATGTAATTTGAAAGAGCCAAGATCCTTTACACTTTATTCATCGTGGAGGCATCCAAATACTTTAATTATGTGAAATAATTTATGAAATTTCCAGTTTTCACTAAGTAATACTCAGAACTCCAGTCAGAATCAGAATTGTAAGGTATCTGGAGCAGCAGTGAAGTCATGAAACGAAAAGAAGGCGAGTTTATACAGAATCTGACACAAAGTAAGAAAGGCTTCCCAGTTCTTAAGGAAATTAAGATACATGTTTTTGCCACTGCAACTTTATTATTCCATTTGAAACACCACAAAGCACTGGTGTACTTAACAAGAGACTTCCTCGTCCTCCCCTCCCACCCGCAAAGAACAGTGGTGATGATGAAAGCAGCGACAGCTGCAGGGCTCCTCTCTCAAGCCCCGACACGCCCACGTCCCTTGTCCAGGAGGAAAGCGGTTACTGTCGGGGTACAGACCAGGGAGCAGTCAGGAAGTCCAGCGCCACCAGGCCACCTTGGCCCTGTCCCAGACGGCCGAGAGCGAGTCGAGCGCGGGGCGCACGTCCAGGATGGTGAACTGGTAGTTGCTGTCCACCGCGCCGCCGTCGTAGTAATCGATGACGTACCGCACCTCCCTCCCGCAGCGGTCCACGATCCAGTCGTGCCGGTCGAAGGGCAGCTCGTACCTGCGCGGGACAGCCGACAGCCACGCGGGCGTTTGACGGATTAGCAGCCTGGGAGAGGGAGGGAAGTCCCATTCCGGATTCACTCGCCCGTAATCCCACTAGCACTTCTACCTTCTGGCAATTCTAACTTGCAGTATCAGTTCTGAAACATCTTTAAGTTAATTCTACACCACGTTTTCCGACACACGCCTCCAGCCTCCCATCCCACTGGAAGACCTTTCCTGCCCACGTACCCCATCCATGAACGTATTCTGGCTCTTGGTGAGTACTCCTTTGCTTTGCCTCCAAACCGCATCAGCGATGGCCCACACGGACATTCCCTGTGCACACAATTAAAAAGGAAAACAGTTTTTACCTTTTAACACTCTTATTTTCAGTGATTAAACCATTATGGTAATCTTAGTACCACAGAAACTGAGTAGAAGAAAGAGCAACAGTAAAAAATTAATTACAAGTGATACAAACCAACTCTTTGCTTTCTTCAAAGGTTTGAAAAGTCACCCAGTTTCTGCCAGCACTTACTGCTGGTACAATAAAGTATCTCTGATATGCTCCACACCATTGTTCTAATTTGTCCACAAAGCAGTTCTCTGCAAACCTAATCCACAGATTTAATAGATTAAAGAACAGAAAACCATAATCCAAACTACTGTGTAACAATGATCATGGAATTTCAGAGAAAAATTTATAATACCAAATGTTCAACCTGTCTGTCTCTTGTAGGAACAGGGACTCTGCTGACCTAAAAAGTGACAATTTGCTTTACAAATTGTCAATTAGCATTGTCATGCTAATCTAAGTTTACAAGTCATATCTTTGTCATAACATAATGACAAATATTCCATATGCAACATTTCATATATACATACATAGCATGTAGAGCTTCCCACTTCAAAATCTCCTTCCAAGCTTGCTCATTATTTTGGTTATGAATCTTAATAATGTTAGTCATGTCTTCACTTGTTATGTCATCATCTTTCCATCTCCACCTAAAAAATAAGAAGTTGAAAATAGTTTATAAACATTATAACATAACTACTCCACCTTCCTCAGTTTATCTGATGAACTTTTGAATTGAGATTTAAGATTGTATGCAAGACACAAGAGAAGTACACAAACTTATGGCTTATCTGCTTAAGCATCTTGAGAACCACTTCATTTTCTGTGCAGAAGTATAGTTATCCAACTTGTCATGACAGAGATCAACAAATTCTACATAGCTAAATTAACAGCTTAACTGGATCAGAAAGTCATCAGAGTGTGCAAACATCACCACATCCACAGTATTCATAAAAAGGCTTAGGAAGAATCCCACTTGTATTACTAATGCACAGAAGTCCTGTATTCAATACATTTTGCAAACACTTAGAAATACTTTCCATCTCTCTTGACACACTGCACTGAGACTGCATGTGTGCTTCCTTTTCAACTGGCATAACATTTAACACATTTCAGTGTTTACAGGAGCAAAACTTGCATGTTCCATACTGGCTGCTTATGTCATATTGTGTTATGAACCATATCAACACATAGAACAGAGAATTACCATTGTTCCAAAAGTAAACCCCCTGTAAAGTTCACCTGTTCGAGAATGACAAACAAATCATTACAAAAGAATGAGGAAACATCAGCACAGGAGGATTTGTAGGCCACAGGCGACATTAATCATTCAGTCAAGTCTTGCCTACACTAAATTTCTGTAAATACCAAAAGTATCTACTTGCAAATTTCCCCATTTTTAGCAATTCTGCAAAGTTAGATGTTTTCACATAGACCTTTTACTGTCATTTTATAGAATTAGCAGGAAACCAACTGAGTTTGAAAGTTAGCAATCCTGCAAACTTTGTCTATGCCTGTGCATGAGCTTTTAAGAAAATTTTCCGAGCGAGTAAAAGTTACTTGACACTCCTTACCATCTTCCTGATCACTAGCAGACACGTGGCCTTTGAGACCAACTTGCCCTTTAAAAGAAAGATGTTTACAAAAATAGTACTTTTTAAAAAGAGCTACTTTATTATTTACTGGCTAAAATCTGCAAACTCTCAAAAAAATAATGAACAATAACTAATGATACTAGCTCATGAATTCCAGGCTCACAGACACCATCTGATAATTCACAGTGTCTTTACCCTTTTCTTAGCATAGCATTCCAGAACATTTGCTCTGAAGGGTAGACCCATTTCTTGTCAGAATGAGCTCTGGGAATGGAAGATTCTTCTCTAACAGTTGACAGTGGAAATGGTTGACCTGGGGATGGCTGCTGATTGGGAGGAGGCATCTAGAGAACAAGGAGAATCAACAACAAATTAGAGTATTAACATTTTTTTAAGTTACAGCGTTTGAGAAAAATCAAAGCATTATCAATCAGCTCCTACAAAAATCAAGAAGTTCAGCCTTTATTTAAATCCACCAAAATTACCTTTTTTTGCAGTAGAACTCCCTGCACAAATTTGTCATCAGAAGACTAAAGGAATGCTTTCTGCCTGAACTTCAACTTTCAAAAGAGCAATGCTTTTTGTAAACCAGAGGAAATCTTGGAGATGCTAATCAGAACTCAACCATGCTGCTATTAAAAAGAACCTAAAATCCACCAATGTATCATAAAAAATATGTATGTAACTAGTAACTAGAGAGCAAAAGATATTTAAAAACCAAAAAAACCACCAGAGATGTAAATTTTAATACAAGGTTAAATAAGATGTAACTTGTTTTTAAATAAAAATTTGCACACAGGAAGAGAAAAAGCAGTGTTAAAAATCAAAAAAATAGTATTATTTCCCAGAGTATCCATCTTACACTGTAACACTATTTACATTTTCGGGTATAATACTTCAGAAGAAACAAGACTAAAGAAAATACGTGAAGTAAGCAAAAGTTACCATATTGCTGGGATCTATGTCATCTTTCCCTTGAGATGCACCAGACTTCACAGGACATGCTACAAACTCATATGCTCTTTCTTGATGTGCAGGAACATCATCTGTGTTCTCAGTTCTGTGATCAGCAGTCTTCATGTGCATTGGACAACCTTAAACACAACAGTAATATACATTTTGCTACAAGATGAAAACTCTTAGGACATGAAATGGAAAAGTTCATTGAAGGCTCATGTAAATGCAAATGGATATTTCACACTCTTTCTTCTGAGCTTTTCAACAGTTTTAACTGCTCTCTTTCCTACGTTTCAGGACCCACAATCATTCTAAGATCTGAGTTTCCTGTGTAGTCTTTGAATGCTTATTTCCTACACTATGCTGGTCCCAATACTGAACTGTTTGTACTTTAATTTCCTCAGGGAAGCTAACCCAGTGCGCTTAGTCAACAGAAGAGCTGATGTCCTTCTCCAGGCATTCATCTCATTCCACCCCTTAGTGACAACCAGCCAAGCAGTTTCCATCTCTGTAGAGGCTCCCTGCCCCTCTGTGGGTGTACCACACCACGGAACAGGTTCATAGGGCCCCTGTGAAACGGGACAACTGGGGGTGACCCATAGGGTCTACAGCAAGCACCTCCAGTCTCTACAAACAAGGCACCTTGCACAGTGTTCTGCTGAACAAGTGACTCCTCCTAAGGAAAACTTACTTGAGAATCACTTTTGTTAAACGAAAAACTCAAGTTTATTTGAAGAATTTCTCCCCTTCCCCCAAAGTTTTTCAGTCTGGTTTCATGTAGAGTTTAGTTCATTTAGGTTTCAAGAGTGATTACCGCTCATTTTTTCCTGATGCATGGGACATTCTGACGGTGGAGATGCCGTGTGATATTGCCTGGATGCATTTGGTGACTGCTCTGCAGCAGCCGGGGAGGATGCGGACAAACCCATGGCCTCTGCACACCGGGCCTTTTTAGGTCAAATTTCTACAGAAAAAGAAAGCAAACATTCATAACACAAACCTACACTGGCTATTCATTAAGGTGAATGCCAAGTCCAGATAGAGTGCTGCACCATAAATTAAAAAACTAATTGCAAAATCGATTTTAGTAACAAGCTTCCAGCCCAAACAAAACCCCAAGCGCCTACCAGGGCTGCCCCGCGCTCCTGCCCAGGCGCTCCTGACGGTCCCGTGAAGGGCAGCGGCTCCCGCCGGAGCG
>VZRO01008588.1:769036-798020 GCA_013397915.1 Daphoenositta chrysoptera
CAGCGCGGGGAGCCCGGGGCGCAGGGCGGGGGCCGAGAGCGGGGCTGCGGCCGCCCCGACAGGCAGCTGGGCGAGCCGAGGCCGCGGTGAGCCCGGGCGGCCGCGCTGGCCGGAGCTGCGTGTGCTCCCACCTCCTGCTGTGGGCTTCCCCGTGGAATCATTATCCCTTACGACCGCAAATAATTGTTTAAGTGTGGAAGGAACCCACAACGTACTAGCAGCACGCATCGTTACCTTAAAGGGGTATCCTTTTTAGTATTAAACTTGCGGAGATAGTAAAGGTCTTTAAGATTATTTTTAAACATTAACTAGCCAAGAAAAGTATCACAGCTCTTTTAAGATTTCCTAAGAATATTGCCTTATTTCCAAGCCTGAAGGTGCAGTGTATCTGTATGTGTGAAATACCCTGCAGAACACACAGAAGATGGAGCTCACTGTGCATCAGACACGGAATGCTACCTTCATCCCATCCCCTTTTTGACCGACAAGTGATAAGACCTGGCTATGCAGTAACCACTGTAACAGTAGCTGTAACCCCCACAGGACTATTTCAATGTTCATCCCACAACAGAGACTCTCAAGAGGCTGTCAAGTACAAAAAGCAGGTGGGGAGACAAGAAACGTCCATTATAAATGTATAACAATTAAAATTGATTTTAAAAATAACCATAGTTTTTTTCCCAAATATTCTATTTCATTGTAACAATTAAGAATAAAACTAAAGTAGACAGGAATTTAGTCTTCAAGTGACACAGTTATTACAGTAGCTTAGGATGAAGAAAAACCAAATCCAAATCTGCAAGAAGGGTGCACATAAATACAGAAATGAGTGATTCTCTCCCATTCTTTCAAAAAAGATCACAAAGGTTTAAAAAGACAAATTCTAAACCACACTGAAATAGTTCTAAGCAGCAGTATTTCAAAATATATAGCTAACTGAATTTGAAAAACTTTTATATGTTCCTCTCAAGAATGCTTTTAAGATAATTTTCACAGGCCATCTTTCAAAGTAGGATCTTTCTTATTAACAAGGACATTGCCATTCAGTGTGAACATGAAATAAAAATACAAGTATAAAGCAATATCAAATATTCTTCCTTTCAGTCATTTTTGCCCTTTTATAGTCTTGACTACTTATGAAGAAACTTTTTTCTACTCTTCCTGCATGCAGGAATTATTAGCACAGCATATTGAGAACCTTAATATAGAAAGGTAGCATCATGTCAGTAAGTGAATCTCTACTATATGCCCTAGAACATTCTGATTGCCTCCATCATTTCCCAATTTAGGCATGTTTGGCCTTCCTGCAGTACCTAAGACTACACTCACAGTAGGAGCTGTGTAAGCAGCACTAAACAATCATTTTAAGTCTTCACTTGCTACACGTACAGAGCCACAGAACAGTTTGGGTTAGAAGGGACCTTAAAGATCCTCTTGTTCCAACCCCTCTGCCACAGGCAGGAACATCTTCCCCTACCCCAGGTAGCTCAAAGCCTCATTGAACCTGCCTTGAACAGGGGCATCCACAGCTTCTCTGGGCAACCTGTTCCAGTGCCTCACCACCCGCACAGGGAAGAATTTCTTCCTAACATCCAATCTAAACCTGCCCTCTTTCAGTTTAAAGCCATCCCCCCTTGTCCTGTCACTACATACTTCTGTAAAAAGTCCCTCTCCAGCTCTCCTGTAGGCCCTTTACATACTGAAGGGGCTCTAAGGTGTCCCCAGAGCCTTCTGTTCTCCAGGCTGAACAACCACAAGTCACCCATCCTGTCGTCACTTAACGACACAGATTAATAAGATCCTCCCCCAGAGCAACTGAATTCTATGCTTCTGAGTATTTCAAGTCAGTGGCAGGACTCAACAGTAAAATAGATTTTCTCAATGGAGAAAAGGTTCTACTCCTTCCCCTCAAAGAACATAATGCTGTAGATGTCAGTGTGCCATCTCCCTGCTTTCCACCATCACGCTCCACCAGAAGCAACAACTGCACTGTTAATCATTGTACAGATAATAGTTTTCACCCTCTGTAAGATAAGCCAAGTAGCAAATTTTTTTTACTCAATGTAAAGCGCTCTTTACAAAGAACACCAAGGTCCCAGTCTCAATGAAGATCACAGTCTACCCTTAGGTATATTGCACTGTGAACTCCAGAAAAGCAGAGCAAAAGAAGATACCACAGTAGCCCACCATCTAAAAAATTACAGATACCCATTGCGAAGATTAAATAATTTTTTTCTTTAAATCTTAGTGCAAAATTATCACACCAATACGAGGAGTGAAACAAAACTTTTCAGCAAGAACATGAAGAGTAATAAAAAAAATGGGGGAGAAAATAAAAAGCAACTTCGTACCTGAGTATGACAAAGAAGTGGATATACAAAATACTTCCTATATCCTACATCTTACGGAGAAATAATGTTTCTCACACTTTAAGCAAGACTTGTTGAATGCATCAGTTTAAGAACGGCTCACTGAAAGGCATCCCTTGTTCCCAGCCATGCTCAGTCCTTCCTTTCCACCATTCAGTGTTAAAAGCTGCCTAGTGCCAACACCAAAGCCTCCTACCAAGCCCCATTGTCCTTCCTCAAGCAGTTGGAAATCTGACCTATATAGCATCTGACCCCAAAGAATGTCCGTTTCCAGAAATTCCCACTCATTTTCTAACAGACCAACTACTTAATGAGTAGTTTACTACACTAGCAGTGTAAAATTAGTACCCTAAGTATATAATGTACAAATGCAACTAAATACCCTTGAAAAGATGAGAGGAAAAAAAGTAAAAACACTGGACTGCTTTGTGTTTTCTTCTAGTAATTTAACCGTTGCATAATACAAAAGAAAACACAAACGTGAGTTATTCCTGTGCTTGGAAGCCAGTGGTTAAGAGATAAACCTGCAGCAATCTCTAAGGATGCTTGAAGAAACCTCTGGGCTTTACCACACAATTCCTGCTTCCGTGCCTATGTTCACTGCACATGCAGAACCCAGGAATTGCCATATTGAGGAACTGAATTGCCCATCTTAGTATTCAGTAAGGGACTGTGTAGTGCATCACATTTATACCTGACTGACAACAGCAGCTCTTCATCCTCAGAGCCTTCAGACAACTGCCCAGCCTCTGCCTTGGCACATGTGGTATTACAAGACAGTGCAATATAATTATACTATCCAATCCAAGAGTCCTTCCCCAATACACAACAAAAACTCACAGTTTAAGTTACATTCCTGGCCCCAGTGATGTCCTACATAGAATTTCAGCATTGGAAAGTCCACCCACCTGAGCAACAGCGTGGCTCAGACCTCATACACTCATCTTCACCTTCTTTGAAATAAATAAGATACAGCATGAAATCTCAAGATACCGTGAAAGCCAGTTGTTTCAGAATTGAACCCCCCAAAAATTGTTCTTCATGATGCAGTCATTATAGGTACATAAGCTCTGATCATATTAAGAAAGAAAAATTCACAAAATAAGAAACTGTGTTCCTTTCCTTTATTATGAAGTACCAATACCTTGCATACAACATGCAATTTATTGCTTATTGACATTATTGCATATATCAAAGGGAAAAAAATCAGCCAATATAATTTTATGCAAGCTCCTAAACTGTTCAAACAAAATACAGGAATGCTTTACAATATCACTGAAATGCTAACAAAAAATTCAGATTCTTTCTTATAATAAAAAGTAAATTTAAACCCATAATACTTAATCATTCACCTTACTATGATGGATTACTTTTATCACCAATCTTCATAATTGTTATATTGCATTTTTTAATTCTTGTGCCATGATAAGGATTGCTACTACAATCAGGTCACATTACTAGTTGAATTTAATAATGTGATCCTAACATTTTGTGACAGTATTAGAATTTACTGCAAACCAGATTGTCAAGATTTACCAGAAATCAGTCTAGCAGAATCTACAGTTTTTGTCCTTGCTCCGCACATAAGTTAGATAAATTCATCAAGTTTCTTCTTAGATAGAAGATTATATAAACGTTTTTGAATTACAGGCTCCATTTCTTCTGCCTAACTTTTAACTCATTTGTTCCAAACAGGTTTTGTAAGTTGATTTTATAGCAGGCTAGCTGTGCTTATTCTACACATATAGGTATCTGTCAATATTGAAGAAAACACTGTTTGGTAAATGCATGCTAGAAGCAAATCCAGGATATTTGGATGTGTGCATATTAAGTGTGCAAATTATATAGCCGAGCTCATGATTAGCCCTTTTCCTCCCTTCCTCCTATGATTTGATGGATTTTTCTTGTGAAACTGGAATAGGATTGCTATAAACAAAACTACATTGCATTCAAAATTTTGTATTCTGTATTACAGCTTAGTATTAATATTTAAATGTTGTTTTCAAACCTAGCAAATCTTTAAAAATACCAAAATTTAAAAACTTAGAAGACAATTTACATGCAACATGTTCCATTTGGGTGCAGATTCTCATATACTTAAATATTTATAGGCTCATAAAAGCATGTCCTGTCCACAAGACAAGTACAATGTTTGACATCCCACACATAGATTAAAAATAAAGATACAATACAGAATATTTTATTTGCTTTTGTATTTTCAATTTCAGTAAGTAGGAAGTTATAAATAGCACACTGAATCATTATATGGTTGATACCAAGCCATGCTGAACTCTTCATACTTCACTCTCTTAAAGACACTTCTTCTACTTACAACTAGGTTAAAAATGTATATACTTAGTAATAAACAGACGCCCTCTCAGTGCAGGACATCACACAATGAAATTGTTCTCAGAAGAAATTTTGCCAAAATATTTCATATACCAAACAATACAATTTATTCTCCATAGCTACCGTCCATTCTTTACTGAGCTATAAAGTGCTTGGTTATTATAAATAGAACAAAAATGTCAAAGGAGGTAGCTAGTAGAAATTTTTAATGGATAAGAAACCTTACCAAGTGTTACCATCTAAAAGTATGACTTGATGCTTAATCCCAGATCTCTAAACAACCCAGGCAGCACATATTTCATCTTCTCTGCCATAAAAACAACTTTCAAGTTGCTCTCAGAAAATCCTAAGACCTTCACCTGTCTAAAGGATATTTTATCCAGGTTTGGAATAATGTTAAAAGTTCGTAAATACTATCACTATTTCCATTTGACTGCCGTCAATCAGAATATCAGCAATGATTGCTGATAGTACTGTTCTTTTTCTGGCTGTATTCCATAGACAGAGAAATTTGACCATGAACAAACTTTCCCTCGTGAAGTTCCTTGTAGCCAGATGATGCTGTTGTACAGTAGGCTATTAAAGATATCAAAGGGGCTCGTGATACTTTTCAGTGTCTTCTACACTTGCACTTTTTCATCTGAAAATTCTAGTCCCTTTCTATTTGCTTTATTGATGGCTTTCAGCAGCAGCCAACACTGCACCAGACCCTAAGCTGGAGTAATTGTCAAGCAGCCCTTTATTTTCCTCTGAATGGCTCAGCAAAAGCATCACAAAACAATTTTTCAAACTTCTCTATTAAATGGTCTTTTACAGAAAGCTTGTACATACATATGCTTAAACACACACAAAGCCATGAGAAAAAGTCCTCTTCACACAGTAATCAACAACTGATATTCCATTTTATACAGCTTGAAAATTTTAAAGAATGAAGTTTCATTTTTCATTACTAACAGAGACACAGAAACACCAAAACCTTTCTGCTACGTATCAGTCTGCTACTGTCCCAGCCACAGCAGTGGGAAGACATCTGGATCTCTATGTGTGTACTCAAAGTCTCCTCCTCCTCTCCTCTTTAAACCTGCCTGAATGCATTTGCTCACTCATGTAAGCTTTTACCCTTAGGGTAACGTTACTTCTGCAATATAAGTGATCTTCTCCCACAATATATTAAGTAAAGATGGAAGTAATTATCTTCCAAACACTGAAACTAATTTAATAAACTTCAGTACAAAATTTGGAATTGTTAAGAATTTATATATGAAGTCAGTTCCCCTCATTTTCCTGTGCATGTATTTCATTATTCAATTGATTCTATTTTTTAAGCAATTAAGTTATTAAATTATGGAGCTCAGTCAAGATAGCATGTACTTATAGAGGTAGAGTAAGCTTCAGAGATGTAATTCTTACCACTGAAGAATTCACACAGATAACCCATACAGCACCTCTGTTGTATGAGACTCTCCACTGAAATCCACTGAAACACTCGCTGAGAAAATGAGTATTTGAATTTTAATTCCTTTCTGAAAGTACTGAGTCCACAAATCAATTACAGAACACCTGACCTACCATTCTCCTGTAGCATTCTGAAAGTGGTATTTACTCATCTTTTGATGAAAAATTAAAGCCATAAAAAAGGGTAACTTGCAATTCTACATAGAGTCTAACCAGTACAAATAGTCTCTCCCATGATCAGTGAGCTAATTTTATGTCACCTGGTATTGAAGAATGGAAAAGAAAACCAAAATTTTTTACAAGTCACTCCTTCCATTTGATATGCCCACAGAAAAGACACCTGGTGACATGCCAAGAGTCTGCTTTTACAACGCATCTGGTAAAAATAGAAGTTTTAAGCCACTAATAAGGTATTACATTCAAAAGCATTTGTTACGATGCTAATTATCATGCATTTACTTTTTTGCATAAAAAAGCTAAGACACAAGCTTACAACATTAAATTTCATCATTATTTCACCACATTTTAAAAATAATAAAGTGCAATTAAAAATGGGTGCCACAGCTATCTAATTTGCTGTATTATAAGCTTTTAATGGCAGGTAAAAAGTGCCCTATATACTACTGTATTCAGTACATCACAACTTTGCTACTTGTTTACTAAAGTCCTTGCTGAAACCCCAGCTGTTAATAATTTTTTTCATATTTTCTTTCAATGCACCAGGACATAACTGTAGTAGCTAAAAAAAAAAAAATTATAAAATTTGAAGCTAATGCATTGCAAAATAAATTTTTAATTACTCTAATTTTGTGCAGCAATCCAAAATACTAGCTGTTCTGAAAGAATACCACTACCCTTCAACTCTGGACTGTTGGTCAAAGTGTAGTATGCAGAGCTTTGGATTGTTTTTTGTTTCTAAATCTAGTTTTAATATTAATTTTATTATAGGTTGACTTACTTTTTTTTTCCCCTGTCAAAAACAAGTCTATCTAGAAGTGGAAGAAGTAGACCATTTTAATGAATGGCCTCTAGTGAGAACAAAATATTTTAAACACTGAAATATTAAAATCAATGCTAAGAAATGATAAATTTCAGATACTTTTCATGAGTTATCACCCTAAGAGTTGCTCCAAATCATCTTCTCAATTTTGTCATCCTACTTCCCTAAAAAGAAAAGCAGACTTCTACTTTCAAGCATAATTCTCCAAAATGTTTGAATTTACTCAATTTATTTTAGAAAAGAACAAGCTATTACAAAACAATTATATCACAGGGATCTAGTGATTTAAAAAGCAAAGAAAAGAGTATTTCGTATACACCTTTAAATCGTAAAGATGATAGAAACACAGCCTTTTTACAATTTTTCATTAGGTACACTAAAATCACATTTTAAAAGATACCAGGTTCTGCAAATTAGCCTAAAAGAGAGTCTGTTTCTTGGAGCAAAGCAAGTCACGGGATTGACTCTCACAGACTGTGAATTTACTGGCACCCAGAGGAGGCACTGCCCTCACTCAGATCATACAGCTCAACAGGTTAATCGCTCCCTCTCCCAAGGCACAAACAGGCCTTTTGTCTGTAGGCCCGTGAAGTGTTAATAGCCACGGGACCCAAAAAACACAAGTACTGACAATCCTTGCTATCTCCCTTAAAAAGGCAGGACTGGGAAACTGTTTCAGTAAAAAGCCTGCCCAGCTGAGCAATGGAACTAGGCTTTCAAAAGTGCGTTTTACACAAGTCCAAACAACACTCCCTGACAGCATTTGAACTGGGAAACTAAACTCACTGCAGCTGCCTTGGTTAAAAGGCACTTCAGCCTATGCAGTCCCGCAGGGTCTTACATCCAATTTCTGGAAGAGGGGAATGCCGAGTCCCTCACCAGGGAGGACAGCACAGGGCACTCCCCTCTGACCAGGGAGGGGAGAGCTCATGTCAGCAGGAACAGGACTCATCAGCCAACACGGGGTAAATATGCTATCTTTCTGTTTAAAAAGAAATGGCTACAATAATTGGGATGTGCGCTAAAGTCTCAGTGACAATGGATGCTTTTAGCACACCTACACCAAGGAAAAAAACCAGAAGTTAATCAGTCCCAATTCCAGTTAAAAGAAGCAAAACAAAACAAATTGACACATAAATACAGCTCTCAAAATAATTTTAAATAAAACAGAACTCAGGATTTCATCAAATTGTATTATAAATGAGATTTAAGACTATTCCTAGATGGTAAGATTCCTCTCTGATGACCTCCAAGCCTTCAAGTTCACAGAAGGAGGAACTGAGTACCTATGACAAATGTGTGGTATAAAAAAAAAATTTGTGTCTACAAAGGTCAATTGTTCCTTCTACAGAATTACCATACAGCTTTAGAGGAGTTTGGCACAGTTAATTCAAGAGCATTTTTAGTCAACACCTCAGATTTCTGACTTGATTAACAAGGAAAATGTGACAAAAATTCTCAAGACTTCGTATCAAATAGGTCATTTCTGTGATAAAAGAAAAAAGTATCACCAAAAGTTACACATCACAAATACAGAAGATTTTTATTTCTTTGCAATTAAACTTTGAATCCAAATAGCCAATGGTTAAAAATACTCTGAGAAGAACTGCAGCCCTTCTCAAAGGTAGTAGCAGCAAAGGAAAAAACGCTTCAGTAAGAATTATGCCATTTCCACACATCATCTACCATAATAACTGACCAAAAAAGTTCCATGGGGAATTTAGATGTACTATTGCATGTAACCTAGCACAGCAAATGGGACTCCTTCCCATCAAAATGAGAATTTTAACAACTTTTAAGATATCATGTGGTCTTATAATACAGCATTTTAGATAAAATTATTTCATAAATTTCCCAAAATGGTTTGCATTCATATAAGGCAGAAAAAAAAGCAGTAAAAGACTTCACAGAATCAAAGCCAAATTTTTAGCTTTTCTTGCAAAAATTAAAAAGTTGTCAAGAATGAAATCTTGATTGTTATTCCTAGAAGAAAACATAGAAACGTGCCTGGAAAATTGCACCGTATCAGGAGTTTGGGGAATTTTTCATTTTCTAAAAAACAGATATGTCAGTATTCACTGGATTTATAAAACATTTTAACCAGAGAAACCTGAGAGAAACACTTTGAACACACTGGTGGACAATAAGCAAGTAACCAGTCTGCTCCGTTCTCATTTCTGAGGCTTGCAACTGCTTAGAACAGGCATGTGGAACTCATCTGTGTGAGCTTTTGCTTTTATTCCTCGCTGGACAGGATCCGCAAAGCGTGGCCCTGGGCGTGCAGGCAGTGTGGCTAGGGAAAGAGTAAGGTCAGTACAGAGGTAATACCTTGTTTCCATAATAGGAGCATTCCATGGCAGAAATGTGCACTGTTTCAGTGAACCCAAATTATTTTCATAGCAGAAATTTCATTTTATGTATGATTTCTAGGCAGATTTTCCATTTCTGTGAGTTTTCGCTTCCTCCTGTCCAATAAGACAAATGACTTTGTAGCATCCTTTTGCAATTTTGACCATCCACATCACATTCATAATATCCAAGACAACGCTTGAGATAATCCAGGCGCTCTGGGCTGCAAATCCTAATCTCTGGAAACCTTCTGTTCCAAATGAAGCAATGACATGGCTGTAATATACAGGCATGACGGCAATCCTCACCACGAAGAACACTACTGTCATCAGCACACCATTGATGATGTTGGCCTTTGAAGATTTGGGATATCCCAGTACTTCAAAAAACCACCTGCAAAAGAAGTGTTCACAAATACCAGACAGACTTGAGGCCATCTCATTAAAAATTATTCTACTTCATGTTTATTTTTAATTCATCATTTATTAATTGCTTCTACCTTTATTTTTTCTAAATTATTGCACTGTGTCTTGGTTTAGTTACAAATTCTTCTGCTTAGCTGCACTTTTTCCCCATCACTTAAGCAGTGTATGATATCCAGTATATTGCAGAATAACACATAGAAAATCCTGATACGAATTGTAAACCAGTTGACAACCAGTGTGCATTTCAGTGACTATTGTGTAATATACAATCATAAAAATATCTTTTAAAATCATAAGGACATATTAATTACTTGCTATTTCAGTTCATACCAACAGCAGCTAAAATTCTCTTTGTCTCACTGAAAGCAATTCTAAAATTGCATTTGGATTTGGTAATCCAGACAGAAATCTAATTTCTCATAATTGGGATTTTCTGACTGCTTCTGTTCAGCCCAAAACCAGAACATTTTCAGAACCAGACATTGTAAGCTCTTGATCATGTCATATCTTGGAAAGAAAAAATAATAAACCTAAAAACTGCCTCTCCATCTACTACTGGGTCATAAATGTTTTTTTAAAAAGAATTCTTGCATATTTATTCCTCAGTAGCCAGGCATAACTTATCTATTGCCTAGCACACAGAACCTGAGGGTTGAAAGGGGAACAACAAACTCCTCTAATCCTTTGTTATTCACACTTAAACCAGAATAAACACAAGTAAAATTTGTGCAGCAATGGCAAGCAGGATGAGAACAAAATAACTTAAATCACTGTATTCATAATGAGGGATGGGGAAGAGAATGAAATAATCCGGTTTTTTCCAATAAGATATAAGGCTAAAATTATTTAACAAAAAACAGTTCTAGAACTGGTTTTAAAAGTAATTTTTAATTTAATTATCTACAGATTACAACCTAGGTAATTATAAATACACTAAAACGATTTGCCAGACATGCAGCTCTAACAGAAATATTCCAGAAATTCATTAAGCATGCAACTAGGACAATTAAAATCCAGGCACTCGAGGTGGCAGTTCAGCCCGGAAGCAGGGTGCCTCACCACAGAAACACTTACTGGCATGATGAAGAGAAAGACCCGGTATGTTTGGTCAGATTGACAATCAAAGCCTTTACTTTCAATAATATATACAATGCAGAATCAAAAAGTAATGTAAAAATGGCTCTCAATTATACTGCAACGTGCCAGTATAGGTAATTGGACATCTGTTTAGCAACTTCCCTCTCCCAGCAAATTAAAAAAGAAATAAAGTCTGTAAAAAACAGTTACCATTACAGTTTTACCCACACAGTTCAGAATTAATTACACAAATGCTGATACTAACATTAAAAGATATAAATGCTTGGCATGGAGACAACCTCCAATTAGAGATCCCTAACAACACAGACAGGAAATACACAGACAGTTCTGAGATTAGAATATCTTTTTATATTTTAATAGGAGCACTTTTGGTAGTACTAAGAATGCAAACAAGAAACATAATGTAAGTAGTTATCATTACCCACTACTTACTGTCTTAAGGGTCTGATTCACTTCAAATTTGATGGAAAAAAATTCATGCACTAATGAGATGACATCCCTTAGTGCAAGGGACTTTATTATCTCCTGCAGCAATTTCTGCTTTTCTGAGAGTGCTAAATGTCAGTATTCAAAGACCCATAATCTCACCACAGGCATTTTAAAAGTACAACATAAATTACTTTTAACAGCCAGATGTATCACAATCCTTCCTAACGCCACAGTCTGAAAGGTGAGCACCAGTGTAAGACCCCACCTGAACCCAGGATGACATCCTGTCTTGGTAGAGGCTGGGATGACAGCCATTCACTAGGGCATGAGTATCAATATAAAACCTTTTTTCTTCATTAAGTTTGAAGAAGTGTTTCTTTAGTTTCTCTGCAGGCAGAGCACGGGCTACAACAGACTGTAATCTGCTCAACTGCACTGGGGCAGAGGAGAGAGGTCTCTGCAGAGCTTCATTATCCCACCCTCTCCTCCTATAAGTTTGAGTTTACCAAACTGATGTTCAAAAAGGATCTCAGCACAATCTTTTTTATTCGTAAGAGCTCTGAGGAATGCTACAGTGTCATAAAACACGTCAGAGATTGAGTCACAATGCAGTAATGGGCAATAGCCTGTCTGCAGGAGGAATAGAGTTTCTATTTGCCTTATCCTTTCTTTACCAGACATCGGGAAAAGAAAACAGATGCCACACATGTAGAAGCAGTAAAGCAGAAATACACTCCAAAAAGCATGGGTAAGAAAAAGGCATCTGATACACTGAAAGTTCTCATCCTACATTGCAAAACATTGGAGGACGAGGAGAAGACTGCAGCACTGCTCTGTGCCAAAGCCCCTCACCTGAGATGAGTCTTTCTGGGCAAATCCCTGTCCCCAGCTGGGTCCTGGTGGCTACAGAGTAAGGACAGAGGCCACCCTCCCCCAGCACCATGGAACTCCAATGACAGATTTCCCCTTGCTGGCATATGTGGCATTATCAGCCTCCTTGTCTGACACAGCAGCAAATCAGGTAGAAACACTTGAACCAGCAGCCAGGGCAGGCTCTGACTCTGCAGCAAAAGCTTCTGCCCCTTTCTTCTCTAATCACAGGTGTGAAGATGAACCATTTCAGAGATATTTAAGTGCTCAAAATACAGAACTATTTTTGAAAGCAGATAAAGAATATACATTTATATTATTCTAGACATTCAAACGCATATATTAATATTGATCTACATGTGTGGGATATTGGAAAATAGACTTCAAGTTATACAGGGCAATGCAATTCCATTCTAGGATCCTGATGACAATATTATCTTGCTTCTTTTCCTGGTCCATGATACCAAGAAAAAACATCCACACTGAAGATGGCTTTATTATAAAAATTAAATTAATATATAAAGTTAATAAACGGTATTTTATTTGTGAACTTTTTTGTTTGGTATTTCCATAAAAATCTGGCATTTCATACAAAGCCTGGTCTAATCTAAAAAGGAGCTCAGGGATGAATACATTAGTTATACTGTTGCAGCTATAGAAGCAAAACGTTTTCATAGCAAAAATGACTTTCCTATAGTAATCCTTAGTTCAATATATATAAATTCCCTCTCAGAAGACATTCAACAACTATAAAAAGACTTCCTAAGTGACAGAAATAATAATACAGATTAAATGTTGAAAGAACCATGGAAAAACTCCCTAACCACTTACCGCTGATTGACAAAAGGAGTGGAGAACTCTGCAAGCAGACGGAAGTTTCCAAAATAAGCCAGGAGACCTTTGCTCTGGTTATCAAAACAATACAGACATACAAGAATTAAAAATGTAGATGTAAAATTGTCATTTGAGTCTCTAAGTGTACCCAGAACGATACAACATCTCAACTTCTTCAATCAAACTGAGTTTGCCAGCTGTGGCCACCTTTCTTGCACTTTCAAAAAGAGTTTTATCACAAAAGCTGCAATTGTCCTTCAGGTATCTCCAATCAGTAGCTTCTTACTTTAAATAAACCTCTACAAGACCTACAGTTAAATGGTCATGGAAAGCTAACTAAAGAAGACTTGAACAAGTAGTCATAGTTTATTGGTTATCACGATAGTATTACTGTCTAAGAAAATTATAAATGTTTTTTTTTTTATTTTTCGATAAACAAGCCCAAACAGAAACATTTTATGCCGAAGAAAAATCTCCCTGCACTGTTTTAGGAACATTCGAGTTCTCAGCTCTTATCTGACAGCAGAAGGGCACATGAAGCCTTTTCTTGCCTCCTGCAGAGGGCAGGGGCGGCCCTTCCCCGCAGCTCTGCCAGGCGGGGCCGGGCACAGCCCCTCCGGGGGCACATCCACAGCGCAGCCCCTGGTCCTCCTCACCAGCTGGTTGTGCTGCAAGCAGCATCCACTCACACAGCGGCTGGGCCAGCAGCAGTTGGCAGACGGGGAGATAAAAAGGTTGGGGGGGTTTAATTTCCATAGGTTTCCTGAACAACCTATGGAGTGTGTGCCATGATTCCTCCTTCCCCCATCAAGCACGCAAATACCCACCACAACTTCAAGATTTTCATGTCAGTTTGCACTACATCAAACAGAAAACCTGTGTGTTTAACCAAATTCTGTCCTATCCTCAAAAGGCAATTTGGAAATAACAAGAGTAACTTTCTCTGAAGACAACAGACTGAGAGCAACACACTGACACCCACGGGCAGAGCTATATCCACGTAGTAATAAATGCTTAAAAAGAAGTTCACACTAACACTATGCTTTTTGTTTCCGCCAGAAACAACTAATGAATTTTCTGCAATGGGGATTAGCCTTGGTAGTGGTATTTTAATTTATCTAATATTCAGCTCTAATTCACTTTCAGCCATGATAATATTAGTAGATGTAATTATCTTCAACCAGAAACAGAGTATTCACTTGTCAGTGTACTTTAGCCCCTTTAAACCATTACATGGAAAATCGGACAGTAATCTGCCATCTCAGCACTTTTAATATTATAAGCCTGGGATTCACACAGTAGGCAGGGAAAACATCATTAAGGTTGGAAAATACCTTCAAGACCGAGTCCAATCATTAACTGTGCACTGTGTGCTCACCACTAAACCATATCCCCAAGTGCCACATCCACACCCCTTTCAAACTTCCAGGGATGGTGATTCCACCACTTCCCTGGACACTTGCCTGACCACCCTTTCAGTGTAGAAATTCTCCTGCTATCCAAGCTAAACCTCCCTGGCACAACTTGTGCCCATTTCCCCTCATCCTGTCACTTGTTACCTGGGAGACAGAAGCAGAACATAACCACTTGAAACCATTTCCTTCTAACTTTTCAACGAAATATTCAAGCTTGTGGTTTTATTTAAAACCCTTTTCTATAATCATATGAAAAGCCCTTCTGTCAAAGTCTCTTTACAGCAAAAACTGAGAAAAGTTTTTAAGTTCAACAAAGTTACACATTTTTGTTGTTGTGTAACATTGAAAAGGCATGCCCTTACCACAAGTAACTGATAAAAACATTTAAAAATAATGATTCAAAGTATAAATATGCCTTTCATCAAATTTTTTCAACACTAAGCAAATGAGGCCTATAAAAGCCGTGTCTATAATCTCATCTGCTTATGTTACAAGAAAATACAGCACTTACCAGTACAAAATAGTAAGCATACAGAGCTGCCAAGTGATGTATTACAAAAAATTTGTCACCAATTGCTTTCCAGTAGTAAATAATAAGCAACAGATCTACAAGAGAACAGAAATAACTATAAAGAACTATTTATTATACAACCATTGACCTCAGAAGAGTTTTTCTAAGTTTTAGAGGTATACCAAGATATGGCATCAGTAGAAACCCTCTGAATTAATCTCTGAAGAGAACATCTTTATCCTAAAAACTTCAGTCAAAGCATTAAGCAACGATATTCTCCCAACAATTTCCATAAATTATTACTTTCCACAGACACAATAACTTTAGCTGAAGTATTTTGGAAGGAAAAGGTGGATCCTGAATCTCATAGTGATTTCACACTTATGACCCCAAAAATCTGGAACAAATGGCATTAAAAAAAAAAATGGCAGGAGGGTCTCCGGGGGGCATAGCAAACATACAAATACATGCAAAAAATGCTATTACAGAGAACCTCTGAATCAAAAGGTAGTTATATTAGCAAATAGGGAACCATTTACCAAAAATATTTTGCAAGAGGCATTTGGAATAAGAAGCATATCTCCTTTATTTAATCCCAATTTTCCAATTACTTCAAAAATGCCACAGCAGACCCAAGTTAGTGTTAAAAAGAAAGCTTTACATAAAACAAAGCAAAACAAACAAACAAACAAATCTTTAGACTCCCATGATGATCTGAGAATTCAGAAGATTTTCTTTTCTGTACTGGAACAAGCAATTTCTGTCCCTATTTCCTGCAAATGAGTGCTTTGGACTGCAATATTATTGACCAAGGTTCCAAATCAAAGACTTTACCCCTGTGCCTTTCTTAAGTCCAGTGTGTGCCTTTATCTCTTTTATATTAGCTATCCTCAGGCAGGGCTCTACATCATTTGACATAGCTGCTTCACTTCCTCTTAATAATTAAACATCAACTATATAGGGAAGTGAGAGAGAATGAGTGGCCAGGTTGAGATGCCTGTTCAAAGGCATTCATTAATTCATAGTGAAAGTTTAATGTATAATTATTCAAAAATAGGTACTGATTAATTTAAACGCGGCAGATGAAGCTATGACAAAAACCAGACACTTAAACTAATGCCCAGTTTAACTGAGTATGCTGATCACCAGATTATCACTTCCACTGGGATGAGAAATCTAGTATGAGATAACCAACTCCATGGGCCAGTCTCTGACCAGAGACTTCATCCTAACATGAGAAGTTTTCACTGAAAATAGTCCAAGTCCCAACAAGTTTTTGCTTTGATAAACTGGTATTAACCCCACACAACATAAAAGAAAGCTCCAAAACATTTTGTAGCAAAATTCCCATGCCAGTTTTAGTTGAAAGCAAAATTAAGAACATAAAACATATGTAGGAATAAATAGCATACCAAGTAAATAATTTAAAATTTCCATGTTTTATACATTATTAAATTTTGACTTAAAGTGAGACTAAAAGATGGGCAGGCAGGATTCTATGACATCATTTTCCTCAGCTTGTATCGAGGGTTACTAAAAGTCTTCTGCCAGCATTCTGAGGTCACAGGAAGAAACTCATGATAGAAGAGCTACGAGTTGTAGGCACCATGAAGAGAGTGAAGGGCACTGCTCTAACACCTTCTCAACTGGCCAAAGGAAAAAACTGAGCTGGAGCTGGTGGTTGCACATCAAACCATCACAAAACCACACAGTGGCATTTCCTCAGCGCTTGGGGTGATATTCCATCCTTCACATCCGCTAGCAAGATCCTGTGATTTCCCCACAACTCACAAATCCATTAGCAATTTGAAAAGCCACAATAGAAACTGTATTGTATGCACATACCACATCTTCACCACAGTGGCTCAGTATAAACATACAGGTATAGTGACTCAATATAAATAAACAGGTTGTGCACATTATATACACATTGCATAATTACCAGAAATGAGGTAGCCTGTGGTAATAGCAATATTCAGCTTCACAATTGAAGGGTCACCCCTGTAAACATAACAAAAATAAATAGTTACAGCCTAATTTGCAAAGGACATACACATCTCAAACACAATGTCCATCAGGACACATTCTCCTTGGCTCATCAGTAAGATACTGTGCAATCTGGTTAAGAAGGGTTCTAATCAGAAAAGCGGATTCCTTTGCCACCCAGATAAAGACATCTACTACCTACCCTAATCAGGATCAAGCCCTGCCTTGGCAGAGGGACTGCCCCAAGAGCCTTGCTGGAGATTTGAACTGAAACCCAGCAAGTACTGTGAGCTGGCTGCTCAGGAAACAGGATAAAAGAGAACAGCCCAGTCGGTGTCTCTTAGCCCTTTAACTGACACTCTGTGTCTCTGGTTTTGTTTTCTGCCAGTGCTAAAACTTTGGTAAGGATGATAAAAATATCTTGCTCAGCTGGCGCTTTTCATATTCATAATCAGATGGATGTTTATAGGGATAAGCAGAGAAAGAAGGACACAGGAAAGGAATTATTTGCCAGTTCTCTGGAGCCAAAAAACCTTTGAGCAGAAATGCTTTTCAGTGTAGTTTCCACACCTTCTATCCCTTCCCTTTTGGTGCCAAACATTCAGCAGGCAAAGCTCTTAGTAGCACACAACTTCAGTTTCTCTAGAATGTTCAACAAACGCAAACTTGGGAATACAGCTCAGGAAAGGGAAGCATCCACATTACAGCAAGCAATGTATGTTCTTCCCTTCATGTCCTCTGCGCATTCCTACTTTGAGGAGTTTGGTAAGCAAGTCTTTTTTCCTTGGTGTAAAGATTATAACTTAATTTTTTAATTAAGTTGTGCAACTAATCTAGCTATGTTTTGTGTAAATATGAATTGAGCTTCAAGTGACAGGTCAACAGATTCATAAAATGTGGACTGCTCAACACAAGCTGTGAAAGTAAGCCTTGCTGTAAACCTTTCCAGAAAAAAGGAACCTAACTGTGCTTACAGCCAACTCCAATACAAAGTCTGCCTCAGCCTAAACACAGTAAAATGCTATTACTTAACTATTTTTTCTTAATCCTATTGGAATGGAGCAGTGGAAGAGATTTCCTGTATTATTACAATCTGATCACCAAATTTTAAGGCTTTCTTAGTGTCTAAAACGAACTGTTTCCCTCAGTGAGAGGGTAGTTTACAGGAAAATAGGACTCACAAAACCAGAATTCTGCTGCTGGGTGAAGAAAAATCATTACCAGGAGAGTCTGGAGCTCACTCCATCTCTTAAGATTGGCCATAGAGGCTCTTTTAACTACTGCTTGAAATGGGAACATTTTTCCATGGCTCCAAAACCTGATTTCATGAGCTATGTAGGTTGTGGGCTGAGTGTTTCTTTAGGTTTAGACATAGAGCATAGACAGATGTGTTCTCGTAACTTTAGCAGAAACTCTTTACATGAAGCCCTCATGTTAGAGCTCCCAGCTGCAGCAGCAGCATCATAACTAAACTTCTAAGTGGTCCCAACACACTTCAGCACATCACCACCAAGACTAAGCCTGCACTCAAGAGCCTTCATGTTCTTCAGAGAACATGCAAAGGATTGAGTATATGAAATTGGTTCCTTGATAATGGTAGACACAACTTAACTGGACGGGACAGGGAATGGTTCACTTCCCTTCTTTTCTTCCCCAGAGAATAGTCACTTTGCAACAAACCTTCTCCAGGCTTTCTAAACCAACACTTCAACAACATACATGGCTGCACTGGCCATCTGTCACACCCCTTCAAGAGGAGTCCATGTTAGAATCCCAAATTAATCTCAATAAATGGAAAACTTAGATCAGGAAATATGGAAGATTTTAGACTAAATTCTGTCTTCTTGAATAAAAGGTGCAATGGAATTAATGAGCCCTGATGTTTGCAGGCCAGTTTTGATGCAGCAAGAGCCTGGAATGACAAACAGGGAGTGACTGGAATAAGCAAATGGGAAGAGCTATCTCTGTGGTGATTGCTGGGGAGGTACGTGTGGCAAAGGAATTACACATGAACATGCATGGGCAGACAGAACAAACAGAAGCCCACATGACTGACTTTCTTCAAACTTCTTTGCAGGTACAGAGTCATATCAAATGCTAACCAAACACCAAACTTGGAAAACTGTAATGACTGTGAAGTGAATGGTCATAGGAAAGAGCCTGTTCTCTATGAAGCTACAACTTAATCCACTTATTTACATCTTCTCCCTCTCCATATCTGATCTCTACCACCTCCACATTTTCTACCGTGTGATTCTCACCACCACAAAAACAATTTCTACATCCTCTATGTTAGCTAGTCTCTAGTACACACAGAAAAAAAAAGGAAAAGTTTTATGAGAAGTCCTAGACCATCAAAAAATGTATACATACACAACACTGATGCTTCCCTGGAGCTTACCAATGCTCCAGTCTTTGTTATGATCTACTGTATCTATTTTCAGGCAATACCTGACAGTAATACCACATTTTCTCTGCACTGAACCCAAACCCTTTGCAGGGTTCAGTGGAGAACTTTCATAAAGATATACACTATCCAGATTGGCTACAGCTTTTCAATTTCACTTTAAAATGGTTACTGAAAATAGCATAGTTTCAGTCATACTGACTTACAGTTTACTCTTTAGTACTTTGATATGCTATTTCAAATCAATTGCTTGTATTTTATCTATTCCACTTCACAGAGATGCACTGAACTAAGACGTTAATACTGACAAAATAATTATCAAATTTTCACATAATACAGACATAAAAATGAACACATCACAACTGCATATTTTAATAGAAAAATGAAACAATCATTCAGTACTTAATACACTGCAGGATTTTTTTTTTCTTCACAATTATGTTATTTTATTGTGTAAACACAACATATATGTAACATGCCTTACCAGATATGGTCAGCATTAACAGCATCATCGTACAATAGAATATATAGGCAAAATCCTCCAACCACCAAGGCGTGGAATGTGGACACTGTCCTGAAAAAGAAACCACAGTCACAAGGAGGTACTGCCATTTACAACTTCTCATACTGTGCTTAAGATAGGATGTTTCCAAAGGCATTCTCAACTGCACCCAGATACTTCTGTGGAAGACAATCATCTGTTCTCTATGCTACATCCAACCACTTACACAATGACAGGTGGGGAAAAACAGTCAAAAAGAAGGAATCTATTAGATTGGAGTGGGATTGGCAATATTATAGATACAAAGTACTGAGATTTAAATTTTCCTCCAGTTATTCCATATAGGAATGAATCCTTAACGACAGTATGACATCTGGTTCTCTAAAAAATGTTTTCTATATTGTCCCATTTGCTAGAAAAGTTGTATGCATTTCATACTCAGATTAAGCCCAGGTGTCCTGCAAGAGCAGGTTTCTCCTTTCAGGCACCAAATTGAAAGACCCATAATAAGTCTCGTTTGGGTTTGGAAAGTGGCAATAAATGAAAAATCCTAGTTTCAGATAGACTTTCCTAGTGCACTTGAAGTAGATTCTGCTTTTCAAAGAGAAAACTTGCATAACAAAAGGTTGCAGCTGAGTACCTGAAGTCTAATAGCTACAGGTTGATATCAATTAGCAGCTCACAGCTTTGTATCGGACAAGAGAAATATAAAATCAAACTCACAGTAATCAAAGTTGCCTTGTCCCTACCTGGGTATTGGACACTTTTTTCCCCAAAGACAAGTCTCCAGTATACAGGCTGCATGCAGAGTGTAGATAAACTCTGCATGTTAACAAGCACTTACTTACAGAGAAATATCTATTTACAGAAGCCCCAGCAGGGTTTCTGCCAGCACACAGGCCAGGGCCACTCCTGCCCTTTTGAGTCCACATGTATTCTTGGAAGGTAGAACAATGCAACGGGCATGGGTCCAAAATGTGTAACCTTCCTCCTCTAGCCACGGGTTTAACACTGCTATAAGCTGCATCTAATATTGTGCAACTACTGTCTGCTTTCCCACTTTCCAAGTGCAACTACAAAGAAAAAAAAATTATGTGAAAAAATATCCACACTGAATCACGGATATTGTTTGAAAGATGAGAACTAAGTTCAATGCTGTGTGATTGGAAACACTTCACACCATATTCACAGCACCAACAATATGCACACAATTGTTCCGATGCTGTTAGTTATTACTCTTGTCTTTGTACATATTGAATACATGTATTTGGAAGCCATTAATATTTTAGATGTCCTTAAGGCACTCTGAGGAGCCTAAGCTCTACCATGCCAGATTTGAAGAAAACATCTTACTTCCTGCAGAAGACTTTGCAAAGAAATATAAGGTTATAATCCCTACTCCATTTCAGAAGTTTTATTATTATCTATTGGCAATACAAGGTTCTGTAACTCTTCATAAAAGAGACTGTATTTACAATTTGTTTCAAGAGTGTCACAGTGCTATTTTCAGCAGCGTTTTCAATGGTGTTCCAGAAAATGAATGGAGTTTAGTACAATATGAGTAGTCAAAAGCTGGATGAGAACAATTAATAACCGATATAGCACAGGCTGCACTCCTGCCCTCTCTTCTTTTAACAAAGAAGGAAAATTTAATTATCAGAATTTTAATAATAATTAAAAGTTTAATTAAAAGGTCTACTCTTCCAGCACAGTATTTAAAAAGATAGGAACTTTTCTTTCTTTTTAAAAACAAAGCACAGCATGCAGTATTAGTGTCTGAGAAATACCTGGAATTTTTGAACTTGAGGAGAGAATAATGCTGCAAGAAGGAAAATTTGTCCTAAAATACAGCTCATTAGTTTACAGTTGCAATTTGTCATTGAAGAGGCTGTTTATCTGAACCTTAGTGTTTAGAATACAAGCTATACACAAGTAGAGTGCTTGAAGGGGGAAATGAAAGGAAAAAAAAAGAAAAGAAAAAGCAGCAGATTTCCTCCTTAACCCTGGACTTTGAAGCTTCTTCATAAAAGCCAGGGCAGAAGGGAAATAGTACAACAGTCCATTTTAATATGGAATCTAGGTCAAGCTATCAAGCTCTGTACATTTCCTTGAAATTTTTGTCAAAGCTTACATCCTTTAACTCCTCATTAAGCTGCAAACAAAAAAAGTTGCACTGCTAAGTTGCAGACTTGCTCTTTTATTATTGAATATATATATTTTTTCATAACTAATTAATAGCAGTGCAAGCATATATTATAGGAGAGGTGACAGGAAAATACACACAACAACTTGAAGAGTTATACTGCATCTGGGGCAAAATATAGTTTTTAACTCATTCTGAGTGTCTGCATACTTTAGGTGCCAGAAGATATTATTTTATTGGTTCCTAATTCTTGGAAGGTCAGAATGAACAAACTGACAGCATGGAAAATACAGTCAAGAGCTGCAGCTCAAATGCTTGATTACAAGGCCCTCCAAACTGTAACAATATATTTTCAATGCTACAGCTCATTTCAGGCAGATGCCCTCTTCCAGACCCAGCTGAGCTGATAAAAATGCATAACCATCCTCTGTGCCAGTTTCCTTAGCACTGCCAACAGAATCATTTGTGTGTGCACTCCCTACACCAGTTCAATATAGGACAAAATAACAACCATCTACTTTTAAATAATTTAAATGAAACCAACAGATTTTACTGGGACATAGTAACTGTCTCTACCTGCAGAGCTCTGCAGAATAATTACACACCCATCTGCATTCCCTGAACTTGCAAGATACTCCTTGAGGTATCTCTTCATTTTGGTGAAATACTGGAGTGACAGGGCAGTTTGACAAAACCCTGTTGTGGGTAGCAGAGCTGAAGTAACACAAGCACAGCTAGCCTTTCTTTCCCCTCATGCCCTCCTCAGCTATAACATTCACAAGATGTTGATGAACCATGCTTTGTGTTTCATGCCGGCTAACTCTAGAACTGGATGAAGCTCAGGATCACAACCCATCTGTGTGCTAACATCTACATCCTGCTATCAGCCCCAAGGAAAAAAAATGTGCAAAGAGGTAAAAAAGGACATAGTCTGGGGGACTGCATCAAGCTGAGCAGTTAAACACCTTACTACAAAGTAGCCCAGAGATTATGGAGCAGCTTATTTACAGCACACTTGTGATGTGTAAAACAATTCAGGTTATTATGCAAAGCACTACACCAGCATAGCGCTACCAGGCATGGGGTAAGTTCTCATAAAGCCTATTATGCAATTCAAGGGCCATTTGATGTGGCTTACAGACAATAGTTCAGCTTCAAATGGAAACAGTTTAGTTTACTTTCCCTGTCTGCCTCTATTGTTAATTGTAACAGAGAGATAAACCTAAGCTGCAGTGATACTGTGAACTGGCGTCCTACACAGTTGTGCTGGCAGATAGGTAATTATTCAAAGATGGAACTGAAATCAAGATGATGCCTTTAAGAACACTGCAAGTGGACATTTGCCAAATGGAAGGGCAAGGCTATTTGAGTTGCTAATGCTGCCTAGAACAATGGAAACAACTTTAAAAGTAACCACCAGATACTAAACAGCACTGAGGAGGAATAGAAATGCAACTAATGCATTTTGAGTGCAGTGACAACCATACAGTACACATTTTTCAGCTTTAAATTAGGGAAACATCTCAAAAAAATTTTAAATTACATAAAACAGTCTGTAGTGTAGCAGCACCAGGAGAAGAGAGAGTAAACTGCTTTGGTCTCAAAAGCATGACCAGAGATACACTGGGATTTAGCATAAATTGAAACAGTTTTGATTTTCATATGTTTGGAAAGGAATTTTGTATCTTTTCTCTTTACCAGAAGCACCACAGAGTATCCCTTCAGCTTATTACCTCTCTCTAGTCACTGTTTTCCTTTTTTACTGACCTTCACTTGGGCATCACTGTCTGACAAAGCGTTTAATGCACAAGTGTTTGTAATGCTGTGTTGCCATGAAAGGGCCTCAACCTTTCACATACATAATTTGTTCAGTGCCTAGAGCCAGCCCTCTGATCTTAACAGGCATTTAATTAATAGGGCTTTCTTCAGTCTTACACATACACACACAGGTGGTTCAGCTGTCCATGATTTCAGGTAGGTCAGTAGCTGTTGTTGTTTTGAACACTCTACCTTGAATTCCATTCGATCTTCCGTTTTTGGCTGAGATTGTTAAAACCAGGTGTTATTCGTGTTGACACCCAAGAACTTAAGACGTGGAACAGGAACTGAAATACAGTAAAACTGGCAACAGCAATGCCGATAGTCAGGTTGCTGAAGGAAGCCATTGTTCTTCAGCCTGTGAAGAGAAGCAGAAGGTAATTTCACTCTGTTCTTCATTTAACGATTTTAAGCAGACACAGAAAGTGTTTTTGACAGCAAACTTGTCAACAGAAATATTATTCACTAAAAGTTTCTACCTGTTCAATGTTTCTACTTAAGCATTAACAGTATAAAAGTAGGCCGAAACCTTTAAAATAAAAGTTGCATCTTGATTTTGTTTTTAATATTTGCACATTATACTTTTTTGTGGCCTAAAATTGCATATATTTTATCTACAGAGAAAGGGCAGTGGAGACCACCGACCAGGGCAACCAGCAGCTCTGAAGCCTCCACTCCTGTCCCAAGAAGCTCCGAAGTTAAAACTTGTTTCATTATTGCCAGATTGACTGCTGCCAACAGGATTTTAAAATGCAACAATGGAATCAGATAAGCGTAGAAGAGAGGATTTTGGGTCGGCTCGGAGAAGCAGCATCCTCACCGCAGCTGTGTTTGCACACTGTCCAGAGACAGGAGCTCCCAGCTCCCGCTGTGCTCGCAGTCGGGAGCTCGTCCTTGTGACAGCCCCTGGGCTGTCGCAGCTCCGCTTTTTGCCTTCACAGAACTCCCAACTTCGCAGTTTCACACGCACCCAAACGCTGCCTGTCATCACAGCTGATTGGCTTTCAGCTGCTGGTTGTGCAGCTATTTCATGAGGTCTGAATACCAGAACAATTCCAAACATAAGTGTCAGTCTCTAAATGCTTCAGTCATTTCTTCTGAGTTGCCAGTATTTGCAATAGAATGATATTTTCCCAGAAGCCACAAACTTCTGACATACATCTCCAATTTGACAGTGAAGCGGTTTATACTCCAAGACTTGCAAAAGTAACAAACTCAAAAAATGTCAACTTATATTACGTTGAACAGAAAAGAGGAAAAAAAGCTGAATGGCCTAATTTCGAATGTTTAAATCATTCTGTTAATATCCGTAAAAACCTGCTGTTGCTTATTTCAGTTTTATTTAAGAAAGTATCTAAAAATAAAATGAAGAGTTATAGGATACCATAATTTGATGTTACTGCAGCAACCTAATGGTCACCAAAAGTGATAAATTATATAATACATTTATGTCCACCCCTATTTCACATGCATTACAGAATACGTGAACATGCCTTAGATTTTTGAAATTGTATCTGCATTGCAGATGGTAAGAAACTTGAACTTTAGGAGAAAAAATGGAAAAAAAAGTCCACCATAATAACAAAATAATAACTTTTAAAAAAGTTAAGTACACTATTCTCACTTTGGGGTGTAAATGGTGAGTATATTGAACACATAGATCACAAAAAATATACTTTCATCTTCAAAGATTTAGAAACAGAAGGTTCAACGGTCTCAAACTTCTCCCCCTCTACCTCTTTCTTTTCTATGTATTCTCTCCAGAACTGAAGATAATAAAACTTCCTCTGACTAGTACCCACAGAGCTACATGTATAAAAACAGAAGGCAGGACAAATAAGAGCAGAATTTGCTGAGTGAAACCTGCCTCTGTCATACAGATTTCAAGTGCTCACTTCAGACCAGCTTTAATTCTGTCCTAGGGACTCCCCAGTTCTTGGAACATATTTGATGTGCTCTTAGGGCCTATCTTCCTGCCCAGTTGAACCCAAAAGGAATGCAGCTTGCATGCTCTGGGACAGCCACACAACACAAATCAAAGGGGGTGATCAGAAGATTCAGTTCGTAAGAGCACTTTTAATCCAAACTAAAATTTTCATGTGTACACGCTGCAGTGCATTGCATCAAACTAATTGATTCCAGTTGTTTTCTGATGACCTGTTCTAGTGCAGCAGCATAGAAGTCCTGCATACTTTTTCATGTTATTCTACCAAAACCTCCAATTTCAATTACTGTCCTGAATCTTCAGTAATCTCGATTCTACACATACGTCTCCATTTGCCTCCACTGACCCAGAAGATACAAAACACAAACCAAACTTTATACCCTTTTCACATAGTTTAAAGTACCAGAGACAATGGGTGTTAAGCTCGATTTTCTAAAACCTTACCATTTAAAGAATAAAACAACCAATTTAATATCTACCAGTTTAAAGCCACTGAGAAGCACTGCATAGTGTCCAATTCCAGGTTCTGCCCCCAGGGACAAAACTTTGTTATTACATTATCTCCTTTGTAGCAACCCAGTCTTCTCTTGGACCATGTAAGGAAAAAAAAAAATCAGTTGGTTTAATTAATGAAGGAAGCCAAAATCCAGGTTAGGTACAATTCTCTTCAGAAAAAAAGAAGAATCAATTGAGCATCAATCACATCTACTTCATCCTTTTGATAAAATACAGCAATTCTCATGATGCTACATTTTATTCATCTGCAGCGACTGCACTACTACCTCTGAGTTTCAAAGACACCAACATAATCTCTTGGACAAGACAAAACCATGTTTTGTTTTATCTCCTTAGTACCTGAAGATTTTACTAGATAAGTAATGTTTCAGCATTTGACAGGTGTTCATTTTAGTACAGATTACGGAATTAAACAAACCTTCCAACCACCTCTTGAAAGAAATGTATTAGAAGACTAATCTTTCTCCTAAGAAGCCTACGGAGGGAACTCATTTTTAAAAAAGGTACTTGTGTGGAAAGCGCATGATCTGACTTTCAGCACATGCAGAACCACAATGCCCATGAAGGAGAAAAGAACCATGGTTTTAGAGAAGAAGAGAGGCAGAGAAGAAGTTAATCACTAAGCCTCTGTGGCTGGTCTCACAGATACCCAAGTTTTGGAAGCCTGATTTCATATATGCTTATCAAGATGCTGTTTAAGTATATTAACTACCAAGTCCAGAATAATTTCATGTTTTACTTCACCAATTAAGAGTGTCATATTTTAATTCAATTCAAGGACCAGGTGTAAATACAGCATTTCACATGTGATGGAAAACACTTCAGCTATAAACATTTTCTCATATCTCTAGGTTGTTTTCAACTGTATCCTGTTTAACATGAAAATTAACTGTTGTTTACCAGATTTTCTTCTCATTTATTAGAAAAATTATTTTTGTTGCTGAACCTAAACAGCTTGTTGCATTGTTCCTGTTGACTTAAAACCAGCACAATAAGCTTCTGATTACAATTTTCTTTGACAGAGGCCAAAGTTAGTAAGCCAGGCAGCTTCAACTACACTGTGGGGTTTTTTTCCAAGTATCTTCCTGTAGCTGTATAGCAAAGTCTGATCAAGATACAGAACTTCGTGTATTATGTATGAGCAGACACTTTATCACCCAAACTGCATAGTCATTGATTACTGTTCTGTCAGCTGATACGGGGCTTGAGCTAATAGGAGGCTGGGTGGGGAGGAGGTTTAGTGTAGCTACTTTGTAATTCAGGAAAAACAGTACTATATACAGGTTGGTTCTTCACCATTAGTATTTGCCTTGCTTACTCAAAATTACTGTCTTAACCATTCGGTTAGACAGTAACTACATATGATCAGAACTTCACTCTTGCAGCTTTTCAATGTAGTCTTCAGGTAAATAAGTATTACCAAACACTCAAAACTAACATTTTTCAGCAAGGTATTGCTTACATGTCTAACGTGATTTCAAACTACTCTATTGACCCAGTAACTTTGAAAAGGTTAATAACACAGGTTTTTTCATCATACTCCGTAAGAGCTAAAAATATGTTGGTTTTCATTTGCTATTAACAAATATGCAGTGGTTTTCCTACAATTCTGTTACTACTTGAAATTTAGAAGAAAAAACTCAACAATATTAAGACTCAACATCCATTTACCCCCAATATGAAAAAACTATGAACTCCTGATAGAAAAAAGTCAGCACTTAATGAAAGAGGATATAGGAGCAGAAGAGTTATCAAGTGTTGTATCATCAAAAGCATTTAGCATTTACGTTCTCCTCATCTTACTGTTTCCACATCAATTTTTCACTTTAGAAAAATCAGAAATGTAACACTATAGCCACAAGACATGGTAAGAAGGTGCAGTGGAAGGTTTAAGGCCCACAGCCCTGACTTTCTTCGAGACTGGATTTCAAGATGAGTTGGATCAATTTCCAAACAAGATTACACAGTAAAGCTGCTAGTGATACCAGGACATCGCATGAAGTACTGTGCTCTCCTGATCCGCTTAAAACTGAAAGCCAAATCCAATAGCTGTAAAACTTGTCACACCAATCTGCAGAGAGTGACATTGGACTACTGACTGTTTGCACATTTTATAATAAGCCAGGTAATAAAACATCTGCAGTGCTGGAGCTTTGCTGTGCTCTTGGTTCTGAATGGTAGTTCCTATTCGTTTGATATCTTGCTTAGCTCGGTAAGCAGCGTTAAGGAGAAACACAACAAAATTCAAGCTACTCACACTTAAGCCATTCCCTTTTCTATTTAAGGCTATTCACACCCTAAACTCCACTCAGCTTTCTGCTCTCAGAACACCAAAGCAACCGGCAGATCAGGCACGCTTTCTATAAAGCCGGGGTACCCAGGGTGAGCTGTCCGCTGCGATACCACCTACCCAATCTCCTCAAACCCCGCAAGCAGTCTGGAGCCGCACAGCCCCGAGAGGGAACCCGCCAGACCCGGTGGGCGCGGAGGGCCCCCAGGCTGCCCCCGAGGGGCGCTGCCCCCGAGCCGGGCATTACCTCGCCGTGCCGGTCACCCGCGGCCC
>VZRO01008588.1:798508-814675 GCA_013397915.1 Daphoenositta chrysoptera
CGCCCCCTCTCCGCAGCCGCCCCCGCCGAGGGCCGCGCAGAGCGGGGCTCGGTGGCCCGCGGAGGTGGCCCGGGACCGTCCCGCAGCTGCTCAGTGCGGCCCGGGCGCAGCCGCGGTGACAGCGCACGGCCGGGACAGCCCGCGCTACCCCGGCTGCCACCGCCGCCCCGGCGAGCTGCCAGCCCGGGCTCACGGGGCCCTGCACGCCGCTGACTGTACGTGGTGTTTGTGCTGGGGCAGGAAAAAGGCCAGTCAGGCATAGCAGGTCACCTTCCAACAACATTTTAGTCACTGTGTCTTTCACTTACACAGCCCGGTTGTCTGAAATGTGTCACGGGAAAAATGCTGATGTGACCGTTCGTGCCCTAGCAATGCATGTATGCACTCCTTGGGAGCACTGTACAGCACAGAGTCACGGGGAACACACCCATCATTGAGAGAACAGGTATTGCCGATACTTGCTCTTTTCTAAATTCAGTGCTGTGATTTATTGCAAATTATTTTTTTATTTTACATTTTTGAGCTATTGTGTTGAAAAACAGAAGCAAAATTACATTGACAAAATTAAATATGGTAGACAGACATAGTCTTTCACCAACTAGAAAATGTACTGGTCATGACTGTTCCTTTTGGCATCCTTCTGCTATCATCACATCCTAAACCCCCTCAACTTTACACTTCCATTAATGATTTCTGATCTTTCAGATCAGTAAATTAAAAATTCTCCTCTAACAAAATAATGATGAAGGTATTAATATATATCTTACCCTACAGATTAAGCTGCAGCTGACAAGTCCTCTACCCCACTATGTACACTGATCTCTCTTGCAAAACATCTCCCACGGCAGGAATGCTCTGGCTTAAGCCTGAGCAGAAACTGATGTTGGCTTGCCTAAATGCGCCAATCTGCAAAACGCAGAAACCCGGGTGCTGATTAACGAGGCATTGAGCCACTCCTGCTGCAGAAGTGGGAACCTGTGGGAGGTGGGCAGGGCACACCGCCAGCATCTCTAACTGTTTCCAGCCAGCTTGGCTTAATCCATTGCTGGAGAGGAACCAACTACCAGGTGTTTGTGTAAACATCAGAACTACTGAAGTTTGATTTCGTGTGGACTTGTGTCTTATGACTGACCAGCTTTTGCATTGATTTTTGTTAACAAAATTTCACAAGACATCCTCAGACAAGTGAAGGGGATCCCGTTCCTGCTTCCAGTCTCCTTCCATTTCAAAAACAGATGGACAAATAAAGACAGCAATATTATATCAACACAATCTCTTAGTAAAATTAAAACCTCATATTTTACTCTGATGTCATATCATTTTATTCCTGATATAAATGAATATTTCAACCTATTTTCTACTACATCTGAAGTTTTTAGTGAATCAAAACAGCCACTAAATCCTAAGAACTCCATGGTAGGATCATAAACCACTTTCAAGATGACATAAACCATAAAAATTCCATGAGAAGTTTTTCTTCATTAATTCACCTTCCATAGAACAGCCCTCAATTTTGCTTAACACAATATCAGTGACTTTGAAGTTTACACGTACTCCTTAGCTCTTGTAAGTTCTAACAGCTGTGACACCAGTACTCCATATGGACAAGCAGTGGACTTCTGGGGTGACAGAGGACCTGCAGTGGCAGCAAAGGCAAGAATGGTTGTCCTCAGGCCTGCAGGCACTGGCAAGGACTCTTTCCACTCATGCTTAAGAAGCAAAGGCCAAAGGCTCTGAACAATAAGCTCTGGCACATTTCCCTGCTGTGTTTTAAGATGTGATTTCTCTCAACTGCCTGAGGTCATGATCATTCTAGGAGAGAACAACAATGAAAGTAGGTATTTTTTTAACGTGCCAGCCTGTGACCTGGAGTCTCCACCGTAAGAGTGTGGTAATACCTAACAGCAGAGTAAAACAGACACTTGAGAGTGGTAATGTCTTAAACTGAACAGGTAACTCTGCCAAAGACCACTTATCAGAGCTCTAAGCCTCAAAACAACCCATTACCATTATGCACTTACAGGTTAGGAACTATCTAGGAGAAGACAAACCAGACTCTCCCCAAACCTCTGTATCAGGCCTGTGTAGCACACAGCCTACCAAACAATTCTTTTGGCCCAGTGTGCTGCGTGGGTGCAAGAAACAAGTCTGACCTGCCTCGCTGCTCTCTCCTTGGCCTGTGCTCAGCACGTTGTTGAGCACGCAGCAGATCGTGACCAGAGGCAATGCCCTCTCTCAACAGCCCCACAACACATGCTGGGTTGAGAGCTGCTGACTGTAAAGCTGAGAATGGTGATGCACTGAGGATTCCTGACTGGCAGCTGTTCTCCACATGAGCATACAGCAGGGTACCTCTCACACTTTTGACATAGAAAATTTGCAGATAAAACAGAACTGGCTATGGGAAGCATGAAGGCACTGCAGTAGAAGGGAGACCTGGAGACATGGTTAGATACGGCTACCATATCCAGGTTGCCTTAGGCTGGTTGTCTGTCCTCTTTTCCAACCACAATTGTTCTCCAGGGAGGTTTTGAGAACTGTGTATATCTGGGATTCTTGGTATCTAATAATCTCATTGTGTTATTGCATACGTGCAGCAGTTTCACCTTGGATGTCCCATGTCCAAGCAATCCCAGAGACCCTCAGAGCAAACACCACAGGCCCATATTGCATAGGCAATGTAATGCCAACAAAACTAAGGGAGTGCTCTACCAGTCCTACAAAGTGTTGCATGAGCATACCACACAATTACTTTGAGCATTTCCAGCAACTCCTAAAAGCATAAGGCTTACTGTACTTGCATGGTGCAACTGGTGCACCTTTTTCTGCATCAGAAATACAGTAGCCCAAGGGTGGGATCAAGAGCCACCAGAGCAGTATCACAGCCAGCTGGTTGCTCTACAGTGACCACAGTTTGGCTTTCACAACTAATACACCTCTTCCTCCCTCCCGTGTGATGTGCAGCCACCACCTTCCAGCTGCTGCAAACCAAAGCCACCACTGCTAAATGGCAACAGTCAAGAACTGTCCTTGGTAACAACTGCAACTTCAGAACAGAAGTACAGGCAATGGGCTTGTTGCTAAGGTGGGCTGCAGAACAGAGGTTTAACAAAACAAGGCAAAAAATAACATTATGTTCCATGCCAACACATATGCATAAGAAAAGTTGGGAGGACGGGGAGGTATCATACTAGCATTTGCAGGTAGCAGCATAATTCTGTTGGCTTCAGCTCAATCATCTTATTTACACTATGTAAGAGAAAAATGGGGCTGTGCTTTTCATCTATCCTTTAATTACAATAAAACTTCTTGCTTATATTGATGATTTTCAGCGTCATGTTAATTAGACCCATTAATTACATAAATGAAGAACAAATTTGGACAAAATGGATGGGATTTGTTACAACAGGGTAGTAACTGGAAGGCAGCCCAACATAAGTAAGTCATAGTCTGCAGTAATCTATCCTCAGCTAAGTTGTACACACCTGTTCTGTACCCTTCTCCTTCTGGAATTACTTTCAGAGTGGCACTTCAGGTATGGTAAAAATTTGTTGTCAGATGACTGCTCCCACTAAAATCTGCAAGAGGGATGTGACCATGAAAGAAAAATACACAGTAACCTTTCCAAAGTATGCCTGTAATTTCAGAATCGTGCTTTCCCAGAGCTGAGCCCCCTTCTGCCAAGAATGAAGACTTTATCATGGTTGCTGTACTGAAAAGCGAGACATAGGTGAGGAAGAAAAATACTTTTAGAACATTTGAAAATTATTTCAGTTATGGTTTTAAATTTACACAGGATGTAACTAATGTTTCTGTCTGAATTTACCCATTGTAGTAAGAATAGATCTTAATGAACATTTAAAGCCTGAGCAGTTTATGAAAGAAATTATATAACATGGTGTTGTAGAGGCAGTGGATTGAATTCAGTGACCTGAAAATGCTTACATTTATTTCTGTCTTAGGAATTTCCTAGGTCTACCTGTCAGCAGCAGGAGATATTCCCAGAAAATCAATTATACATGTAAGCAAAAATATAATGGAGATTAAAGAACATATGAAAGAGCAAGCACAACTCTTCTTTCACAACACTGTGAATCAAGAGTAACTTCACTGAAGCCAATGAGTTACAATGGTGTGAGTGAGAAAAGAACCAGCTCCATTGTCTGAAAATTACTCGGGCCACCCATGGAGTCCAATCACAGGAACTGCAGGCAGCTAATATTGCAGCATTTAATTCAGAAAGCCCAAGACTGAAAAGAGGAGATTGAAAAGAAAGGATCTGAATTTGGTTTCAGTCAAAAAAACCCCTGAAAAATAGCAGGAAAATGGTGAATGGAAAAGAAAAAAAAAAATACTCCATTTCTAAAAAATCCTCCCCCTCCAAAAAAAATGTGCATAGACAAAAGAACAAATCTGTGTGATCTGGGCTTTTTTTTTAACACCCTGCAGGTACCCAGTTAACAGTTGCTGAGCTGCATGCTTCCCTGAAGGGAAAGTGTTGTCTTGGCTTTCCTAACAGCAGACACATTTTGTGAGTTGATGCATACTGTGCTACACCTACTCAGATGAGTGCTACAGAACGTGTGTCACACCTTTCCAGCACGGGTCACTGTAACATATCCAACCACATTTATGGGTAGTAATGTGCCTTCGCTTTCCCTGCTTTAGTTTACTCCCTGTAAACACACGCTCCATTTTTCATCTGAGGTCAGTGAGTTTAACTTTCCCAGCTCCTGTCACCTCCCACTTGAGAGAGCATTTCTGCCAGTAGTACTTACTGTCCAAAAGAGAACAAAGGCTTGCTTCTGGAAAGCTGTCTGTTCACTAGCCTCTTTCTGTTCCTTCTTCAGTTTTCTTCCAGTTTTTCTGTCTTCTCCATTTATGTCTTTCTTCACACGCTGTCTCTTCCATCTATTTACACCTCACCTGCAGCATTTACCCTCTCCACTGGTATTATTGTCCTGATTATAACTGTCCAGAAGCTGCTGAGGACCTGTAAAACAGCACACTGTGAGCTTACCATGCTGCACTACACACCACTATGCTGATGCACCACCTCAGCATTATGACAAGACATCAAACCACATTAAGACAGATGTGCTGAGTATGATCCACAGAACTCGCAGGAATGCCATCTCTCTTTTTCTTTTCCAGGTCATTCTGTCTCCTCTTTTACCCCTCTTCCACTTTATATTCTATTTTCCTATTGCCTTTTCCTTTTCTGTCCCTTTATTGTTGTCCTCCCCACAGTTACCGTCCCCTGGATTCCTTCCCTGTCCACCTCACATTCCTCCATGCATTTTCTTCCCTTTGATGTGCCTGCACAAAGGACTATAATGGAAGCAGTACTGCAGCTTTGTTAAATGTGTCTTTGGCTCCTTAGTAAACAAAGCTGCAACTGGGTGCATCTTTGGGAGTTGCAAACCAGAGAGGTCTGGAGAAAGCAATTAATTCCCAAAGGCTTAAGCCAGAGAGCTCTGAGATTTAGAGAACTTCTTGGTTCCCTAATCTCCGACATGCAGTGCACCTCAAACAGCAGGAGGAATCTTGAAATAATACCAGATTCTTTTCTTCACATGCACATATTTCCTCTTGCTTTGTGAGCTGAGGCTCTTAGCAACAAGAGCACTGTAGAACAGGGTAGTGACTAGAATTTGATGATGTCAGAACAGCAGAAAATGGAAGATGTACTTTGTAATGGCACCCAGTTGGAAAGAATAAAATTGGTGCCAAACAGTGCTAAAACCAAACAAAATGTTTCCCAACAATTCAGCATACAGAGGGTCAGAAAGCAATCCGGGTTTTAACATTTTAACTGGTAATTAAAATCAGCATAATTCAAGTGGAGAACAAAACAGTGCTTGTTGAGACGAGGTATTTTGTTTGATGTGATAGTGTCAGATTTTCAGGTAAAAAGGCAGAGCACGTGCTTTGGATGGCATCACTCGTCTGTATGCTAAAGATAGCTCCTAAGCCTGGCTTAGCTCAGTCTAAGCTTTGGCACACGCCAGAGCAGCTGCACTGCACGTCACTGTGCCTCTTTCAGCACGCACCACGGCATGGAAAGAATGGTTTGCAAGGATATTTTAATGGCAGATGTGTTAGCCTGAACAGGTTAAACAGCTTCTTCAGACAATATAATTCCCTCTGAGTGCTTTGTCAATTTTTAAGATTTTTCAAAAAAATTTCTATCACATTTAGTGATTTTTTGATCCTCTGTTGATCTGTGAAAGCCTTGAGGAAACAAGGAAGGAAAATTGCTTGATGACACAAGGAAACAATAAAACCTGCTCCACACTCACTTTAAATATGTGCTGTTGAAATCCATTTAAAAAAACTGAATAAGAAAACAAGAAATGTTTTCCACACAGTTCTCAAATACAGTACCCAATAATACTTGTAATAATTACATATTTTTCAGAGAACATGATTTTAAATTTGCTATTTTTTAAATATTAAAATTTTTTCCTTTCATATTTGGGGATAGATATTAAAGTGGTGTAATACATTGTTTCAAAAAGAAATATAATTTATATCCTAAGTTTATCAGTTTAGGAGGTCCAGAATGTATTATTCATTTTTTCTTTCTTGCTAATAATGAATTCTAGCAAAGCCCTTTCCTTTAGTACTGCTACTTGTTAGTATTGTAATTATTTTCTAATTTTGCACTGGCACTATTATAGATTCTTACCTAGGGTTGAATTGTTAGTCTTTATTGATATCAGGAGGTCTAGTGCTCCCCCCTCCCCCCCCCAAGGCCTTGATCTGCATGTTAATTCATACAGACATATTTCTGTTCCTCTATACAGTTCTAGTTATAGGAAGGATATCACACTCTATACTGCTAACTTTCAAATCTAAGATTTAAGATAGCAGTCCTGGTAAGAATATACAAAAAGACAAGAAACTATATTAAATACAGCAGTGCTAAAATACAGAAAGCAAGCTTGCCTTTGAAATCAAGTGAGGAATTTTGTTTAGGCTTCTACTTCCGGTGACACTATTCAACATCATACATTACTGATTAGACAAATACTAGAAAAATATTGACTATAAAACCCAAGAATACCTAAAAAGAATGAAAATACAAAAATAATCCTAATTGTATATGTGAGATATAGAGATAGATAGATAGATAGGTAGATATAGATTTAAAAATGCTAAGATGGAAGAGTTTCACCATGAAAATGTATTATGCAAACATCATAAGTAGATTTGAAAAGTCACTTTGTGAATTGCACCAAATATATTGTCTAACTGAATAAACTGCAGAAAATTTGCATTGTGATACACACTGATTAGAATATCTTGGTTGTGGTTGTTTTTTAGTGCTGCCCATTTCCTTTTATTTTGTTGTAAACATACACACTTTTCTGTAATAACTCTACTGGGACTGCCTGAAGAGCCAACATTTCAGCACCTGTTCATCTGATTTGCTGAATCAGGGACATCACACATCTGGAGTGCCTCTGGCAATGTCCTCTTTTTCTCTGAGGAAATTATGCCCCGGTGGAAACAGGAATCTCACCACTGAAAGTGGAATCTTTACCACTCCAGGTCTGTTGGACAACTGTACCTGCACACAGACAGACCAGCACATTCCAGCCCAAGGCCACGTCCTGCAGTGCCCGGGCACGCGTGGCCACGCTGCACTCCACACACGTGCACTCTTCCGTTTCCCTTGAACAAACTTGGTTTTTCTGTGATGTGTAACCTAATCTTCAAAGGTGACTGCAGTATACCTTACAAACAGTTCATCAATTAAATAATAACAATTATAATAATGATAATAATAATAATCATCAAGACGTATACAAGCTCTTGGCTTGACTATTAGCTACTTGACAATTGCTTCTATTTGCAATTGTACCAGTCCTCAAACACAAAGGTACAATCGAAAAGACAACATATTTTTTCTTCAAAGTATTCTAAAAGGAGTATAAAATCACATGTAAGCTTTCTATATGGAAATTATTTGTATTATTTTTTTGTTTTAGTCAGTGTTAGTAAATTGGAAGCTGACATTGGAAGCTAACACAAAACTTGTGTTTCCACATGTGTAAAGCTTTTCCTTTTCAGTAATATATTAATCACAAGTCAGCAAAATAATTAATACTGTAACTTAACTCTAAGCAGTTGTCTCATTATCACTGTTTAATTCACAGGCACTAGAGTCGACCAACTAACTCTCTTGACACCTTAACGATGCATTAAATTCACAGTAACTAATGCAAATGGTTTATAATTTCCTAACATTCATTAAAACTGTAATAAAGACAAGGACATTCTTTTCTTGTACTGTCAAACAGAGAGAGAACAGTGTTACACATCACCTGTGGTTGATGAAAAAAAATGTAAGTGAGGGGTATCTGGTTTTAAATCTTATGTTATCACGTAATTAAAGACTGTTAAAGTACAGTGCAGAAGGCAAATTATATTGGCAATAGCTGGACTTTACACTGTGTCATCTTTTTCTTAACAGGGTTTGCTGTGCTTGACATCTCGCATAGTTTTAACTAAACAGAAGAAAAAAATAGAATTTCAGATTTTGAAATTTTAATATCTTGTCTTGGAAGAATTATTCACAAACATAGAGAAATTAAAACACTGAGATACTTTTGGCAACCCTTGGAAACTCTGCAAAGAATTCAATTTATCTCCATTGAGAGCTGGTGGAGTCATTACATTCAACTGACTTAAACAGTACTTGATCAAATCCCCAAATCCACAGCCATACCTGGCAACATCCCCAAAACAATAGTCAATAAATGACATATTTTTAAACACAACTGCTTAAAGAAAAGGTGGGAGGAAAAGAAAATGAAAGACAGCGTAGAGCAAAACCAGAAGACATCTTCCCTTCTCTTTTAATATGACCAGTTATTTCCAGCATCAGCACGGCATTAATTCAATGCTAGACCTTTAGAAACCTAAACAGCTCAGAAAACCATCCTCACTTTCAACTGAGTAGCCTTTCCTTACAGAGCAGGGTCTCAGTTCTGCTGCATTTTGAATGCTCATAAGGAGAGGAGGGCGAGAACACAGGAGGACGAGCCTCCCTTTCCTCAAGGCTAAGGATGCTGAGCACTGAAACCCAGGGCCGTGGCAGCAGCAGCAGCCCCGCAGCTGCCCGGGGTTCAGTCTGAGACAGGAAAGGCTGTGCCCCCAAAACTAGCTGATGGCCTGCTCTCATCCATCTCCCTGCCCAAGCAGGGGCCAGCTTTCTGACAGCAGGAACCCGGGAAAGGCTAAACAGGAAAGGCTAAATGTGCATTTCTCCTCACCCTCCTTACAGATGCTTACACGGAAAGTTGGGAAAACCCCAGTCAAAACACAGCAGTGAATACGCAGAGAATCCTACATCCTAACCCCCAAGTACCCTGCAAATTTCATTTACCATTACAGATCAGAAGACATATTTCCAGGAGATTAGGAATAGACTTCAAATCTATTTTTAGGAGTGTTTTTAAAAAAGGCCTTATTTTTACAGGCCAAGTGGCCTGAGGCACCCAAGTGACCTCCAGGACACTCAGTACTTTTAAAAAGTGAAACAGCGGCTCTTTCTCCTGGCCTTTTGAACAGATAGAAGAGCATTATTCTACATTATGTTGCAGGGACTGCTCCCTGAACACACTACCCAGTCATTACCATTACAACAAGGTGCATTATGTAATTTCAGTGCTGTCTACTACACGAGTTCCTGCTTCATCAAAGCACATGAGAATGCACCCAGATGGTCACCACGCCTTGTGTCACCAGAGCCACGCACACCAGCCCTCCAGACATGCTCTCAGATGTAGCAGGTTATAAAAACATCTGCTGGCACTGTGGCTCATGCCTGTCAGAGAAAAACATTTTCCTTACAAATTGCTACTCTGATTCTAAATTTGTACATGGTTTTTAGACCCAGACAAATTTCTAAAAACAACCTCCTCTCCCACTTCCAAAGACTATTTCCAGAAAACTTGACATTGCCAACAAGAGGGAAATGTTTAAATAGTAAGAGTGATGGATACCTTATTTATTGAGCTTTTGTAAAATCACATCCTCTTTGCTGTCTGTCACTGAAAATTAAAGTGTAAATGAAAGCAAATGTGAATGAGGAAAAAATTAAACTTTTTAAAAGTTTTTAATATGGAATAAGTCTCATTATTTGGGGAATTTGGTTCCACTTTTTTGGGTATTTAGCACAAAGTATTGTTTAAGTGTTTGCAAGTGCTGTATTTTTATATCTAAACAAATGAGACTCATCTTAAATATATATGAGAAGTGCCCTAATACCTGGAAGCACAGCACTAACTAACGTTAACATAAATATTAGAGCTGTTGTTGATTGCAAATACACAGCAGGACTTCGTAGATTACATTCCTTTAATTCTAATGACTCATAAGAAAGTGAAACTGCACTTGGCCCAAAGTAATTGAAAGTAGCAGCTGTCCAAAGGGACAAATTTTGCCACAGACTGGCTCTGATAACATCCTAATTCTGCCTTCAAGTGACATCAGCCAGTTGCTTGTCTCCAGTTGATCCCAAATGGTCCAGTCCACTGATTAAATTAAAAATACCTTTCCTTCCCAACCACAGAACTTTTTACAACACTTAGGATGTAATTGCTCTGCTAGAGTCTTCCAGATGCAGTTTGCATTTCTAATATTAAAGAAGAACTCTGAAAAACTCAGTTAGAAGCCTTCATGTTTTGTCTAATCACAGAATGTATCACTTCTCTAGTGCTTATAGAAACACCATAAGCACATAAAAAGAAATAATTGCTTCCTGCAAAAAAAGTCAAATTTACTTATGTAACGTATCTGTTTTTTACAAATCACTTTTATGAAAATATCATGCAGAAACTAATAATAATACTTCGATACATTTAAATAAATCACAGAGGTTTAACATGATAAATGGTTCCACATTACAATTTTTTCCAGTAGCAAAGCCTGACTAAGTGATTCCTGCCCTTTCTCTCACTCAACTGCTTCTACCATTTTGCTAGTTTACTCATCAGTAGTGCTGATGCAACTGTTTGTGGAGCTGCACTCTAAGCCAAAACAAGAAAAAATGACCTCATTTCAGAAAACAACACTACACTCACTCTTGTTCATTGGCCTAATTTTAGAACCTGTAATTAGAAGGAAAAAACCCCAAACATCACAATTATTCAAAGTGTCATTTAAGAAATCATGAATATAGGGTGTATTTCAGTTGAATGTAAAGACTCTTGTTTAACAGTTAAGAGTCAGGTCACTTACAGGTGGAAACTCAGAAATGTAACTACTGTCAGATAGCCAAAGCTGTCTACATTTCATTTCAGAGGAAAAAAAAAATATATTCCAAATACAGCCTTTCCTGCTGGAGACAAAAGAAACTGAAACACAAAGAGAACAAGCTTTGTTCAGTTGCCTTTAGTACCCAGCAGTGTAACTTTCAAAGGAGACACGAAGCCCAGGTACCAGTAGGCTTCCACAGAGAATATTCACATATGAAAAGGAGAGCAGCACATCTTTCTTTGGAACATCGTCTCACAAGCAGTACATGGAAAAAATCCTGTGCCTATTTTTGCCTATTCAAGTCTCAGAACTGAACAAGTGACCGATTATTTAGAACAAGGTGGTTCATTTCTCCTTCAGGAAAGAAGTTCCCAGCTAACTTCCTGCACCAGTAGCAGATGTGTCAGAGGCAGCCTCTGCACCTGCATCACCTGCTGTCAAATGACTTTTCAGACCAAGTCACTGCTTCCTCCCAGGCATACAGGTCACTCACTCACATGCAGGATCAGTGATTTTGCAGACTGGACAGCAGTATCCAGCACTAATCACTGCCTTCCTCATGGAAATCCCACACTTCACCTGCTTCACTTTACTTAGCTAACACGTGCTAAATTTTGGGAGAGTTCTTGCTTTTCCTATTAACTTTCATATGCCCAGCTGATGGTGAGATGATGCGTTCTCGAGGCATTTTCCACGTTGGAATCGTGGCCAAGCATTCAGCACCCAGCTGGAGGAGTAGACAGCAGCCTGCTTTCTTCAGGGCTGCTACAGCTGTTGCACGGGAGTCTCCCAGGCCCAGAAGATGCTATCAAGGGAGCAGGGAGTTGCCATGATGAAAAAACACAAATACACCTATGTCCTACTGAGAAAAGGCATGATTAGCAGTGTGACACTGCAAGTGGGATCTTCACGAGCTCTGCTCAGTTTTCACAAAGGAAGAAAAAAATCCACAAAACAGTCTGCAACTAGGTAGCAGACTGTTGCTTCAGTCTTTAGTTATTTTAACCAGTCTTACCAAACCCTGACTGCTCCCTCAAGCCTTGCAATCTTCTGTGGCTACTACTTGAAAACCATATCCCTTACTCTTGCAAATTTAACCAGTTAGCAGACTTCAAGCACTAGCTGTAGGAGTTATGAGGTAAATTCACTGGTTAGCTTTTTAGACTCCTTGAAAGTCAAAAACTTTGCTTTGTATCCAACAAACTGTCTGCTCCAAAGAAGAGGTATTTCCCTGTCAGCATCACTCTTATTTTTTCCTCTTGTTTTTAAATGCCTTCCAACTTCCCTAGTTTTAGGTCAGTTTCTCATTAATTTCACCAAATACCTTTACAGAAGAATTCTGTATTAGAAGGGGAAGTATGTACATACAGATCAAATAACATGAAAAGGAAAAAAGAAGTTGAAGCTTTTTATATCACTCTCTATTGCTGAGTTTCCAGGACTGTTTCTTGGAATAAAATGCCTAATAAAAAGCAATTCTTTAACATTTATGGTAGGAAGAAAATAAGAGCAAAGGAAAGATCTTGAAAAGTCTTGAAAAAATCCCACCATAAATAAACCCTACACCCAATGTGGCAAGCAGGATAAATTCTTAATCAGTGACATTATTTTCATTGAGGAGAATACAATACAAAAGATGACCATAGACAAAATTAGTATTTAAATTGTCTATAGAATGTACTGTCATGTTTTAACCTCATAGTTAATGTCCTGAAAAGGTACTGGGGTACCTTCTTCTGTCATTGACTTGCATCTCTATTGTCCCTATTTATTAGTTTTATGTAGCTAATTAAGTGGAAATCAAAATGAATTTTTGAAATTCATGCATCATCAACAGAACTTTTAATTAAAACCTTGTTGCTTCCAAATGTCAACAATGACTAGGCAGTGAGATATTTTTTGTGAGGTTACTCATTTGGGTGGAAGACAAGCTTACCATGGTAATTCTGTTTTTAATAGTCTCTGCTTAAAACAACTGCAGAATTATACGTTACACTGATGTAAAGAAAAAACCATAATCTGTAGAGCTGTGAAGCATGAATCAGAAAGATTCACTTCAGATCCTAAGACGGCAAAGTATCTTTTACTTGTACGACATGCAATAACCATTGGAATCCACAACTGGCATATTTTTGTTAAAAATGAGAAAGAAACATTCAGCTTCCAAGACTGGTAGGGATACAAAACGTCCAATTTGTTCAGAATGAGTAAGAGGAAAAAAACCAGCCAGAGAAACCATGGCAGACAGATGCAGAATTGCAATGTGTTTGATCTATTGTGTTTGCGCACTTGAGGTACAAGTGCACAGCTGTCACGTTTCATGTGTTTGACAACTCACCCCATAAAGCAGCAGCGTCAAACCTCTCCATAAAGCTCCAGAGTTCATTGCTCCTCATTCACTGGCCAAGAGGAGGGCCTTGCTCCCTGGCACATAATTTAAGGACAACGATGAACAAACTCTTTCCTAATCATAAAATGCAATATTTTACTCTTTCTAGCAAACACACGTCTCATCTGAGATTAGTCCAATGGCTGAATCATCGCTATCTCCCAACAAAGACCGGATGCTGACGGGGACAGAAAGAGTGCTGATCTGTTGCTCCACGCTTCTTACTGAAATGAAAAGCTTAAGTATTACCATGAATGAAAACAAGAGCCAGGAGAGGGAAGGAGATGTTAACACTATTTTCTGTGGGCCGTGTACCATGGCAGCCGCACGTCAGCAGACACAGCTGCTCACGATCGGTGTGAGTGCGGAGCCGCGGCTGCTGCAGCGGGACACAGCAGGGCCCCTCAGCCCCGGCACAGCGGGCAGCCCCGGCCGGCGGGCCCTGACCCCCGCGCTTGCGGGCATCTCGGAGCTCCGGGACGCCGGCTGGGCGGCGGCGGGTGCCAGCGCCGCTCGGAGGTGCGGGGCAGCGGGCGGGCACACGGGGANCCACCGCCGCGCTCACGGCGCACGGAGGTCTGACCCGCGCCGGCCGCCGTACGAGGGAGGTGCCACCGCCGCTTCCGCGCGGGATGGCCCCGGCTGCGCATGGAGGCGCTGCCTGTCGTCGTGCTCCTGCTCCTCCTCCTCTCCTTGCTGCTTGTCCCGCTGGTGCTCCTGGATAGGAGGCGCCGCGGCCGGCGGACGCCTCCGTTCAGTGTCCTGGTGGTGGCGGGCTCTGGTGAGTGGGGGTTGCCGCCGACGGGAGCGGGTGGCGCCGCAGCGCTGCCACTCCAGGTTCCTGGAACTACGAGTCCCGACATGCAGCGCGCCACGCGAGCGGGGCTGCGCCGCCGCCGTGCCCTGGTGCATGCCGGGAGTTGTAGTCTTGGCGGCGTGTGTCAGCAGCCGGGCCCGGGGCCCCGCCAGGGCAGCTCCCGCGGTCCGGCCGGGCCGGGTGTCCCCGGGCGGGTCTTTGGGTGCTTTGGTTCTCGATTTTAGTCATTGTTACGCTACATACTCATCCTGGGCATTTTCGTCCGTGTTTATGTCCGGCAGTTCAGTTCCAGAACCTTTCCCTCCGACAGCAGCTGCATTTCACCAAAGTCACGCACGGAGGCATCGATAAACTGGTGCAGGACTGACCTGTGCACCGCTCGGTCTTCTGACTGAAAATTACTGATGGTGATGCAGGGCACGGCTTTCCAAAGACTGCCACGCCCCTTACATACGTGGCACTTTGCAATTTACCCAAACCACCTTTCTGTGATTTACTTACAAGAGTCGCACGTGTTTCCGTCAGAGGCTAGAATGTCACCCCACGCTCAAGAGCATATACATATCTGCTACTCCTTGTTACCTCCCCAGAGTTGAAGGGCAATTCATTTACCCCCCAAAAAATTATTTGAAAATTTGCAGTTGACAAATACAGGCCAGCTGTGATTTCAGCACCTCAGTATCCCCTTGGTTTTTGCAGAACAACTAATAGAGTAATAATTCCGAGACCTTTCTGCAATCTGAGTTTGACTGGCAGTTTTATAATTCTTCAGGTCATGTTTACTTCCACTAGGGCTAGAAATGTGTGTGTTTTCCTTCAGTCCTTTGGAATCTAGTTTGTCCATATTAAAAGAATACTTCCACTATACATAAGCTTACCAGGTGAAATAACACACATCAGTTAAGATTCATGTAATGTTCAAGCCTATTCTTTGAGACTTTTAAGTAGAAATCTCTCTTCTGTGAGTGCTCAGATGATTGATTGCATTAAAATTTGTGAAACCTTTAACAAACGCCACTCCAGAGAAAATATCTCCAAACGTATTTCAAAAACACAGCATGAAATTGTATGGCAGGGTGGCCAAGTCTAGCGCAGTGCTCCAGCATAGCTCTCCTTGCTTGGCAGCTGTTCACCAGCTACAAGTGCTTAACCTGTGCAGCAAAGGCCTCTTGGGAGCCTGGTGATACCAAACACCAGGAGGTAGTAGGAATACGTTTAGTTTACTGTTTTGATCTGCAACTTCCAGCAGAGTGAGGAGTAACACATCCAGTAAACACTTGCTTACGTTATGTATTTATGGGTGCAGTTTCATGTTGGTCTGATCCAGTCCAGCAGATAAAAGGTGAGACTGCTCCACTTCACCTACGCACACAGTCTTCCTTCTCCCCCCTGTTTCACTCACAATATCCCTTTAACTACTTCTCAGGAAACTCAAATGACAAAAACAAAAAATAAATTACCCCAGCTCCCAAAAAGCACAGTAAGCACACCCTCCCCGTGGCTCTGGGTCAGTGCCAGTTTAGCTCTGGGGCACAGTGACCCTGCTGTAGAGGGTGGTGAAGGCCCGTTCAAGGGCAGTGGGCAGGGCAGCGGCTTGAGCAGGGCTGTTTGTCCTGTCAGGGTGGCACCGCTGTGGCTGCACAGTGACACCGCTGTGGCTGCAGGGTGACACTGCTGTGCCTGCAGGGTG
>VZRO01008588.1:814851-835813 GCA_013397915.1 Daphoenositta chrysoptera
CCACCGCTGTGGCTGACACTGCTGTGGCTGCAGGGGGCCACCGCTGTGGCTGACACTGCTGTGCCTGCAGGGTGACACTGCTGTGCCTGCAGGGTGACACTGCTGTGCCTGCAGGGTGACACTGCTGTGCCTGCAGGGTGACACTGCTGTGCCTGCAGGGTGACACTGCTGTGCCTGCAGGGTGACACTGCTGTGCCTGCAGGGTGACACTGCTGTGCCTGCAGGGTGACACTGCTGTGCCTGCAGGGTGACACTGCTGTGCCTGCAGGGTGACACTGCTGTGCCTGCAGGGTGACACTGCTGTGCCTGCAGGGTGACACTGCTGTGCCTGCAGGGTGACACTGCTGTGCCTGCAGGGTGACACTGCTGTGCCTGCAGGGTGACACTGCTGTGCCTGCAGGGTGACACTGCTGTGCCTGCAGGGTGACACTGCTGTGCCTGCAGGGTGACACTGCTGTGCCTGCAGGGTGACACTGCTGTGCCTGCAGGGTGACACTGCTGTGCCTGCAGGGTGACACTGCTGTGCCTGCAGGGTGACACTGCTGTGCCTGCAGGGTGACACTGCTGTGCCTGCAGGGTGACACTGCTGTGCCTGCAGGGTGACACTGCTGTGCCTGCAGGGTGACACTGCTGTGCCTGCAGGGTGACACTGCTGTGCCTGCAGGGTGACACTGCTGTGCCTGCAGGGTGACACTGCTGTGCCTGCAGGGTGACACTGCTGTGCCTGCAGGGTGACACTGCTGTGCCTGCAGGGTGACACTGCTGTGCCTGCAGGGTGACACTGCTGTGCCTGCAGGGTGGCACTGCTGCCCGGCTGGTTTGGTTGGATGAGCTGGGATGGCGCAGCCCCTGCCCTGGCAGGTCACAGCTCAGGGCACAGGGCAGGGTCAGTGGCAGTTCTGCTTCCAAGGTGCAGCTCTGAGCCAGATCCCATCCAGCTTCATTCTGGCTGTCGCACCATGGGGTGGCCTTTGAGTACAGATCCCAGTGTCACTCTTTGCCCGGGTGTTCTGCACTCTGGACAGGACATTAAACACAAATGTCAGATGCCTGCGTGACCCTGGTTCAATCCCGTTTCCCTGGAAAACATCCATGAATACCACATCAGTGGGAGCTGCTGATACTTAAACAGTCTCAGCCATCCTCTAATTGAAGCCTTTACTCTCAGAAGATAGTCTCTCACTGGTGGCAGTAGTACCAATATGCTTTAAAATGAAAAGTGACTGATTCAGCTGAAGAAATGGAACGCTGTGAAATTTTTCACATACTAATTGCAAGTTGTTTTGTTTAACAGGTGGGCACACAACAGAAATCCTGAGGTTACTTAGCTGTTTGTCAGAGTCATACTCTCCTAGACATTATGTTTTGGCGGACTCAGATAAGATGAGTGAAGCTAAAATATGTTCTTTTGAACAAAAAAGGGCTGAAACATTCTCCAAGTCCCAGGTAACTTGTTAAATATACTCATGTAAGAAAAATGATCTTAACATGACATTCGAATTCAAGGCAATTTGGAAGTGGTTCTTTGAAAGGATATTTATATGATCCACAAGTGTTTGATTTTCTAGGTATTGATGATCACTTGCACTGAAGTTCAGCTAAGGGTGCCATTCTATGCAAACTGGTTCTAGAAGTAAACTCAATAAACACTACTAATTAATGGTATACTAGAGAGACACTGAAAATGCAAAGTAAATATACCTCAAAATAGCAAATGCCATTCTTGCTCCCAGTTTTGATTACCACCTTCCTTACTTTCTCTTAAAAGCCTTTACCTCCCGTTTAACATGTTAATCCACTTAAAGCCATGAGAGAATGTAATTGTAGTTAAAATGACGGCACAAAGAAGGCTCTCCCTTGCTCAAGAAAAACATGTTGAAAAGAAATCTCTTTTAATTTTGTAAACCAGCTAGCCGTTGAAGCATTACTTGTAGCTATAAGAATACTGGGGCAAAAATATGCCTTTTTTTTTTTTTGTTTGGCATTTCCCTCAGTGACACATAGTATTTTTTGGAAAGAAATTACATAAAAAATATTTTATCTAGAAAACCTTTATTTAAATTGTATTGGCTTTATGTGTTTCTAGACTGTATCTTGGTTGTATTTCTAAAATAAAGTATTAAACGTGTGTTTAAAAGGGATACAAGGCCTCTGAATATCAGTTTTCTGGCTGATGACCTGAGCAAATGTTGAAGTCCAAAAAATCATGAAAAAGATCATTAAAATATCTTGTCTTTTTCTGAGATGTTTGCTTGCTTTCAGCTAGTTTGCTGTGTGATTAACAGACAGCAATGATCTGACATCCAGTGAAATTAGTAGAAACTATTAGTGGAATAAGTACAGTGGAAATGAAAGTTCCGACTACAAAAATCTTAAGTCCTTTTGAGCAAATAGTACAACAAATTACAACAAATTAATTGTCTACATGGTGTTGATTTCATGTGGTGCACTTCCATTGTCTTCAGCAGCCCTATTGGGACTAAAGACTGTAGGATTCAGTACCAACGATTTTCAGAATAAACCATTTTAATGTAAGGCAACTGCTGCTAAGGTGAACAACAGGCTCACTTAGGAATGACATTTTACGTTTGTTTACCCCAACTTTCACCTCTCATTGTGCACCAAGGATAGATGTTTAGGTATTTCCTATTCAGAGAAATCTTGTTGGGTAAGTAGCCATTCACACAGTTATGTTCACTTACCTGAAAACTTTCTAACCCTAAATTTTTAGATTTCTTAAAGATACATATTTTCAGTATTAAAAGTCTATGTGATTTTCATAGTTCACTTATTTTCACTTAAAAGTTTATGTGATTTTCATAGTTCACTTATTTTCACTAGCAGCTTCCCTTTTATAACCCCTCCAACTACTAACAGATCCTGTAGTTATATTTTCCCTCAACGTGGAAAGCCAGAGGAACATTTTTGGCTGCATGTGAGTTTGATGTCTGGATAACAGATGCTCATTTTCCTTTGACCATTCTCTTTCTACTGAGCAAAAGTATTTACAGTGAAAATTAAAGATAAATTTTGGAAAGTAAAGATCACATGCCTGTTACACGTATTTGCTAGCTTTCAGAGTGTGCTTTCACACACACACACAGCATGTGTTTTGTTTTTGGGGACACTGGAGATCATCAAACGTTTAAAAATGATATCTTAGTAGCTTCTTACAGCTTTGCATAAATGAAAGGGAGAAGTCTGAATGCTTCACCACATGGTCATTCCCATCCTCATCTTGTTAAGGAAGTAAATTTTTTCAGAACTAAGGACCAGATGGAAGACAAATTACAAAACTGATGTAACAGAAAATCAGTGATGTAAGAGAAAATTAAACACACACACCTCCCCAGTTATTTTTCTTTTTGATCTGTGGTCTAGCTCCATTCTAACAGCTATTGAGGGAGAAGAAAAGAAAGCCAGAATGAGCATCTTGCTTACAAGAAGAAAAATGCTGCACCTCAACCCACTCAGCCTCTTGAAAAAGAAATCAAAAATGCCTCCTATGAAAAGTCTCTGGTCCTGCTATCACTGGCCTCTTCGTTCTCTGTTGCCCCCACCTGTAACCACAACTGTTCCACACGGATGCCCCCAGAACTGTTACTCAGGGAACCTTCTGTGCTCCTAGAGAACCTGTTTCAGCTGCTGAAACATCCTCTAGCAGCAGAGAGACAACTTGGATTTGTTGACTGAAGAACATGAATTCCTGTACCCCCATAGGTCATGTCTGAGATGAGCAACCAGATTAACTAACATAGACCTCTTCTGACCATATGTTCTTTTCCATTTTATGTTTCATGAGAGGCACTATGCTAAGAAATCTTTTTTGTCAGCATGGAAAAGAATTACGTAAAAGCCAGTGTCTTTGCAGGCATTGCAGTATGTTCAGCTGAGCACATTATAATAATTCACAGCAGTTGCATCAGCTTTTCCTTGCATCCTTACAAAACAACAATATTAACTAGGTAAAGGACTACATCACTGGTTTTGAAATTACATTATGGACTTGCCAGTTTGGAACATTTGTTTTCAAATTGAAAAAAAAAATTCTTGCTGCATTAAAGATGTAAAAAAAAAAAAAAAAAGGCAACAATATGACACCATAGATAGGGGAGAAATCCTTTTCTGGTATCAGATATATTATGCAGTATTCCAGCAAAATATACGGGATGTACCTTTGTCTGGAACACTGACAGTACTTCATGAGATGAAAGTCTCAGATTACAGAAGCATCTGGCAGTGGCTTTTAAACAAACAACAGCAAACCCCCCAGTTTTGTTTTTTCATCTTAATATTTAGGAGTTGTTTGATGTGTGGACTGAAGTCCTAACATGACATAGACACTGATGTGTAAAGTTTCCAGCATGTTATTTGAAAAGTATAGACAAAATCAGCCTGATCTTTACTTGAATTCTACAAGTTAATTTCTGCTTTGATACTGCTTGGAGTTCCTGACAAGTTTTGCTGAAATTATTTGGGTTTTTTAATGATGAAGAAAATAATGTACAGTTTTTTTGTCAAGTACTCTTTAACACCATTCTTACAGTGAAGGTTCACCTGAATAGTTCCCCTGAGCCCTTATCTGCCTAAAACCACCTTACCATATCCATATTTCTTGCAGGGCTGAGTACTATGCAAGAGTCTAAACTCCACTTGCAGCATTGCTTTTTATCACCTGAACTCTTCCAAAGCTTTAAGAAACAGAGGCAGTGATAAGCAGAAACCTGTTGAATAGGGAGCAGGGGGCATGTTTATTTTTCCATATTCTGTTGTCAGAGTAATGCAATCAGAGTTTCAACACCTGCAAATAAAACATAAAAAAAATCAGCTTGTAACATCTGTTAATGCCTTCCAGTATCACAGCTATTAAAGAAATGTATCACAGTGAAACAGGATAATTTCCATCAAGAAAATTAACATTCTGCATTTACAAGTGTTGAGAGTTTTTTTATTCTTTACACCTTATATATTAAAGAAGTCCCAGTTATTGCTATTCAGGAGAGATTTGTAGTTTGTATTTACCGTACAGCTTTTGTTAACGTTACCTCTCAGGGGTGCAAATCACCAGGACTAAGCTATGACAATTAGCAATATGCATTTGAAGTGACTGAGCAATTTTCAGTATTTAAGTTTCTCACACCCAATAAATGTAAGTTCTTCCAGAGTGGGAGTGATCTGGTGTCCCATGTGAAGTGAGATAACAACCACTGTCCACAGGTCAGCAGCACTGAACACTGCACTGCAGCCACTACATTTGTCTTTCATTTTAACAGTCAGAAATGTCATTGGCATTAGGAGTGCCTTCTGACATAGCAGTAATTCTTAGGTGCAGCTCCTTTGCATGGAGGGAAAGCCACCTGCGAGGAGGACAAGCAGCCCAACAACTGCTCCCTGCTCCCAGGGTTTCAAGAGAAAAAGAAAACATCCTTGCTTTATTAATTTGATACCTTTTACGCACAGTGAATTATCTTCGTTTAGGGAAAGAACAAAGAAAGTTAACTTCTTTACCTATTTTTTATTTAATGATAAGATGTTCTTTCCTGTTTCTTTATGCAAATATTTTGCATCTTGATTATGCATCATGCATATCTTTTGAATACTCACTGAATACTCATTCAAAGGATGGTGATACTTGCTTTGACATTTTTGATAGCACTCTGCGGACATTAGCTGAGAGGAGCTGCTGCGTTTCCTGCAGAGTAAATCCCCGGAGTTCCAGGAGGCAGGAGGGGCAGAGCGGGTCCGAGCGCCGCTGGTGCCCACGAGGTGCCGCACTCGCCCAGCGCTCCCGGCACAACGCGGGGACTTGCCAGTGGTTTGAAGGAACCTGGGACGGGACTGAACAATGCCTACATGGTTCTAGTATTTCTCTGTGCTTTATGCTTTACTGTATACTTTTTATACACAAACGTCTCCAAACTAGACTAAAAAGAATTTTAAAAAGGTTGGCACAGAGAGATTTAGTAAGAAGGAGCCACAACATTCTCAGAAAAGTAACAGCTCCTCTCCTCGTGCTCTTTTCCAGTTCACCCTTGATCGCATTCCCAGAAGCCGTGAGGTCAGACAGTCTTGGATCTCCTCTGTGGTAACAACACTGAACTCCATATTTTTCTCTCTTCCTCTCACCTACAAACGGAAACCAGATTTGGTACGTAAAGAAAATTTTAATTTATTGAGAACTTGCTAATCCCCATCATAAAAGCACTTGGAATATCAACACATTGCAGACTGCATCTCATACGTATGCTTAGATTTACAATTCACAGGAAAACTATTTTTAATGTTAAATATAGCAGCAATACATCAAGAAAGAACAGGTTGCACTGCTGGTGAATTAGAATAGCAAATACCAGTTTTCCCTCTCAAAGTTTGCAAGTAACATCAGACAGTCACTCCCTTGTTATGCCGGTAGAGCTAGCAAAAACAAGATTGCTGCTTCCTGATAATATCTCTTCAGGATTGCAGCAGCACAAACTATGCCTGAAAGCCTGGTTATCCTGTTGGCTGGACTTGCTTCTAAAATGGTATGACCAGTCTGGCACAGACAGGTTCAGACCAGCACAAATATATACAGATTCAGTTCTTATGCTTACATGGACTTTTGAGCTACAATGCCTATTTATTTAGTCTTTGGCTGACTGACATTAATTATCTCATCTAATGACAAAAAGCATCACTGCTGAAGTAGCGACTCCTCAGCACTTTAGGAGCTTTTTCAAGCTGTTCAGAAAACTGCACTCTCATGCTAATTACATTTATTTAAAAATATTCCACACATTTAAACAAGCCAGAAGCATTCAGGGTTGTCAGACGGTAGAACTACAACAGAGATATTCAATCCATAAAGTTTTGTGTTAACATAAAAGGTAGTGCACTGGTCTCCTAGCTTTAAGTCTTACAATTCTGTAAGAAAAAATTTGGTTACAGCTGGCTTCTTGCTGGAGTTGGTGTCTTGTAAGGAGTCAGTAATCTAAACTTCAAATTAATATGAGTTTTAAAATATTTTAATGAAACATGTAAAAACTAGTGCAGTTACAAGGTACTTTTCATAGTTTAGTAGTAGCATCTACACATGCACAGAGGATATTTGTAAAGAGACTTTTTAAAAATCCCTCTGTGAACTGTATGGCTAATTCTAAAGCGGCTTTTTTATGTTTGTGATATTTTGAATGTTTAGAGAGGCTGCTATGAGTAATTTGATCTCATTTGCTTTAATAGTACTGGTCAGTTCCTGTCAGATCAAAAGCTACTTGCTTGCTGTAGTTTTCAGAGCAGTTTAGTGTGCAGAACAACAGAAATAGCTTTTTCTACAGTTACTGTTTTTCAAGCCTATTTTGAAAACTGGAGATAAAATTGGGAGAGGGGAAAAGGTGGCGTGCTATTCTTTCTACAATGATTTTGATTGGGTTGGGGGTAATAGTCAAGTTTGTTTACATGAGCAGACAGAAAAACATGAGTAACATATTTAGTAATCACTTTGCTACACCACTGTGTTAGATTAATGTATATTTATTTTTTTACTTGTTGCAAAAGAAATTGACTGGAAAAATATCACTGCATAGCTTAATATGGGGAGCAGGAAGTTACTAATCTAATTCTGTTTTCTCTGTTTACCAAGGGAATTTAAAGTGACAGTGAGATTTACACATAGAATTATTAGAAATGGTGTTGGAATTGATAAACTGTGGTAAGCTATCAAAAGACTAACGTTTTTTGAAAACACTTGCCCTTGTTAAATGAAGGATACATTTTATCAAGGCCTTAAGCCCTCTGCAGTGTTTAAAGTAACGTCTGTCTCAAAATGAGATCCAAAGAGTCTGCATCCAGGATTAAAGAGCTGGAGGGGAAGGCAACCCCAGTTACTTTTTGTTAGGTGCTATTATCAAGCACAATAGCAGCTGGAAGAAGCATCTCTGGCATTATGGCAAATCATGTTCCACTTGAAAGCTGCTTACATACTGCTACTTGCATGCATATCTTAGTTTAAGAATTCTGTAAAATATAATAACTCAGAAAGCTGCAAAGATTTTAAAACACGTACCCAAGGAGACTGATTCAGGGATTAAAATGCCTCACATTGCCAGTGAAAAGACTGTATGGTATGTGAAACAACTGGTAGTATTTAATTGCCTTTCAACAAAAATGTTTGCAGTGAATTGAAACTCACTCTACCCTTGGCAAAATGTAATGCTTAGTAATGTAAAGAACTAGAAAGGCTGGGACAAATGCTGGCATTCACAGGACTCATCTATAACTTTTGGCATGGAAATCAACAACTGAGTTTAGAAACAAGCACAGTATTACATCATGCTGAGAGCTTCATATTTTTAAACAGTAGAGCTTACAGAGGGTGCTGTACATTTTCAGTCTAGACACTGGTTTTGTTTAACTGCAGGAGGGAAAGACAACTTTGAGTTGCTTCTTAGTCATTTGTATGTATGAGTGATCCCCAAATCCTTACACTTGATTTCAGGCTTGTCAGAAATATGTGGATGTATGAAGGAATGACTGCAGTCTTCTCTAGGTACTTAAAAGCTAGAGAAACACAGAAATGTTGCAGTTGTCAAGAAATGCAGGACAAGAGAAGTTCTGCAAAGGGAGCCCAAAACCATTAGTTGCACAAAGACAAGATTTAAAACAGATATGCTAGGTATGCCAACCTAAGCCTATCTGTGGAGTGCAAATAGCTGCAAAAGGGAAACAGCAAACCCAGCTGCACAGGAGTTACTTGTTGTATGCTTTACTTGATGAGCACTGTCCCTTTTGTATCTCACACTGATCTGGCAAAGCTTCTTGGTTTATTTTGCATAAGAAATCAGTTCCATCTAACCCTTCTTCAAGACAGTAAGTTCAGAAAGAACTGAACGGCTTCCAGGAGATCTTTGCTGTCTTGCAGGACTTGACCCACACTTGAAGTGGGCCTCCAGAAAGTTTTAGAAATATAAAAGTTAGCTTAGTTGTTCAGCTTGAGATCATCTTCAGGAGGCCCATTTCTGAGTTATGAGCATCTGCATTCTGCAAAGTTAAGTCCCTTTAGATATTAAGCCAAGTGACAATTAACATGTCAGAAGTGATGATTGGCTTGTGTTTCTATAGCCAAGAATTACAGAAATATAAGTGTGAGAGTGTTTTGCAGGTGAATGTATGGTGGGCAGTTTTTGCATCTATCTGCCTTAGACAGGCTTCCTATAGAGAGGCCTAAAATTCCAGGGAAGGAAAGGCTCGTGCCAGCACACACTGCCTACACCTACCTTCCCCCAGAAAAGCTTTTAAAACCACTCATCAGCTGCAGCCAGACTTAGCATGCAGTCTCAAAGATTGCAAATTCCTACCATGAAAGCAGGCAGCTGGTCAGAGAAGAGAGACTTTTATTGTCTTCGTTGAGAGAAAGGCTAAGAAGAAACATAAAACCAGAACAAGATGGTATAAGATCTGTTATCTAGAAAAGGATGCAAATCCTTTGTATTTACAGAAAATTTGACAAGCTGCACAGAGATTTTTTTCCAAAGATAAAGAAAATTACTGTGTCTTGCACAGATTATTTGGTATACAAGAAGGACGAAAGTTACAACTTTCCTATAATATGCTTGAAGTCAATCAGCAGGTACAAGTTCAAAGGAAACTGGTCTTCATTTCTCTTGCTGCTTACAGAACCATTCTCTTTGGGCCATTTTGCCAACCCTGAAGCTAGGTTTTCAGGTGATCTAGCCTTTTGTCTGGATCATGATTATCCTGGTCATTCTGGCATACCTGAAATCCAAACTGAAAACAGAGGATGTGCACCTACCACACAGCAGAAGCAGCAAAATATTGTATCCAGTCCTTGTTTTCAGCCGAAGATTGGTTATGTAATTGGGTCAGTGATTTGCTAGCCTTTAATATAATTAAATTTCACCTAGAATTGTGCAGAAATGCTGCATAAAGCTCTATTCATTAGTAGATTGTACATCCTGGACCCTTAGAACCAGACTTTTTTTCCTTTTCTGGTGACACTTCTCAACAGTTCCTACTGCCTTGGGGCTCTACAGAGCCTGAAATAAGTAGATATTTTCAGATGACTGCTATTTGGAAAAACCTGTGTTAAATCAGGCTAAGAAGACAGTCCTCCCACATTAGGGCCTCCTTCCTGTGGGAAGACTGTAGTAAGTTTACATTTGCACAGCAAGTACATGCTCTGCTGTCTCTCCCTCCCCAGCTGTCACTTGAATGACTCTCCCCTTAAACTACTTTCTAGAAGCCTGAAACCTGCACAGCTCACCATGCTTGTAGCAATCTACCTATTCTTTTATGACTGCACATCCTATCACACATGCCTGGTCCCCTGACTGGTTAAACTGACTGAGGCGGCTTCTGGTTACAGAAGTGTTCACACAATAAGCTAAATGAAAGGAGATCATTATTTCATTTAGCTAAGATTTTCCATTCTTTGTGCCCTGCCCAAAATGTCTTAAGTTCATAACACTCTCACAAATTACTGTGACGAATAGTAAGTTATTGTCCCTTATATCACGGCTCTAATTGGAACTTTGTGGAAAGCTACAAAATCTGGGTGGTGGTGCTTTTTTCTCTATTCATTTTATAACAAGTGAACTTTGTATAAAGCAATATTAGGGCTATCTGCTGCATTCTTGTGGGCACTGAATCTTTCCCCAGTGTTTGTAATTCTTTTGGACCAGATTGACAGTATGTCTGATCTACTGTTGTTCTTCTAGGATCAAAACAGTCAAAATAAGCAAGAGTATGGACACTGGATTAAGACCTCCAGTGATACATATTGTTTCATCTAAAAAGACACCAAAGTGAAAGCACCAAAATTTGTGTTTAACTTCTCAGTGTTGATGAAAATGAGTCTTATTTACCCCTCCTACCTTGTGTACAGCTACCCTGCAGCCACAATGCAGAATTGCCCTGTGCTGAGCACACATAAACATCTAAAGCTGTTCCAATCAGCTGGTTCAAAGCTGCGTTGTAGCTCTGCCCTTTCTGTGACTGCTCATTAGACATGCCTATAGACACTCCTCTTCAGAGGGAGGACAGAAGTAGCAGTACAGATGAACTGAGATCTTAGCTTAGATTTAAGGACACATTTTTAGATATAAGAGTCTTAACTCATCAGCTATCAGGTTCATTATGAACCTAATGAACACCCTGGCCACACTTCCATGTATGTTATAAAGCATAACAGTCTTGCTAAATCTAACCACTGGTATGCAGATACACACTGCCAACACCTCTAGGTTTTACACTGTGAAGATATTTCAGGCAGGTATTTGGTGCACATTCTTGCTATACCAACTTCAGTGATTAGGTAGTAGCTCAAGAGATGCTTTATGTACATATAAATGCTATGTTTAGTTAACCTATAACACTGCTTTCAAGTTGAAACAAATCCTGATTAATGAAAGACACACTGAGATTTGCAATTAAAGGCTCATTTTAGACCACTATTAGTAACATACATGAGTATATTTGAATGTCCTTGGATTTAATTTTTCCTTTCGAGTACCAGCAGGCTACTAGAATAAGCAGTATATAAAAATTATTTGTAAAGAGGTTCTAAAAGGTTGGATAGTATTTCTCATGGTGACCAAGATGATGTAGTCAGGTTCAGATTCCGCCAAGGTGACGTTGCTGAAAGCCAGATAGTACCAAGTGTTGTACCTAGAGATGCAGTTCAGTAACTACCATTTCATTTACTTGGCAAGGGCCTTTTACTGAATTCTTTTATGACCAACTTTTTCATCTACAATAAGTCAAATTTCCTCTACTTCCTACTAATTTGTCAGCAGCAATAAACCACATACCCACTCCATAGTAATGTAGGTAGGGAGTCAGTTTATTCTGCATGCTGTATCTGCTTTGGTAATCTTGTTCTTTCTTAACCAGCCTTCTATCCATCTCCCACAGTTTCTCAAGACTCAATAGTTGTTTTGTTGGTCCCACTGACAGACTAGGTGTTCTTGTAATGTTTTAATAACCAACACTAACATTTTCACAGACTTAAGCCTTAGTACCAGTCTCACAGCTGTCATTTGTTATTATTTTTAATTGATTATTCTGTGTTTCTCATTTAACATTTGGCAACTAGGCTGGGAAGTATGCTGATGGAAACTATCACTCCAAAGACCTTTTAATCACAATGACAGACCTGCCACCTGGCATACAGGGCCAGTTAGGTAAGGTGCCTGAGGTTAGACTCCTTAGAAAAAATTAAAGCCTGCATGTTTCTTTAGGCATCCAAATGAAGATTCTCAAATCTTCCTCACTAAGCTGTTGCCTAACTTCTGACACTCTTAATGACCCCAGTCATATCTTTTCTTTTCATCAGTAAAGCCCTTGGGCATACCCACAAGCAGACCTGAGCTGTTTTAAGCCTTTACAGTGTCAAATAGCCACATGCACAGCTAAGCTCCTGTGCTCTGCTGAAATCCAGGAGCTTCCCTCACTACTTTGTATGTGGATGCTGATGCAAATCACATCAGCTGGGCCTCTCCCCTTGTCTCTTGTCCCTGAGGCCAATGGCTTGGTAAGTCTGGGTCAGGCCTAGAAGGCAGAAGTGACAATGCCTAATGCTGTTATGATTAAATCCTTACATCTAGTTCCTAGTGGTTTTGCAGAAGCTCTCCTTTTCTCCTATAGAAAAATCCAGTAGGTAGGATTTTCCTTTCTCTCTGTCCCCAAACCTTTATAAAGTGAGAGCTACATAAAAGGTGATGCTTCCCAATCTGTTTCATTCTATGATGAAAATAATACTCAGAACCAAAGAGAACCCTAGCTGTGTAGTGTACTGATTTAAGTCCTTGCTCTTCCACTTCTCTCTTCTCCACTCTGGCATTCATTAATCTTATTTATCCTGGTTAGGTAATCTGCCTGTAGGACCACACATGTCTCTGCTTGTTTTGAAGAGCACCTCACTTACTGGGTGTATTGTATGATAACAACAGCTACTGTACCAGTGAGATCCAGAGGTGAAGAAGAAAGGTTTTCATGGCAATGCTACAAGCTACAGCTGCTGACCAGCCCAAACAAAAGCAGTTGCTCTAGGACACTGTAACTTCCTTCTTGCACCCCTGATGATTCAAGTGATTTAGACAGTAGAAGATAAAAGTGTAGCCAGGTATAATTTAGTTCTACCTTAATTACCTGATTTACATCAGACTACACAGCTAGTTTTTTGGCTTTTTTTTGTCCTACCTTGCATTCTGCAGGTAAGTTCAAACAGCAAATAGGGTGTGAAATTTTAGCTGGTTTTATATGCAGGTGGTGGAGGAAAGTGAACTGGATAAGATCTTCACTCTCCAAAAAGAATAAACCAGTAGGTAGTTTAATGACCTTTCTGTTGTTCAAACAGAACCTGAAATTCTTCTTTCTCCCCATCAATAGCAATAATAAGGAACTGTTGAAAAAGATTCCTGCTTTTTTTAAACTGTAAAATGTATTAACAAGTCTAAGCTGATTTTTTTTCAAGGTTCAAAACTTGAATTTTCAGACATACTGAAGAGCAAGACTAGCAAAAGCTTCAATAACAACACTCCCTCTCAACATGCTAAAGTATTTGAGTGTGAAGTTTTCAAAATAGTAATATAGTATTAAAACCAAGCAAGTGCTGGTGAGCTCATGAGATGCTGTAATTTACACAGCAGAATACAAATCAATTCATTGCAGATTCTCTCTTATTGTGCCACAGAAACATCCGCCTCCCCCATCAAAACAAAAAACACAAACAAAAACATTCATTATTCCTATAACATAGGAATACCTAACAGGGGTTTTTCCCTATATTGTTAGAAAGTAGGTATTGAATAGCAGTTAAAAAAGTAGGACTTGCATATATATGTATGTGTGTATATATATCTCATTCAGTTAACCCAGCTTTGGTCCATTTTGTATCATTCCACTTGCCTTTGCCTCTTTTAGTAGTTGTCTGTCACCACCACCTCCTATTCCCTCAGTCCTGTCTCCAGTTGTTCAGCACTGTGGAGCAGGGAGCAATACCAGAACGAAGGGGGTCCAAGCAGTGTCCTAAAGGCACTCCAGGAGGTAGCTCCACGCCTGGTAAGCAGCACAGTCTTCAGTTCACACATGCACATCCCCCCAGCAGCAAACAGCATTCCCACACTGCCATCCTCCTCAGCCCCAGGGAGCTGGGCAGTTTTTCTGCTCTTGACCAGGTGACAAAAGGCCAATCTCTGCAGAAGTCATTAAGGAGAACAGCAGGTGTTGCCAGTTTCCTATGCAAAGCAAAACACAAGTTTCCCACTTTCTACTAAGTTTAGGGGGGCTTATGTTGTCCTCCTTTTGATAGTTGTAATTTGGGAACATAAGTAGTACTTAAGCACTTGTTCTTTAAAAGATATACAGCAGTTGTATATTTACATACTTATGAGAAAAACTGCAAGTTTTCTGCTTTACTTATTTTTGCTTTAACCAGTGACATTTAATCCCAGTGAAGCTGCAAGCTCTGCTTTCAGTGTTTTCACTGGTAAATGTCACTCTGTTACAGTGCTGCATTCACCAAGTCTGAAGTAGCTTTTATCAGCAGTGGTGCTGTGTGCCAGTGTTCCCAGTGTTCCCAGCAGTTCCCAGACTGCTGGCTTAGCTTATTTTCTTTCAACAGCTGTGGAAAATATCTGAAACACAAAGGCAGGAACTTTCCATTTTTATATAAAAGTGATTAATAGGAAATCAGATGCATAGAGTTGTTGAAACTAAATGTTGTATTCTGATCCTTTACTTCTAAACCTGCAGTAATATACAGCTTGTTTAGTTTATTGTGCTGTTTAGAGTTTGGTTAGATTGAGTTGGAAGTGAATTTAAGTATGTAGGACTTACTTTATAGACCCAGCTGTGGGCCCAGGCAGCCCATGAGGCAATTTAACAGTGAGCTGGACATTTCCTTGCATTAGAGGTGCATAGAAATGGTGTAGAGAGACCTGGAGCACTGGCTTCTGGAACAGCTTCTTGGCAACAAAGTCAGAACACCCAGTGACTGGGAACGTCCTTGGACAATTGCAGCTCGAGAGGTCACAAAAGTGACACAAAAATTGTCTTGGGCCCCTTTTTATCCCCCCTTTCTGCTGCCTCATTAAGGAAGGCTGAACCCAGAGATTTTCGGAGACATACCACATGCAACACAAATATTCTACAGGCAGTCTTGTAGCTAAAGTAAGTAGATACTGAGGGAAATAGATAATTTTAAATAGATCCTTGAGGGAAACACCCTCAATAGCTGCTTGACCTCTTTGAGGCCCTGGTCCCTTCCTGTCCAATAGATGCCTGCCTCTTCCCCACAGCATACTGATGACTGGCATGGGGTTCACTGGGAGATAGTGGTATTCTGCTGGCAGGGAAGAACAAAAGCCTAGGTCTTTTCAAGGTGTAAGACATCAATCATTCTCCAAAATTTAATTTGGATAGTGTTTTGAAATTCACTCGTAGGACTGCTCATCTTCTCATCTTTAAGGAAGGCTGTAGATTATTCAGTTCCTTTCCAGTTTGTGTGCTGGCAGAAGCATTTCTACTTTACACCCTCTGCAATGGTTCCTCTTCTTTATAACGTACATACCTGTTTTCTCAGAAGTTTCCCCTGTGTTCCTTGAAGGGTGTATGATGTTGGACTCCAAGCTGAAGGACCACTGGCCTCCCTTCCTGCTGGCAGGAGAGAGGGAGTAAGTAGGACTGGTCAGACCAGATTTTTGGAGGGGAGTTGCCACTGCAATTGCAACTGCACCAGTTCTAGGTAGGACATGTCTGTAGACACGCACTGAAGGTTAGCTGAAGGTTAATTTTTAGTTCTGATTTACAGATCACAGTCCCCAGTTCAGATAGGGATCTATTTGTGGGCTTCAGCAGGTTTATAACAGGCTCTTTTAGGGGCCAGTTCCTAAATCCAAGCATTCTGGAATAGGAATATCTATAATCAGACTATTATATGAGCATTTTGCATGCAGAAATCCTATAGAGCCACATTTGCTTTGTCTTGTTTGTATTCTGTGTGGAAGGCGAAAGAGCAGGGGACATGAGTTATGATCAGATCATGTTTTTTTAAAAGATGCCAAGTCCATAATTTGCCTGATCCTTTTTCCTGCATGCAAGTACTTTTCCATGAATCAAAGGGCATCTGAGAAGCAGCTTAAAAATTATAGACAATCAGTAGAAGCTATAAACTGAGTGCACCATATCAAAACCTGAATATAGGAGAAGTATTTTAATTTTGATTGTTGCCTGTGGAAAGTAAAGGACCAATGTTTGAGGCTTCATAGTAGATGGAGGCTGAAAGAGTGCAGAGCCATTCAAGAAGGAAGACAGCTGGAAGGGTGCCTGAGAACAGGGATGCAGAGAGAGATGAACACCAGTGATCACAGAGAAAACTACGGAAGAGAGGATGAGTGGGAGACATCTCAGAGGATTGGGCAGAGTACAGAGAAATTGGTGGAAAATGATGGCACTGGGGAAAGGACAGGAGATAGGATGGCAATAGAACAGAGAAAGGGCTCAGGGTGCAGTGAAGATAAGACAATGTATACTCCAGGTAGCTCTACTAAGGGAAAGGGAAAGTGGAGTTTCTGTTCAGCAGTGGTGCACATTTTTGTCTGTTCACTTAAAGCTCAATTTTGTATAGGAAATCAGTAGTTATACTGATATTCAACTCACAAAAATAGTAAGTAGTAAATAATTTATTTGAGCTTCAGGTGCTTCTTATGCACTTGTCTGAAACAGCCCAGCTTCTGCAGGGACGCTGGTGGGTTTTGCCTGCAGACACAGGAGAACACATTGTTTCCTATGCCTTTATTTTCACTACAGTAACAAATGTTATTGCAAATAGAGATACCTAAACATGCTGTAAGTTACATGTCAGTAGCCATGTACCAGTATCGCGGTCAACATTCATGCAAATTAAACAAACTTCCCAGGAAATACAACAAAATGCATCATTTAGTTCACAGATATGGAAAAGCTTCTTTAAAATGCAAAAAGGCAGCATGTGTGGTTGGTTTGTGTCCTTACTCACCAAGCCAAATGTATAAAAACCAGATCTTCATTTTCAGTAGATGGTAGAGTAGGATTTAAAGTCCCGGCGTGGATGTGCTTGAAACCAGGTTCAGCAGGAGGTTTGAAACCACAGTATATTACTCTGATTTCAAAATTCTGGTATTAAAACTTGATGTGTTCAGCTTCTTAGCTATGGAATACAAAAATAATACAAAATAAGTATGCCATTGCAAGTTTCAGATTCATGTATCTGTGGATGTTGATACCGTAAACTTTCAAGATTAAAACTGCATACAGCATGTTATTTGTAAGGGACTTTGAGAAAACATCAGCAAAGTCTGGCATTAATATGTTCAATTAAGATCAACAATAAAATCAGAACATTTTTAGAAACAATATTACAGTCTGATGATTCTTGTCAGAAAACACAGCATTGCAGTCATCACATCCCCAAGCTGGATTTCTGGGTCTATGATCAAGGCAAAGCATAGGTGAGAGAATTTGGAACTCTGTAGCACCAAAGCTGTTGCTTTTAACTGAGGCTCCCAGTTTATCAGTAGGATCTTGCCAGGAAGCAGGAAGGGAAATATTCTGAACTGATTGTTACAGCCCTGAAGCAGAAACTCAGATTTTTACCACCACCAGTATAATATCTTTCACAAGCTGGTGAACTTGGAACAAAAAAAAAAAATGGGGTATAAGGCCATGCTTTTATAAAAGAACTCTTTATTTCCATGTAACCCCAGCTGTGCAGAAAAGTGCTGATTACATGGTAGTATTTAAGTTTAGTAACAAATTTCTTGCCTGAAATCAATTTTGATACCAAGTGGAGTGTCTAATACACCCCAGTTTAAACCTTTTACTTTAAATCAGTCTGTTTTTCAGTTGAACAATGTCTAAAATTAAAAGAGTACTTTATTTTATTGTTAACATTTATAAGTAAATTTGAGATCCCCTGCTCCAAGGACATGACATGTTTTTGCCAAAACACCTTCCTCCTGTATGCTTGTTACTGTCTCCTAGTGTTCATTAAAAAAAAAAATAAAACCCAGTCACACCTATCAGCTAATAGGCTCTTGTGAAGGTCCTAATTCATCAGCACATTTTTGATCAACTCTGAAGTGTTTTGCTGACTTAAGCCAAAGTTTAAGAGGTTTATAACTGGATCCCAGGTTTAATCCTAATTAAATTTCTTTGGCTTTATTATATGCACAGATTTCATGACTGATACTGATACAACACAAAGCTGTGACTGAGAGTGGAAGCTGTTTTGGTTATATACCCATGAGTCAAGGAACTGTAAACGTTTCCTTCATAGAAATAACTGTGCCATCTCAGAGCTCTTTTCCTCCTTCATGACATGTAAAGAAATAGAGTATTTTTGACAACTACTTTGAAATAATGTCTTTTGTTTGCCCTCCCCCCATTTTTTCATATTTGCCTGCCTTTTCTGGGTTTTTTAAAGTATCTTTTGAAATGTATTTTTTGTGTAAATGTAATGTTAAATGAATATACACACTTTTAATTCTTTACTGTATGAAAATACTCATTATTTACTTTTGTAATCTGTTTCATCTCTTTTAGATATTGTGCAATGGACCAGGAACATGTGTTCCTGTCTGTTTATCTGCTTTTCTTCTTGGCCTTCTACGAATAAAGAGAACAATCATTGTGTATGTAGAGAGCATCTGCCGTGTGGAAACTTTATCCTTGTCTGGAAAGATTCTTTACTACTTTTCAGATTATTTCATTGTCCAGTGGCCTGAGCTAAAGAAAAAATATCCCAAGTCAGTATATCTTGGTCGAATAGTGTAACAGAAGAAAAGCTAAGCTTTACCTAAAACAGACTCCAAGCTCCTCACTCACATTCCTGTAGTAATTTATTTTCAAGAATTCCTGTTAAGGAATTAGGCTGGTACTGAAAAATGAGACAATAAAGATTTCTCTACATTTAAGTAAAATTTTTGTGTAGTTGTATTTATTGCTATCACGTAGGTCTGTTCACCAATAACCCATAGTGGCTCTAAGTCTATGTGGTCTCTGTTTTCATCTAGCTTTCCTGCTGTGTGAATGGTAATTTTTGTCTGCAAATAAATATGGGAATTCGTATGAATGTAACATTTCCTGTAAGGAAACTTTGTGTCATTTTAAAAATGGTAAGCAACAAAGTCTTTTTCTAGCACAACAGGCTTTATTTCCTTTATGCTAGCAGTGAAGTCCCTTGTGAATCCTTAGAGTATAAAGGAAACAGTTATATTAAGTTGGCTTCATGACAGTTTGTACTTCGCAGTCTTCCAAAACCCCCAGAGCATTAAACCAGTATCATTTTTCCTCTGGTCTTGTCACAGCTGTCTGTATAATCTGTTGTGCACCTTTTGAAAATTGTTGCTTCCTTCTTAAGATAAATAAAAAGGTGACAAGTGTCATGCTACAGGCACAATACTTAGCAATTTAAGAAGTACTTTCTTCAAAGCTTATGTACAAAAAGCTGTACCAAATCTACATCAAACAGAGCAAAACTGTCAGCTGGGGAAATTGAACTGGTTCAAGCTCTAAAATAGAGGGAAAAAAAATAGTAGTAAGGGAAGGAACAGAGTTTCCCTCTTTTTCTGATACAGTGAATTTGACTTTCAGTATATCCTGTTGTCTCATTTCAAGGACCTTACTTTCAACAGTACAATATACACTTAAGACTTTGCCATGAAAAATGGTCCTACATTGGAAAAAAAAATCCCCTACATCAGAACAACTTTTAAAAGGTATTTTGTTGGCAGTTTCTGAAAGCATACTCCAGCATTTCACATTCATCTGGCAAAATGTAATTCTACAACTATCCCACCTATAAAGCAATATAAACACATCTGTCATCTGTACACACACGGAGCTGTGTGGCTGGCTACAGAAACATAAACAAAGAAAAAAAGCTCAAAGAAGAGTAGAAACGCCCTCCAGAGCGCACAGGCTGACTGGTGAAGCCAAGAGCAGCTCCTCACGCTGCCGCAGGAGGAGAGGAGACTCTCGGAAGCCTTTTCCTCAGCGTCAGATGTCAAAACATTGCAGCAGCTATTCTGGTAGGGAATGGGGGTGGAATTTAGCTCAGCAGAAACAATAGTGCCTGCTGTTAGGACAAGGGGCCGGAGGAATTGGCTGCTCTACGCAGAACATCATTAGAAATCATCAGAAAGCATTGTGCAGAAAACTACTGTCACGATATTGCCAGGCCCTGTGCGGGCCTGAGGGGAAGCCAGCTGTTATAACCTGTCCAACAGGCTTAATAATCCTCAGCATAAGCAGAGTCCCTTGATGTGGTCACATGTGAGCTCAGAACAGGGAGTTTTTGTGGGTTTTAACCAAGATTATGTCTGAAATTAAAGAGCAGTTAATAGGTTAAGGCTATGTGAGAAGGACTTTGTGCAGCACACACTGAGGTCCTTGAAAATGACTTGGTTGAAATAAATCTGATGTGTCCAAGGGCTTTTTTTCCCCCTGAATCAGAGTGAGGATTATCTCACTATGACTTTCTGCACAGTTGCTGATAGTTTGATAAGTTGGAGATACACTGGACTTTATTATGGCTAGTGGTAGTTTATTTTAGATCAGGGCTTTCTCTCCTGAATCCTGAATGAATTTTGCAAGGGAACTAGAGTAGAGGGGAAGAGGACAGAGGCAGCCTCTGCCTCTGCTCTGGGCAGGGGGTTAGCAGCGCAGGGTGAAGGCCCCGGGGTTCCGAGAGGCGTGGGAAGAGCAGGGCAGGGACGGCTCCGTTCACGGAGCTCCCCCGCGCCGAGCAGAGCAGCCCGGCCTGGGGGGAGCGCCTGGGCACCCACACGGCTCGGCCTGCGCCCGGCCCGGCTGCCTCTGCCTGGCGGGAGCGCCTGGGCACCCACACGGCTCGGCCTGCGCCCGGCCCCGCTGCTTCTGCCTGGCGGGAGCGCCTGGGCACCCACACGGCTCGGCCTGCGCCCGGCCC
>VZRO01008588.1:835860-848121 GCA_013397915.1 Daphoenositta chrysoptera
CACCCACACGGCTCGGCCTGCCCGGCCCCGCTGCCTCTGCCTGGCGGGAGCGCCCGGGCACCCACACGGCTCGGCCTGCCCGGCCCCGCTGCCTCTGCTCGGGGCTTACACCTCACTCAAAGCACCTCTGGCTGCTCTCTTACTCCCTCCGAGCCCTGCCCAGGGCAGGATTTGGGGTTTTGGTGTGCTTTCCAACTGCGGGTTCATAAACTTTGGGAGTCTGCCTTTGAACACTGGGGAGTTCCAGGAATTTTCTTTCACCTGTCACCTGCATGGCAATGACTACTGCTAAAAGAAAGAACTTGCCTGTTCAGACTTGTAACCTCCCATGTAAACACTCCGAAGGTTAACAGTAGATTTCTTCACAAGAGGCTGTCCTGAAAAACTGAATTGCTCCAGGCCATCTGATGTAGAGGAGTCTCATTTTCAAGAATTTGGGAAGACTTTTCCCACTTCTCTTCACTGCCAGCCTTCTGGGGGAGCAAAGCCAAGAGTATCTCAGCCTGTGTTCCCCCAACAGCACATTCTTAACTGTGGTCAACATGGGAAACACAGGTTAAAATAGCACATACAAAGCGGTTTTTAATTCAGATAGTTGGCTATGAGACTGTGGGACAGTACCCATTATCTGGTACTGCTATTTTCTTTACTGGCTCAAGTGCCTACTTGAGTTAAGGGCATTTACTTTTCAGCAGTTTATAACTAGTTCTAGCAAGTGAAAACTTGGACTAGAAGTGACCCAGAAGTCTGTAGAGTTGAACCAGGCAGAACTGCTCTGGAGAACTCAGAAATGGGAAGATCACAGCCTGACTCTGACCAAAGCCTTCAACAAAACACTGCGTGACAGCCATAGGAGACAGTTCAGAAAAAAGACTTCTGGCTCAAATTCTCTTAAAGGAAGTTTTGTTATCAACCAGAGTGACTTTTCCTTGAAAAGATTATCTCAAATAACTGCTAGTTCTCTCCAAAAGCACAGTGGAGCCGAAGTAAACTAGCATTTTGTTATTGAGAAGCTCTTTCTTATCTTTTGTTTTTAGAAGGTGGGTACAACCAAACAGTCTATTGTTCTAGGGGAAAACTGCATTCTTCCTCTCCCAGCACTGTACAGAAAACAGCCCTCCCAGGGTTTACCCAAGACTTAAAGGTCGCTGACTGGATTCCTTAAGTTTAGATTCTTGGGGTTTGCTGTGTCTCATTTTTTCTCTTAAATATTAATAATATGGCAAACACATTCACATTACATGCAAGGAATGTTTGATGTGAAATACATTACCTCTTTTTCTCCATTTCCATAAGAAGAAACCATAATACCTTATATTTAAAGCAAAATGAGGAAGAAATATATTCTTAAAGAAAACAATTATGAGTTTATGGAAATATCATCATCAAAATTGGCAAAGATTTTCAAAGAGAACAGAAGGCATCCAGAAATTCTTTCCCTGAGTCCTAGCATGAAAGCCAAATTCTAAATGAGTTTTAGTTATCAGATTGTTTTATCTAGATATGCATTAGCTGACAAATATTAAATATTCAGAGTTGCTTCTCTTTTAACCCGGTTGTCTCCCAGTGGAGAGTATATAATATACATTAAGGACAGGTTAATTTTATTTCTAAAAACGAGGAAGGGAAGGTAAAAGAGGAGCACCAGATAGAAATAAAATAACTGTCTAAGAAAAAGGTTGACTCTTGATAAAAACAGTTTAAGAGATTATTGCTGTGTTATACCAGAAGAAAGCTAAACAGACTGATCTGAAAGCTAAACAGATGGATCTAGTTTCAGCCAATGATTCAAATTTTTACAACTCAGCCATGACCATTCCAATAAAGTTATGCTGTTCTGTTATATTTTGCAAGACATTAAGGATTTCTGGGAACAGTAGTCAAAGTCTCAAAAACAACTTCTGAAGTTGTACTCATATAATTCTTCAGACACCTGTTTTTCCATGCAAAAACATCCTGTCATAACATAGGACAGTTAATGCCTTGAAACAAAAGACTGCTGTATATAAACAGGGCAGAGATAATTTTAAACATACAAATGCAAGTCATGTTTGTAAAGCAAAGAGATCCTCTTAAATCTGTGCAAAGGGCCCTAGAGCATATCCAGACCCAAAGTGACCACCTTTACAACATCATTTTCACCTCCAAATGAGCTTATCAGTGTGCCTTAGCCAATGTGCAATCCCAGACTGCATCCAAGAAGGAGCAGCCAGTTTCCCTGGGACAAGAGAGAAAGTAGGATGCCTACGGGGAAGAGTAGCTCAGAGGGAGTTAGAGAGAGGCACTTGCACAAAAACCTTTACTTCGTTTAGTGCCAAGTGGCACCATCCAATTGAAGACATTTTTGCCCCACACTTCAGTCCTTGGCAAACAGCACAAGAGACTCACTGACACCATTTCTCTCTAGCAATTGTGCTCCTACACCTTCTTGATGGAAACAAAGGCTCCTGACAGACCCTGAGGTTGCTTGCAGCACACACGGAGCTCCAGACCTTTCTGAAACTTGAATTTGACTTTTTCCAATGACCATACTTCCTGATAGCATAATGGTAGTCTCATGACCAATATTGTTGAAATCAATAGGAAGTGCTCAGAGGCAGAGGTCATCTTGCGTAAACTGCTTCGTAAGAACCAGAATTTTGCACAAGAATTCAAGAAAACCAGTAGCTCTCACAGTAACAGCTTTGGTCAACATTTTTCCTCTGCATTGCTGTTTCATGCTGCAATGGCAATGGAGAAGGAAATGAAAGTGACATAAGATACATGATATAAATAAAGGTCCAATATGGACCTTTATTAACATACTTCTTTAAACTCAGGTCACTGTTCTGCAGAGTGTAACATTTCCTGTTTAGAATTTCTTATATCTATTTTACTTCCTTGCCCAAAAATTTTTAACATGTTCTATAATCCAGTTCATTAACTAGTCAGACAGAAATAAGCAATCTCACATTTAGCTGTGCCAGGGATAGGCTTTAACCACGCATGCATCTATAAAAAGATGTATTTGTTGATTGATAACGTGAGTTTTACACATACTTTGTGTTATCTTTGCATGTACCTGAGGAACAAAGCTGAACAAGGTGTTTGATGTATTTGTTATTCTCTAACAAGAGACAGAGTAGGGGTAATAATATTTAATAATATTTAACAGACAAAAATGGGGGAAATGAGGGTCTCTCTGAGGAATGTTTAATGTTTCAAAAAACTTATAACACTTTATCAATGAAGGTATTATGCATATTAAACAAGCATATTGTAAATTGATGAATTAATGAATGGTAGCACAGACACTAGTCCACTGTTCCACCCAGAATGTTTCATTTGCAGTTTGGAGCACTTTTTTTTTTTTCTTTTCTTTTGAGGAAGTGTGTTGGGGGTGTGAGTGTTTTTAATACAAAAACCAGGTATTCAGGACTATGCAGTGAGAGACCTGGAGTGTACTGCGTTAAGACAGGTTCTCAAAGAGATTTTGTATAAACTTCAGAGGAAGAGAAGGATAATATTCTTATATGGATTAAATTGTCCTTGCACTACAGCAAATAATTTTTGAAGTAGTGTATAACAAAGTTATAGTATTTTTTAATATTGGTATTTCAGAAGTATTTTAGAGCCTACAGTGAAGTTGCTGTGCATAATCTTACCCCTTCTATGCATCGGTGCACAATAGGTTCTTAAAATCAAAAAGACCCTCTACTTGGCTTAAGAAAGTGGATATTTGTAATGCTATATCAACAGTCAGATCTGCTCACTTAGCATTACTGTAAATTCTACTTTCAGCTGCCAGTAGCTTGGCAATTAGAGTTTCCTGCTTTATTGTTAAACACTGCAATTGAACTCTGCTGCTTTTCATTTGTGATCCAGCTTGGGATGTCAGCTGACACTGAAATGAATGTCCTAACCTCCAATTCAGTGGCTTAAAGGATAGCTCCCCAACATTCACTGCCAAGATGAAATCCAGAAATTATTATTCAGCAGCGGTAAACAGGGCCTGTTTTTGCAGGCACCCATTTGTAAAAAAGCAAGCATGACAGCTGGGAATTGCAGTTAATTGTGCTTTTTGTACTCACGCTGAAAAGTAGAATATTAAAAGTAATGTAGCTGTATTTGTAAAGAAGCACTTAAGTGATATCTTAGCAGCTCTGCATTAATACTTGTAGTAATTCCTTTAAAAAGTAACTTCGTAACAGGGTACACTAAGTCAGATTTTTCAGTGGAGTTAGATAAAAAAATAAATACCTTCAAAAATTATTGGTGGAAAGATCTCCACTCTTCTGTCACTTCCAGATTGAAGATGACCACTAATAAGCAAAGGCAATTATCTCAGAGCACATCCCAATTCTAAATGTGTTTTTCATTAAGCTCCAGACTAGAGATAATTCATGAAAATCTTCATCTAACTTTTTTTTGAATAACACTAGGGGTAGAATAGAAGGCTGAGGAAATACAGAGAGAGCTGCTTCCATGTAAAGTATTACTTTGGAAAGGTTGAATAGGTAATTCTGAGATGAAAGAAATTATTACTGCTGCCTTGCTGCCCTAACACACCTCCCACCCTCGAGTTCTTTCAGGTTTATTGAAGAACCAGAATATATCACAAAGCAGTTAGGGTTTTATACTGGTTAGATTGAATTTACACAGTTCAGCACTGTGCTGTGATGTAATGAACATTTCTCTATGCTCGTTTGCCAATCTTTTCCTCTGAAGAAAGTTTATTATAGACTGCAGATACAACTTTATTTTGTATCTGTTTACTTACAGTTTTAACCTCCATGACCAGAATTTTCCTATGTGTGTACAAGTAAACACTACCAGTACCTTCTACCCCATCCCACAGCCCCTTTGGAGATGGGTCAACACGTGTGGGAACTGCAGATACAGAACTGAACCATCCCAGTACTGCATTTACTACTGAGCAAGCACACCTAGCACACACTAAGTACATCATATTGATATCACGGAGTTTCAAAAAATAGGTATTGCTTGCATTAAAACTTAAGCAAATAATTATTTTAAATCTTTGTTTCAGTTAGGGAGGAAAAAAAAGAAAAAGAAGGGAAAATATACTTCTTCATAGCACCGTAAAAACCCACAAAGCCAAAATAAACAAGCCAAAAAAAAAAAAAAATTTGAAACCATCAAAAAAACCCCACACTCAACATCTTCTGGAAATTCTGAAGTTTTGCGGGATGCAATGCGAGCATAAAATGGACAAGATTAATGATCTGGGATAAAGTGGCTAAAAACCTCAGCATTCTGTATTCTGGTACAGTCTCAGTTATCTGAGCATCAGCTATTCCTAATTCCCTTCTCTCCCCCAAGTCTGAATCACATCCTCTGACATGTACTGAAGTACATTAACAGTGACATGGATTATTTGAAACCTCTCTTATTCAAACAGATTTGGGATCCAAACTATTGTAATAACGGAGTTTCCATGCCACGGTAGCCAGCCTCTGGCTGAATGCCACTGTATCTCAGCCAGTCACTCATGTGCAGCACTCAGCAGTCTTTGCTTCTTTGCACCATTCCAGTCCCAAAAAACCCTATAAAGCACTCTGACGATCACTTGCTATTTTTTTGCAAGTATTGTTTTGCTCTTGAAGTTATCTTAATTTCTAAGTATAGCTTTATCATGAGATTTCACAGAAGGATAATGAACTAAAGTTAACAGAGAGGCAAAAACCAGCACATTTTCTCAAGCTTGTAGAATACCGTGTCAGAGGTGGAAAATATTTCTGACAAGGAATTAGTCTCATGTAGAAAATACTGCCTAGATAATTAAAATTGGAAGGAGTCATGGAATTAGGCACTAAGGAGAAGGGTTTTATTCCTTTTTTCTATATTAAGATTTTGATTATTAAGACTTGATTAAGATTATTATTACTGGATAATTAACCAACCATTTAAAATATCAGCACTGCTCAAGAATAGTCTTGTTACAATAAGTGAGGATGAAGACTTTAACCATCTGTTCTGTTATATCTGAACCAAATAACTGATCTGTTCACAGGTCAATTGTTGTAATTATTTTGTGTTTGGTCTCCAAATAAATAAATTTGAATAATGCAGCATGAAGTTGCATGAAAAAAGTTACCACATACTATTTTAAATCAATTATCTTGTGAGGTTATTATTGGGGAACACAATGGAGAATGAAGAAAAAAATTAGTGTTAACAAACCAGTCATTGAAAGACGTGAATTTGTTCAGACCTGTTAAGAGCTGCACTGAAATAAAAGCAAAGAGAACGTGCTCAAGTGGCATGAAAATCAATTTTGGAGGCTCAGAAAGGGAGATAAAGTGTTGAAATCAATCTCAGATCATGCTGAGCAGGCATCAGCCAAATAGTAAATGTAATAACTTCTTCTGCATCCTGGAGAGACAGGAATTGCTTCTTCAAAATATATATGTGAAAATTTATATTTTGTATGTATAGATGGAAAGTTAAAGTGGTAGCTAGAAGCCAAGAATTACAGAAGCACAAAATACCACAAAGTTACAATTTTCTCCCTTCCTCTGATTCCCTCACAGAGTTATCCCGTCCAAAATAGAGGACAAAATTGACTCACTAAGTTTCATTAAAAAGTAAGGAAAGTTTCAGGCTTTAAAGTAATTCTGCATTAGAATTAATGTGCTATAATCATTAACTTTTGCATCAATTAACATTTGCATCCATAGAGTTTAGGGGTGGAACACTTCCTTAATATTCTGTGTTTATAATTCTGAGGCAGGCAGCAGCCCCTTCTCCTCAGGGCAAAGGTGCTGTGGCCGGGGTGTTCCCTCTGCTCCCAGAACAGCAGCTCCCACGAAGCTGCAAACAGCAGCAGCTCATGGGAAGAGCACTTGGCCTTCCTCTCTGTCATTACAGAATTACAGCTCAAATACAGTTTTGGCAGTAGGTGTTTGTGTGCTCCTCCTCTGTGGCTCGTTCCTCTGCCATGGGGAGGAAATATTCTGGTGTGTGCTGTTTGGTTGGGCCCAGCCTTGGCTCACCCTGGGCTGCCAAGGAAGCGGCCTGGTGAACTTCAGCAGCTTTAGTGTGACTGGTGGGGAGTTTTAAGAAGAGCCATCAGAAGCAAAATAATTAAGAAGGAAAAGGCCACCCTTAAAAGAGGTTTTGTGTTTACAAGTAGCACAAAGATACAGTGCCGAGTTATTTTCCTATCAAAGTCTGCCTCAAGTAGAGATACAAGAGCTGAGTTTTTTTCTTCACACACATGAAATAGAACAATGAGGAAAGACACACCAAGTCTTGTCTTCCTTGCAAGGGGCAGTTCTGGTAGCACATGCTGTCCCTGCAGGCATTTCCTTTGTGTGTGATGCTATACAGTTGTAGGCAAACATCACTGTGAAAGGAAACTGATGGCTGGTAACACGGTCAGACACTTTGGCACCTGTATGCCAGTGACACAGTCTGGCTGCAAGTGTTTAGGTCCTACTGCTGGAGAAGTGGAGCCATCAAATAAGAGGGAGAAGGGGCACCCTAACCCACCTGCTGCAAGCCAACAGACTGCTGCTCCGGTGCTTGAGGAACAGAATTGTAAAATATGTCAGGCATTTTGATTGCACAGCAAGCAATCTGAAGTCCTTTGTTGCCTTCTGCTTGTGTACTGGTTTTAGCAAGTTAAAAACCAATATCAGCAGCAAGTCTTTCACCCAGTCAGGGAGGAGGCAGGGAGAGGCACATGACAACACAGGACCCCCAACAGTAATCAGGTTGCTTGTAAATTACATGTAATTTTTTTTCTATATTAGCATGGAATGTACTTTAGCATTCAACTATTCTTCTAACTATACCCCCACTGATAAGAAAGCAGCTATCACATCTTAAGAGAAGGTCATGAGCCTCAAATAAAAATAAAACAGCAAAAAATCTGCCTTAAGCTCATTTATGAATAGCTAGCACCACAAGGTAACAAAATCCCCCTACTCTCATAAAATTATGGGGGGCAGAAGATGACATCAGTGTTAGACTCAATGAAAAAGTGATGGACTAAGAAGTAAACATTTAGATATTTTAACAAACTGAATATATTGTTTTGGTTTAAGTACAGCTCAATCTCTAAAAAATACAAACATTTAGATAAGTCTTTCCCTCCAGGAAGTTATTTTATCATAAACATGAGTAACATGTCTGTCCTTAAAAATTAGTCACAAAGGGGAGTCTTTCCCAACGTTAAGACCTGGGCTCCCAGCATTGCAAATGTCAGAACTGATGCTTAAAATCCCTTTCAAATGAGAGACTTCCACCACAACACACTTCCAAGAAAAGTCTGTGTTTGAATTTCCCTTTTTTTTCTACTTCAGTATTTTAGGTTTGGTCCTATGCAATTCTCTGAGCATTTTGGCATCATGTGCATCTCAGAAAGCATCTCCATATAAGGGAATTTACTCAAGCAATGCAGGGAAAACACAGAACACAGATATCAGATAATAATTCCATCAAGGCTGAATTTGGCCCCATGATTCAGTTTGTGGTATTTGAAAGAAGTCTCTGTACTTAGTTTTTCCAGATGTTGATTTTAAGACACTTGCAAGCTACTTTTAGGTAGAATTAATAACTGTCGAGAAAATGCTGTCTTCTGTAGTCTGGTACAGAGGGAAGAGGAGTGGGCTACGAACACCTCTTAGTGCCTGTGATTGTTCTACAAGGCAAGAGGATCTCTCATGGGATGAGAATGGTCTGGTAAAGTAGTTGAGAGGCAGTTCAGCACACATACAGCATGGCATGTTTAATCCAAGTACCAAGGGCAAGGCTGCATACCCCCAGAATGTTCCAAAGCGATTAGCAGTATGAGCACAGCAATGTTTTAAAGTAGATATTTGAGATAACATATGAATAAACATACCAGCTTACCTAGGACATGCATTATTTTGAAAAGGAATCCTAATAAATGAAAGATTAGGAACAGTTTTGGATAGTACTAAGGCTCTTCTGCAGAGTTCTTATTTTGTAGTTTCAGTGGTATTGCTAATGTTTGGTCTTAACCATCAGTAAGATTCAAGCCTTACTGGAGTCACAAGTTGTATTTATCCTACAGCAATTTTAATAACTTTAGACACGTAAGATAATTAGGCTAAAACATTACTGGGTGTTGGTGTCACTACCACCCTGGGACAGGCCATTTCACAACACTGAGAGTAGTTAACACACTGACATGGCAGCCTGAGAAAAACTCCCCCAAATTCAAGAGAATTGCGAAAGGGCTTGGTTAGCTCCTTGCCTCTTAGCTGAGGCACATCAAAGGGGGAGCGAGCAGTGCAGCCTTCCTTTGGCCTCGCCAGGTCAGTACACTCACTCACAAGTATGCTTTTTTCTTAATCCTTCGGAGACAACCCAGTTGTAACTCAGAAATCCTGGAGTATCCTTCCCCTTCCCAGAGCACTGGGCTCTTGGCCAGCGCTGTCTTTAGGCAGCTCCCCCCGGTTACCTGCAGGCCAGCGAGCTCCACCACAGCAGCGCGGTGCGGGACCCCTCCTCCCCGAGTCACCTCCTGCCTGTACCAAGGCAGCACAACCCCCGCTTTGATTTCTCCCTGCACTCCAATACTGCCAAGCTCCGTGCTCCCACCTCCCACCCAGGGACCTACTCCTCTGCTCCAGGCAAAAATCACACCCATGACCACAAACACACACAGTGGTGTATTTCTTCAGCTGCTCCTACCCAGCCCCACGGCTGGTACCACTGTTCTCCCCAGTTCAGAACCCTATTCCTCTCCCTCAGACCAGCCACACCGCTCAGCAAAGCATTCCTCCTCCCCTTATAAATCACCCTAGAGCGCTCATCCTGGCAAATTATCTTCCTGTATGCAGTTTAGCTCTCCCAAACGAACTCCCTTTATCCTTCAGGGAAATCATCCCACTCCTCCTCAGCTGAGCCAGCTGATTAAACCAAGGCCCGTTATCAGGATCCGATGGGTAGGAAGGAGCCAATGCTCCACCTCAGAGATGGCTAGGCTCGACTCCACCACTAGGACTCAACAGTCTCCCCCCTGCACATCTTCAGCCACTGAGCAGAACACAGAAATCAAACGTGGTTTTGAAAGTTAGATTGAGCCACAATAATTCTGTAGATTATGGTGGAATTACACATGGGATAATTTGAACTCAGGGAGTTTAACTGGACTACACATATGCTTATAATAATTCATGTGCAAGAATATTTGTAGGATTATGGTCCATGTTTCCAAGAAAACAGGCTTAGTCTCTTCAGAGCTCTTTTTCTCTAGTTTCCAACTGAAGTCATCAGCGCATGTTTATGATATTACATGTGGTGGCTGAAGAAGTTATTACAATGTCACAAAGAGGATTATGATTTCAGGTGGGGAATAATTCTTGTACAAATCCTTTCCATACAAACAGCCTTACTAATAAGAAATGTGGAAAAATAGGGCAAAGATAAGAGTTTACCCATAATGAGCCAGATTGCCAAGTATGCTCCAGCTGCTTTGTAGTGCACTGATGGGCTTAAATTTGCTTTGTGTTGTCAGAGTGATGCAAAAGAGAATGTTTTTAACTACACTAAAATATTTCTTGTTTAACCTCTTCCCCCAGGGTGTGAGCATATTACTGATCAAAGAATAAAAGGCAGCAATCACCCCAAAAGATTGGTAGTTTTCTAATCAGATGTTTGGTATCAGCATAAGAACAGCAAATGGTGTTTGTGCCCAGCTCAGATGAGGTAAAACCTCCACAAACTACAGGATTTATTTGAGGATAATTTAAACCTAATTGTACAGTAAGGAAATGGTAGGCCATATTTTTGTCTGCTACTAATCAGGACCATTTTATTCTAAAATTGATGAAACATATAATTTATGGAGCTGAGAAAATTGTACCAACTGTAAATGTCTCAAACTTCCCAAGCCACTGTGTATTGCAACAAAATAGTTGATTGAGAGCATTAACAGTGTCCTGATCCAACATTACTTAAGTCAATGGAAACATTTCCAAGGACTTTGGAGGATGTTGAATCTAGCCCTAAATCACATGTTCTCTGAGGTCATGAAAGATGAGTGTATCCCAACATGAATGTCTAAAAACTAATGAACTTTCATTATGTTTACGTGAACTGCCATTTCCCTCACCCCATTCTTCAGTTTCCTGCCTCTCTTGCACAGCTTCCTTTTCCCAATGGGTTCTTTAGGCAGTTCTGTTTCCTTTAATTAGGAACAGCCCTGGCTGTTTTCCTTCGAGGCAGTGCAGCGGAGACGCGGTTTGAGCTGAGCTGATCCACAGCACCACAGCCTGACACAACCTCCGGGCTGCCCTGCGAGCTCCTCAGGACTGTTACAGCCCCACCACAAGTCTTTTGAAAGAGGCCCGTTGGTTTCAGCCGGACTTGGACCACTCAGCCCTGATATTTTGCTATGAAATTGAGGCACAGACCTGGTCTCTCTGTGGGATACCAAGTAGGTGGTGAAGTGGGCCACAGCTCCAGTAGCCAGCCTTACAGCCTGCTGTGCCTTACCCAAGTAGTCCTACCAGTGGATCATCTTAGGATATTTATTTTCAAATTTGTTAAAAGTTAACCGTATTTGAAAGGTTACTTTAACACTGAAGGAAACACACTACTGTATTTTCGGGTCAGGACTTCACTCAATGGACCAAGTGTTCACTGTGTACTCGCTTTCCACAGTGGCTTCAGTGCCGAAGCCGGCCGTGGTCCACCGCTGGCTGCCAGGAACGAGCGCTCCCTGGGCTGGATCCGGTGTAATCCCGCTGGTACGCCCAGCATGCGAACCTCGTGTGTGCCCGGTGCCTTCCCCAGAGGGACGGAACTCCCCAGCTCCCCAGCGGCCGCGAACCCAGCGCAGCGCTGCCCTTCAGTGCCTTAACGCCCTAGGGAAGGGGGTGACCCGCACCACACTCCGGAGGTGCTGGCTCCCGCAGGATCCGTGCCCAGGAGCGCATGGAGCCGAGGAACTGTGAGATCGGGACGGGCACGAGCCCGTCGTCCTGCTACACTTCAATCTCACTTCCACGACTTGGGCACGTCTTTCCTCCCTCTTGCTCCGTCTCCCAGCGTTGTTCCAAGTTTCCTGATATTCTGTAACCTTTTCAAGGAATTTCACAAGTAGCTCAGGCCACGGCACAGCGCAAGAGAGGGGTTTGCACAAGCGGCCGAGCGTTTCCCCAGCATCCAGCCCTGCCCGCGGCCGGCCGCACTCTGCCCGGGCCCCCCGAGCCCTCCCCTCCGGCGGCGGTCCCGCACCGCCCGGGAAGGGCCCGCGGGCAAGCATCGCCCCGGACGCAGAGC
>VZRO01008588.1:849177-899527 GCA_013397915.1 Daphoenositta chrysoptera
CGCGGAGCCACCGGCGGCACAGCCAGCGCGGAGAGCCCGGCGGCCGCCGCCGTGCCGGGGGCTGTGCTCGAAAGCGGCGGAAAAGCCAGCGCTGACAGCAGCCCGGCCCCGCCGGTTGTGCGCGGCTTTGCTGAGGCTCTTCTCCTGTTCTTGGGAACAAAAGGTGTCTCACGTTGTCCTGTTACAGTGGCTGCTACCTTGCAGCGAACAATTACCTGATAGGAGGAAAAACCTTTGCAATAAAAATTACACCGCTAAACAAGTGGGGATAAGTCGGTGCTCAGTGTCTTTATTCACAGGTTTAAAATCTAAGCGTGGAATTTAATAACTGGTTGTTTCACACGCATGTCTAGTTTTAGGCTTCAGCAGATCCCCAAATCCAGTTTTACTTGTAGCTGAGTAGAAAGGAGAGCAGGGAGAAAAATAGTTCCTTTAAACATTGTAATTTATGCTTTACAAAATAACATTTTGCTTTTTTTTTTTTCCTTTATTGGCTTCTCAGGATGGTTGTGGGTTCTGCTGCAAAGTTTGATGACATCATGTAACCAAATGTCTTCCAGAGTGGTTACTTCCAGCATCTAAACTTAGTGATTTATCTACACCATTACACACTGAAAAAAACCCCCAAAATACTAAAACTTGTTGTGTATTATTGCATGTGAATTAGGAAGAAAGTAGACGCTCTTCTACTTTAAAAATTATTGACAAAATTATGTAGGTTTAACAGTCATCCCTTAATGGGGACAAGATGGGAAGAAGTTCTTTGTTCTTTCTTTCAGTTTCTTATTGCCATCAGCTTCCTTAGGCCCTCCTGAGGGACTGTTCCCTGCCCGTGCATTAGCAGAGGGTTTGAAGCTGGTGTGCTTCACACCTTTATGCAAAGGGCCTTCTACTTCATCTTGCTGCGTTTTGTTTTGCTCACATCCCCTGCCTTCAATGCAAATATTGCAGAGGGGTGGATGTTTTGGGGCAGCTCCAGTTTATTTGTTTGCAAGTTTCTGCTACACTCTTTGGAAATGTCAGTGCAGCAGTGCCATAGAAAATAATTCAAGTGCAGCAAAGAGGAATGAACTCATCTCCTTTCAAAAAACCCAAGCAAACAAAAAAGCCTCCAATGAACAACAAAAACTCCAGAAGAGATGTAGCTTTGAGCTTTTAGAATGTTGTTCCCACTGTAAGAGATCAAATTTCAAAGCAGTTGTGTTATATACAGATATATTGTGTACCTCAATTTAGGTATTGCATGTGTTTGTGGGTTAGATGTGTGTCTGTTCATCTGTATAACTCGAGAGGATCAGCAGATAATGTCTCTGTAAAGATCAGAAATTCCTTTTTCCAGATTTTTCGTCTCATGAAGATTTGAAGAATTAGTTTCCAACTCTTGGAGGATCAGTTTTTGCTACTGATTATAATCACACTTTCTAAAATACTGGCCTTTGTGCAAACTATTGTGTTATGGGTTTTCTAATGTGCTGTTGGGGTAATGTTTGTAAGTAGCTGTAGTACCTCCATGCTTGAATGATAGTGTTAGATACCCTTGTTTGAGATTTTCAGTGCTGATCCCCAAGCAGTGTTTTTCTGCAGAAAACAGACAGCTTCACAAGCTATGCTGCCTGAGGGTCCAGCTGTGCTGGATAAAAAAATCCTTTGGTTTTGGTTTTTAGTCTTTATTTTCTCATTTGACATTGTATTAGTGTTCAGAGAGACCTTTTGTTTGCTATGGTATTTGAACAGATGAATATAACATGTCCTCACACTTTTAAAGAATTTCATTTAATTGAGGTTCAGGATTCAGTCTCTGAGCTTAAAATCCATGTCTAGTTTGGTGTTTAGGGCTTTTTTTCCTTTTTTCTTTTTGTTCTTGTGAGGCTCCACCCTTCTCTTGTTTTGCTTCTTACCTTAGTTCACACCAATATGGTGTCTGGTCTCTGTTAGGGATCTCTTTTCCTCATTCCTGCAGAGAAAACATGGAGTTTGGGTACTGGTTCCCAGCTGTAAGGAAACTTGTCTGCATGAGAAATGTGTAGGTAGTCGAACTAGTGTAATCCCTTTGAAGCTGATTCCCTGTTTACTTGAGATCACAGAAGATATTTGATCCAAAACAAATATTCAGTGGGGAGCCCTTTAAACTGATTGAAATGGATGGTTTCCTCTGCAGGCAAGAAATAATTTTCTTCTTGAGCAATGGGGGAGTTTCTGCAGTACGTGAGGCTGACATAGCATGAGATGATGATGATGCAATTAGATAAAGCTGCAAACTCGTTTTTATATTTGTCTCTGATTTATGCTCCATTGTCTCGCTGCAGAAGGTGTGGAGCAAACAGGAACATTGGGCAGCAGGAGGAGAGGTTCCAGTTCATTCAGCTGCTTCCTAGGGACTCCACCCTTCCCATGGAAATGTTATTTGTATGGGGCAGGCTTTTATCTTCTCCCTCCTCTTATGTTTGATACAGTGCCAGTTCCATCTTCATAAGAAAGTAAGGGTGGGCAGGAGTATGGTTTGTATGGGAGTTAAATTTTGCATAGCATTTATTGCGTGTCCCTGACTTTCCTCCTGAGCTGTGTCAGGAAGCTGTCACTGCTCAGTACCATTTTCCAAACTTCTCAAAGACAGCAGAGTAACTGAGGTGAGTTATCCCGGCCCTGCAGCTGCCCCCTGAAAGGTCAAGCCCTAGCAAGATGGAAGAGGAAGGGAAACAAACTTTTTAAAGTGAAGGCTATTAGACAAGTGAAGCCTGTAAACAAAATATCTCCCTGTTTTGCAAGTGTGCAGGAGGGCAGTAGGGTTTCCTGCTTTCCTTCTTGAGGGCAAATACAGATTAATGAAAAAGAACTGACGTCTGTGGTGAATAATGCAAACCAGTCCTAGGTATGAATATTGCGTTTCTCTTGAAACTGCTGAGGAGAAAATTCTTGTCCTCTATTTTACCTGCTACAGGCCAAATAAACAGATTTAATTGCTTACTCCAGAAATGATCTTTTTTCTTTTAATAAATATTTTTATCTGGGAACCAGATTAAAAACATTAACTTCCAGATTTTTTAATTAGTGATTTAATAGTGAGATAAGTTATGGCTGTCTGTGGTTCAGCTGTTAGGCCCTCTCCTTCCTCTTTCTCACCCCTCCTTTCAAAACAGAAAAATACCCTTTTCCATTCCTAAAATGCAGCTCTTCCTACTATATATTTGCTTTACCATTCCATACTTCCTCTAGAGTATTTTCCTTTAACAAACCTTTAGGTTTGCTCACCAAATTTTACGAACCCTAGGTAAGAATGTTTGCTGCTGATCAAAGTGCATTTCTGTTAATGTTGTCTGAAATGATGTAATAAAAATTGAGACTGTATTGGATAAAGACAGTGAAAATTTAGGCTTTGAGAGCAGAGGACAATATCTTCTGTCATCATAAGTGACAGTGTAAGATCTCTGCATTCCTTTTCTCTTGCACGTAGACATCTATGTAACTTTTAAAGTAATATATTTCATTTACAAGTTTTGAATTAAATTCAGATGTTTAGTTTAAAATAAAATCAGCCTGCATGACCATTTCCACTATACAAATCTTCATTTTGTTGCATGGGGAATAAATAAAAAATCTAATGTTTTGGTGCTCTTAGAAATACTGTAATAGAAATACATACTGAAAAGGGAATTTCAGAGGAAATGTCAGAAGAATTTATAGGAGCAAGCATTAAACTTCAGTTTGTTCCAGTTAATTAATGGTTTCTGATAGTAGATCATGGCTCTTAAAGTTAACATTTCCTAGCTAAATATCAGTTTCACTGTGGAAAGCACTAAAACTTTTCTCTTTATGTCCAATTTTTGTATTTTTTTCAAAGAACTGTGAATTTCTTCCAGCTGGATCTAGACATTGGTATCAGATCTACAGTTCAAGTGAACTTCATAACCTTGTACTTAATGGTACAGTTTTGATAATGGAGTCAACAGCAAAACTGTCCATGAAACATAAATATGACAGTGGAATAATTCTATAGATAAACTTACAATCAATCAATGTTTGGCACAATAATTACATTCATCACTTAAAACCACATTGGTGATATAAAAAATGAAACTATCTTTTTTGTCAGTTAGTCTTAAGATACAATTTTTTAATGTATCAGCAACCAATTTATGAGAATTGTCCTATTAGTTTATGATTTCTCTGCTGGTCACTTATTTCTGATGCTTAGTTTTACTTTGACTGACAGTGTTAAATTTCAGGTACTTGCATTCAACAACACTTACTTGAACAAGGTTCTGCTGCCCTCCACTTCCAAATTATGCCGTGTTCCTTTTCTGGGCAGATGCCTCTTGCACGTCTGAGAACGTGTTTTCCACCTCAATTGCTGAAATATGAGCTTAGTCTCTTGCTGGAAATTTTGCAGAGGATTTTTTTTCTTTGAAACCCAGTGAATCACTGGCTTTATTAAGCTGTAGTAGCCTATTAATTTGTATTCCCCTAGTGTTAGATCCCGTGTGTGAAGAGGTCTCATACTGACTGAGAATTGGTATTAATACAGATTAATTAGAGGTTTTTGTTGTTGTTGTTAAACAAGGAAGACAATCCAGCAGTGGAGAATCTTATCTCCAGTGTTTCCACTCATCTTCATCCTTTACTGTCTATCTCAGTGTGTCTACTCTATCTTGATGTGTCTAATCCATTTTCCACTTCCACTATTCCAATCTCAGGACAGGTCTGTTCTCTCAGGCGTGATCAAGTGTAGGTTTCCAATTCTGTGGCTACTTCAGTAGAAGTTTTAATACTACAGCAGTAATAAGAGGTACAGAGTGATGGCGATGGAACCTACGTAGCACTGGGCTGAGCTCATAGCAAGGATACATCTCTTTTTACAAAGAGCAGAAGCAAGTGGTTTGCCATGGGAGCACTTCTGTCGCCAGCAGCTTGGAGGTTGGCACTGGTGCCTGTTGTGCACCCCTGCCCAGGGCACCAGCAGGGAGACTTCTTTGGGAGCCCTCGCACAGCCCCTGGACGTGCCCTGTGCCACAGCTCGGGAGCCCCGCAGGAGATTAAACAGATGCGTGGAAGTGGCTGCCCCAGGACATCTGGCACTTGTTGCTGTAAACCACTGACACACGAGTTAACTTCCTTTGCCCAATGGTTTACACCCCCAGTAAGTTTTGGCACTTGATTGCAAAGCTGGCGGCTGTCTCTCGGAGTCCTCAGAGCGGAGGCGCGGAGCAGCGCAGGCCGCGCTGGCACTCGGGGCAGGTGGCACTGCCCGCGTTCCGCCCTCAGCCAGGGGTGTCACTTCCAGTTCTGCCTCCCACCTTACACCGTTTTTTCTAGGAGGAAGGTTCCAAATGGTGTGGCATAGCCAGGATTAGCTGCTGCTGCCTCACGAAGGTCAGGGCAGGGGTGGAGCACCACAGGGCTCTGCCCCTGTGTGTGGGGACAGCACCGACAGAGAGAGGGGCCAGTGCTGCACCAGCACGGGGCACCAGGAAATCAACAGTGAGGATGTTTGCTGGAACTTTTGTTATGTTTAACCTTAGTAAGCACACTGTATCTGCACTTTCAAATTTAAAGCATTTTCTGTGCCTGTATCAAGTGTATTACAGTGACCTTGTTTATGGTAGATTTATAAACTTCTAGTAAATCTTTCACTGGTGACAGAAAATCACAAAACTTGCTAAGGTTAATTTTTAAGGATATGAGATCAGTACTGTGCATCCTTTGAATGCAAGCTCACAGTGTACCTCCTATGACTAGAACACTTCTGAAGAAAGCAAATAGAGCTTGACAGTCATGACAATTAAATGGGATTAGCAGCCTCAGAAAATAAAAACTATGATTTGCATTACAGTAATGCTTGCTTGTTTAAAATTTACAAATGAATGTGCTCTTTGTGTGGTTTCAGAGTTTAACTTAGTTTAAAATTTTGAGAAAAATACTGCTTATAGTCCTGTTGCTGAGTCAATACCCATAAAAGATAGACAGATGAATGCACACATTCTTGTGGGAGAGCAGCACATCACTGATTTTTGTCTCACCTTGTCTTTTTTTGACAGAACATTAATTTGGATGCTTTTTCTTGCCTGCAAATAGTTTATAATTTGCCTTGGAGAATAAAGGATAGAAACTTCTTTGTACTCAGAAATGTTAGCTTCTGTAGCTGCATAACACGGTATACACTGGGCATCTGACACGTCCTTTTAAGGCAAACTTTGTAGAGATTCCCATCCCCAATGGAACTGTACAGGAAAGGCCTTCAGTAAAAATGGGCTTGAGGCCAGGACACGTAGGGCAATTTGAAACAGATTTTTTCTAAGTGAGATCATGTGAAAATCCTTCTTTTTTTCTTTAAGCGAGACTCTTTTGCTTAAAAATGCTTTTTGTAAGTATCTGATTCTAAACAACTGTTAACTCGTATAGCTGTGTTCAGCAGCAAATACTCTCCTGAGTAAATACATTTGGTTCTGCGCTAATGTCTCATAGTAACTTATGTCATTGTTTCTATTTAGTGGGGTTGAATTACAGTGTTTTTCTCAAAAACTGTTTTGACTTTCTTCAGGTGGGTGGTTCCATGTTTGTGACTTTTTCTTTTTTTAGCCACAATAACCCTTCCCTCATCCCCCTGCTTTTTTTTCCCCTCCTCCTCCTCCTCCAAGCAGTTCAGATTTCAGTAGATATTTGGAGGGGAACCGTAGTTAAACTTCCTGCTGCTTATACAAAACTCTCTTGCCCGAGTGGAGGCTGTTCTGGGTGTGCAAGTGGCAAAGGCTGGCAGGCGTCGGTGCCCCTGCAGGAGCTGGCAGTGAGGGAGGGCCCCTGCAGGGAGGATGAAGTGCTGCTGTCCCACCAGTCTGGTGCCCTGCTTGGACTGTCCCCAGCACCCTGCCCTGTCCCAGCAGCTGGGCCAAGCAGCCTTTGAGCCTTGGGAGCCTGAGCTTGCCCTGGTCACTGATTCTTGCTTGTTCATGGAAACCAGACTTTAACCATTCAGTGCCTTTGCTGCTTCCCTTCCAAGACTCAACCCTGTCTTCTGGGGTCAACACAGGATTTTTCTTGAGGACTTCATTTGAGCAGATCTTTATACTGAGTAATCCTTAAGAGGTACAGTATGTGGCTTGTGCCTACACACCGGATCTGAACACTGAGTGTTTTCCTAGGTTTGGGCAAAACCAAAATATTTCTGCACTTTCTTGCTGTTCTGAAATGCTTGCATGAAGATGGAATCTGATCTACTGAAAATCCTAGCTGGCTGAATTACAGATGGATTCTAAACAAATCTTCTTGCCCTGCTTTGCATGTTTGTACCACAGCTCTTCCCAGGATAAAACTGGATGTCACTGTTGTAAAAACCTTACTTTGCTTTCCTGCTAAGAAAGCTCTCCTGTTATATTGCTTTTCTGCTGATACTTCTACTGCTACAGCCTCTTGTTTATAGACAGCATTATCTTAGTATCCCTGACTTTGCTTGAATAAGAACAATTAATTTAAAAAGTATTTTTCTGTTGACCCTAATCAGTTGACTAAATACTAGAAGCCTTCACAGTAAAAGGTAAGGCATAAAATACACATGCATTTGGGTAGGGATTTGGTTGTAGTTAAAAGTTCATGGTGAAAAGCAGCTCCTGCCTTGCTGCTGACATGGACCCCACCAGAGTATTTCCCTTCTGTGTTGAGCATGGTCAGAACACCAAGTCAGAGCTGAGGCCAGCACACACCAAGCAGAAGGATGTGTTGGAGCAGGACCTGTGCTGCAGCTCCTGTTGTGATTCCCACTGCATGACCAGCCTGAGCTGCCACTGCTTTGGTTCACTTCACAACGCTGCGGGGGATCAATTAGAAGTTCCATTATATCTCATAATTGGAAGTCAATACAGTGTTAAATCAATGAAGCATGTATAGTTCGGGCATGTATCTGGTGTGCTAAGACTAAATGCTCGTTGCTTAATTTTGCAAGAAGCTGTTCCCTTACCTTGCTGACATTGTTGTATTAAACATGCCCTATACAAGTAAAAAGTACAAGGTACAAGTAACTGTTCAAGAAAATAAAGACTAATGCCTCTTTACTATGGTCTGCTTGATAGCAGCCTTTATCATTAATAAATGATGGTATGAAAATGTCTTTGATATGGAAAACTACTTCTATTTGAAAGAATCTAGCTGGTTTTAATAAAAAAGTAAACCAAGATTGTGAGATTAAATATCAGAGATAAAGCACTGGTCTTTGAATGGATGGAACAGTATTGGAACAAAACATAACTAACAAAGTTAAGAGTTCAGTCAGTGCATCTAAGCATTTTCTTCTACAGAACAATTATGGAACCTTAAATAATTGAGGATTGAGACCTCTTGCAGTCATTTGCAGCACAGCATTGCCCACATTCTGCTGGGTGGGTATTTCAAACCTTCTGTCAGTTCAGGTGTGCAGCATAATGATACCACAACTTGCCTTGTGGCATCCTGAGTTTTGGGTGCAGTGTGTTATGTGCATCTCCTACCCACCCCCAGCAGTGCCAGCTGTTCTTTCTGCTTGTGTTGAATTGCTGAAAAATACTGCTTTGAAAGTTTCTACAGGGTATTGAATCAGAATCTCTTACTTGGGAGTTTGACTGTCTTTTCTACTTTCATACTTGTACTTCCTTCTTTACTCATAAACTCCCGTGTAGCAGGCTTATGGCTTGATTTGTACATTACTAAAACTACATTTGCATTAAATAAAAAGTTGAGCTAGAAGTTCATGTAATCATAACTTTTGTCACTTTGTCTTACTTTTCTTAGACTTTCTTCTTAGAGGTGTATATTATTAGAAAATAAACTTTTTCTAGTGTGTTTATGGTCATCGCCCTTAAAAAAAAAAACAATAATTAAAACACTTTTTCTGTGCTTAAAGCACAACTTGTCTGGGTGGCCAAATCCAAAATATTTCTGAATGTTTCCTGGATTATAATCAACGTTGTGCATCACCTACTGAACTTTAATTGGTCAGAGATATACCTGGGAGGGGGTGAGGTGGAGGACAAGGAGCAGCAGATTATTGTTGTCTTTCATTCTTTGTGCCAAGTTTATTCTTGCAATATTTTTGCTGGCAATAAAGCAAAACCAGAGTATAAAGCTGTTGATAGACAAGGTCTTCTAAAGTCTAGGGTGTGAAATCTGCACTTCTTGTGCTTCTGCTAAGAAAACTAGCAATGGGGAAAATTACCTCAACCAGAAAAACATGCTATGCATGAATTGAAAGATTTTGATCTACTACCTTTATGAAAGATAAATCTAGGCAGCTCTTACTAGCTAGAAGCAGCTAAGGAAATTCTCAAGAAGTCATGTCTTGCACCTCAATTACAAAAAAAAAAAAAAACAAAAACCAGCAGATTGAATCATTATGTGCCCCGATGAAAGGGTGATAAGAATGAGAGGAATCTGTGATTTCTTTATGAATACCTCTCACAGGCACCTCAGTGAGCTGTTCAGCTGAGGTGACTTCATGGAGTGAGATCGGTGCAGGCTGACAGCAGCCAAGCAGTGTCACTGCAGTCGGTGGGACACACTGAGCTCTGGTTACTGGGAAGTGCCTCTTGCCTCAGGACCTGCCCTGTCATCTCTTCATTTCCCAGTCAGGCCTGTGCCTGGCATCACAGCTGGCAGAGGGAGTCAAGTACCTGAGCTTCCTGCATGGGGGCAAATTAGAGCCGTAAGAGCACAGCCTGGAAGTTTACCTTGGAAAAAGAGCCGAGAAAATGCAGCATGGACTGTGCCTTTGCTGGAGAGACAGAAGGAATGTGCATTTTTAGTAACTTTTATAGCAACACTTGCAGTGACAGACTTCAGCTTTCTTTAGCCAACTTTTCTGAGAGACATGTTTGGGTTACCAGTTACCTGCTTGCTGCTGTAGAACATAATTACTCTGGTTTTGGTAAGTGAAGAGGGTTTGAAGTGAAGAAAAAAGGTGTGGAGAGAGACTCAGAAATAATCAGATTCTGTAGTCCTATCTGGAAGGTAAATTTGAAAGACTTGTCAAGACAGTTGAGCCTTGGGGAAGGGCTACGGAGTCACAATACAGTTTGCTTATAAAATGACATATTTAAAAGGCATTCTATTGGGGAGAAAAGTGAATATGCTTGAAAGAATATATAATTTCCTGGGTTTCTGTAGTAGCAATAGATTAGAAAAATATTCTGAGAAAGACTGACTGATCATTGATGTTAATGTTTCTGTTTGCACGCTCCATCTAGGCCTTGAGAACTACTGTTCCACCAGAGTTACAGTAATAGTTGTCTCAGGAGATGCTTCCTGGGTTACTACTGGAAAAACTAAATTGTTTCAGATGCTTTGGAATTTTTTTCTGTTTATGCACCAGATTGTTCTGTATGATTTTTTTCCTTTCCCCCACAAAAGATGATTAACTAGGCATCACTGAGGTCTGTCAGGTTACCAGGATTTTCCATGCAGCACTCAGTGTGTTGTTTCAGGAGACTTTGCTGCTTGTGATGTCAGAGCCTGCCCAGATTTGCTGTGTCATATCAGTCATACTGGTGGTGGATTTCAAAACAAGGAGAATTAAGTTCCCATCAGGGACTAACGGGCTCTTGTCCATTGGGTTGGATCAGCTGTGTCTTAGCTGAGAAGAAATTTCATATCCCAGTGGTTTTTTGAAACAAGTAACAGCAGTGATTCAAAATAATAGGTAGTGAATACTACTGGAATCATGTTCTGTGAAGAAATAGAAATAGTTCAGCAATATACAGACTAAATAAACAGAGCAAAGGAACTTGATACCAAGACTATAATGTATAGTGGCACAACCAGAAGGTGCTACAGTTGACAGTGGAAGCTGATGACTAAGGAAAATTGGAGTTAAAAGCCAGAAAATTGTGATTATGACAAAACATGGTAAGAGCAAGAAGTGCAAGAAAAACTGAGAACACATTTGAGTAAGTGAGGGCGTTGCAGTGGCTGCTTGAGAACGAGAGGGAAGCAGCATTCAGTCCAAGGGCAGGCGTGTCCAAGTTGTTGGTGCTCTCTGGGGGAAGAGATGGTAGCTCTGGCTTCTTGAATAGCTTGCAAAATGTCATAAAGCCCTGCTGGACAGCTGGGGAGGAGAGCACTCAGTTCTTCCAGCCAGCTGATCTGGCAACAAGCACCATGCATGACTACAGGTATCTGTACTTGTGAGATGACTTGGAAACTTTGAGGCATGGTTTGTTCTCACTTCACAGAGTTTAAACTCATGCCTATGGGAAGAGTGCCAGGAATTTTGGATTAATGCTCATCCATCTCTTCTTTAAAGATTGTAGCCTAAATTTTGATTTACAGAGAAAACAGTAAGATGTTGGCAGGGTATCAGTTACGCTACACATAAAAAAAAATACTATTGAATATTAACCAAAATGGATACAGCTGTAAAATTTTTGTGCTAAGTAGCTTATTGGGATATAGTGAGATCTTTTGGTGTTAATGCAGCACTCCCTGCCTTTCTGTACAACAGTCCATAGTGACAGAAAAAAATGCATGTGCAAGTACCAGGGCATACTGATTGGTGGCTGTGAGTTTTTGAAGTATTTTCCCCCTTGGTTTTCATCTGGATTGTGGCATTCCCTTTATATTTGGGTTTCTAGTGCACAAATATGCCTCCTCTGATATCTGCTTTTGCATACAATCCAGGTCAACATACATGAAATTACAGGGAATTTTAATTTGTCCTTATGATGAAATCTCATTGGGTTGATAGTTCCCCTTGACAATCACCTTGGTACCCTGTCACTTCCTCTTCTTACCCCCTTTCAGTAAAAATCAAAACTTAATATTTTTCCGCTCTTGGGTTCTCTGTCTCAACTTCCGGGGTGTGCTGTTTATTGACTCTGTGATTAAATAGTCAATGATTATGTCCTTGCCACTTTCTGTCACCTCTGAAACTGAAGATTAGATATGTACGGAAACCTATTTACACCATAAAATTTTAATGAGAAAGTTTTGGCTTGCTTGTATAATTTAGAGAAAAATAATTAGAGAGCCCCTCTCCCTCTTCTTTAATGAGAAGAATTTACTCTTCTGTGCCTTTTTTTTGGTTACTCACATAGCCAGCAAGCTCGTAACACTTTTCTTCTCCCAGGTATTTTGCTGTGTAAATTTTATATAGGTGATTCAAAAGTGTGTTCTGGAACGGCAGGTGATGAACAGGAATTCTGGTTAACAACTTGGGACTGGCTGTGGTCTGCCTGACTCCCACTTCTGAGCAGTAAGGACTTTCAAGAGCTATTTCTGCCTTGATACCAGGAGAGAATTTTGCTTTCATCTTTCCCCATACCCCATCATAAAGCCTCAAAAGGGGGAGGAAAAAGATTTCATCACGAACTAGTGCCAAGCAAATAAAAAAGAATTATCAGCATTGCTGTCTTTGGCCTCAGCAGGACAAATCACTGCTGAAGGTAGTGCTTATTTCAATGCAAAGGATGTTTGCAAAGGCAGCACTGAAACCACAGCAATTCAGTTTCACTCAGATAGTTCTGAATTAATAAAGACTGAAAAGTTGACACAGGAACAAATTGCTGCTTCAAATTGAAACTCTACAACTTTAGGTCTTAAAACCTGGAGTTTTCTATTTGTTGTTTTTATTTGCTTTCAGTAGTTTATAATCTAAATGTGTCAAAGTAAATTTAATATTAACCCTCTGGCTAAACATGAATTAAATTCAGTACAAGATGAATATGCTCCTATACTTACTAGAAATTCAGTAAGCCTTCTCTACTCAATCTTGGTTTTTAATTGAAAAGTTAGTAATTTTGTGTCACTTTAACCAAGAATATGGGCCATCCCAAATTTCTCCCTATGAAGAATGTTAAAATCCAGAACTTACGGCTCTATCTATTTTTCTGTTCACTTTGGTGAAAAAGCATATATGTAACCTCTTCTATGCTATCTTTTCTTGGAGTAATGTCCTGGTTATTTCTCTTGCTGTACATGGCCCTGTACTTTATTTACCTTGGAAAACCAAAATGTACAACCTACTTTGCTGCTGTATATATATGTATATACATCTTAAGTTTTATTGACAAACACAGTTCCTATGATAGAATTGTTGAGGCACTTTGACAAGCACATGCTTTTCTTGTTAAAACTTACGACTAGAGAGCAGTTTTTTCAAATGCCTACTAGTACTTTAAATTTAGCATGCTGCACATTAAACCTTTGACTCCTGCTGGGAAGGGCAGGAAGTCTGCAGGTTTAATCAGAAATTTCATCAGAACTAAGAAGTGCAAGCTATTATGACACGATGTTTAACTTTGGAAGTTTTATCTTTTATACCTGCTTTTTAACTTAGTAAGATTTGTGTTTGCTAGCCCCAGTGTAAAAAGAAGTGCAGTATGCTTAAACTCTTTCTTGAGATCCTGTTACAGTATTTTTCCAGAGTAGCAGCAATATAGCCAGCTGAACTCTTAAACTGGAGATTTGGCATACTCCTTGCCCTTAGCGTACAGTGTGTACTGTGTAATTTGGAAAAGATTAGTATAAAAGGACAACTGAAAGTCCATATGATATCAGTTATGGTGTGAAGTACTGGTTAACATCATCACTCAAACTAAACATGCTACAGGCACACTGAGTAACTTCAAGGGACACAGACACATCATTAAATTTGGCCAGCAGAACTTCGCTAGCTTCCAGGAATTCATGAGCTTGATAAAACAGTGATGATTGTTACTGTCCCTGTACTACACGTGGAGGGAGGTTTTTTACTCTCTAACATGTCCCAAACTGGGGGGTCCTACCTGGACAGAACTAGGTGTGAGCATCAGGTGTGAAGTTGCCAGAGGAATCAAGTTTAACTCAAGGATTCTAGCCTGAGGCATGCACTGGCATAAACACCTGTATATCAGTTTGTAATAGGCAAGTAACACCCAGCCTTTTCCTTCCACAACCTTGGGTCACCTATAATTTTGACCACTTAGTTTCCTTTCGAAGATATTTCTAACTATTAAACCTGTATCTCTGAAGTGTCAACAAAAAGAGCAACATTTACAACTTCATATATTTTTCAGAAGAAAGGAAAAAAAATAACAGTTGGCTTCCTGCTATCTTATATGAAACTTATGTAAAATCTTATATTCATTGCTACAATTGAATAATTTCTACAGTATTCTGAAACTGTAGATTTTTTTTCATAGAACTGATGATACTTTGAATGAAGCTGCTTAGCTACTGCTTTCATCTTCAGTAGGCAATGGTTTCTTTTGCTGTAGACTTGTAAGATTTAAGTATCTTCCGTGAAGTATTTATAAAGGATCAAATGTTGGCACGTTGATGAGTAGTAATGGAAAAAGACATAATTTTTTTACATTTATATCAAAGCCTCTGGCTTCACCTCATAGATAGCAATCAAAGGAGAACTGGAACAACTCTGATATCCACATGTGGAAAATATGAAATATTCACTAAGAGTGTTACATAACTTCTGGTTGTGCCATTGGGAATAGAAGAGCTAAGAATTCAGAGTAAGCATAATGCCTTGCTTCTGATAGTATCTGACCTGTCACTCTCCCTGTTTAATCCCTTCTTCTCACATGTTTAAAGCCTGATTCTAAAGATTCCACATCACTAGCTTTCAGGTGGATTGAATATAATTTGCAGAGAAACTAGCACCAATTTTTACTTTTTGTAACTTAGTTTCCCACCAGTTCAAAACTCAGAACAAAAATGTTACCATATTTAAGTCAAACGGTACAGTTGGTGAAGACAACTTTGAAAACTAGTGTATTTAATAGAAACACTTTTAGTGGCAATAAGAAAAGTCTCCTCATGTGTATAAGCATTTTTTACTTCCTATCTCTGGATAACCACTGTAGTGATAGCCCAAGACAATTTAAAACCTCTTGAAAAGCTCAAGATTTGAACACATGGTAAAGCACTCCAACATAAAGCAAAGACTTTTCAGAAGTGATAAAATTCCACCTGATTACTTCTAAGATCCCCAAGCAATGGGGTCAGCAATTTAACATTCGGTTCAGTTGTAATCTCACATATGGAATGCACTTAGTATTAAATGAGGAAAATTTCTGCCATTTTTTTTCTTTTATATGATTGCCAAGAAAGATTAAAATAGCCACACTTGCAGAAGTCTTTAGGGTTCTCACTCTTACTGGCTTCCATATTTCCTTTTTTTTTTACTACTGGGTGGGAAAAGTTTAATCTTCAAACTGTGTTTCTTGGTGGTAGGATCGTGAACTTAATTTCTGTTTTTGTTTTGTTTTGGGGTTTTTTGTTTTTGGTTTTTTTTTTTTTTAAGGGAAAAAATATTACCAGCGTTTAAAAATAAGCAAAAGTGGCAGAAGCAAGTCTAGTTCTATTCCAGAAAATTTCAACTGCAGGATGGCTAACACTGTCTTTAAGCTACACTAAAACTGCCTAAATTTTCAGAAAGCACAATGTTCATTATACATGTGACTAAAGAATTGTGGAGATTAGCTCAACCCGAGCTTTGTACCCACATTCATGCTGGAAGGGTGATTTTATCACAGTATGGACTGTCAGCATACAAATGACCACCCCAAATTATCTGCTGTCTTCTAACTGGAGCATCAGAATAGAAAGTTCTGGCCTTTTTATAAATCCTGTTCCTTCATTTGAAGTGGGGTACAGAAATAAATTATACACTGTATGTCTTGCCTGTACATGTAACTTAAGGTTTTGTGGGTGAGTTCACTTTTGCAAGATTTAATAGGTCTCTAATGTGTGAGTACAATGCTACACTTCAGTCTTTTGCAGGGGGATGTTTGGGTATCTTTCTCCCTTGCATGTATATTTATTTTCATACAAAATCTAAACGGACTCAATTCTGTCCAAGACTGCTTCTTTTTTAATTTTGAACAAGCTAGTTGGGTTCTGCCAGATGTTACTGGGGAGACAGATTAAGGCTGTGATCACATAAGCTTTGCTTCCATAGGAAATAAAAATATCCATGAAAAGTCATTTGTAAGCTAATCACCAGGTTAGGAAGGAGAAAGATGACAGCTGAATTCTTTATAGACCATTTTCAAGATGTTACCCACCCCTGCTGTTACTACCATCACTGTAAATGAATGTGGTTTTGCTGCTGCTGGTGCTAAACTTAAGGGAGGTGCAAGAGGGGCAATCTGCCACTCAAGAGAGGACCACAGCCACGTCATCTGGAGCTCTGACCTTCAGTTAGCTTTTCTAGTCTGCCTCTAGTCTTAGCTAATATCCAAAAGGTGTGATTAAAAAAGAAAGTTACGACATTTTCCTTGTCATCTTGTACAGAATACTGCACAAAATTTTACTCCTTAATCAAGATCTGAATGTAGGAATGGGTTAGTCCATCCATTATCCTGATATCTGAATGTAGGAATGGGTTAGTCCATTATCCTGATCTGTAACTAAGGCACCATAGCACTACTATTACAAACAGTCTATGGAAAATAAGTGTTACTCAGACAAGTTTTTGAAGTAAAGCCAGAGATACAGGAATTTTCCATTCCCTTTAGAAGAAAAATAGAGAACACAGTACTGTAATTTGTAGTTTGGTCAGTTTGGAGTCAGGGATTACTAATGCTAGCCAAAATGTAGCAATTGCCTCTATCCAAGTAATTCAGATATGTTGGAATTATAATCTCCTGCAGTATAAATATAGCTGCTAATAGCTGGCCTTTCTTGGCTGAAGTCTTAAAACTGTATGTAAGAAGTCTCAAATGTACATTTTGATCTCAATGTGAATGGCTGCACATGAGTTTCCTGTCAGGAGTTTGTAAGCAACTGGTGTAGCTGAGCTGATTTCCCACGTGTTAGAAGTACTGCAGGTACATTCTGGGCTTGCCTGCCAGGTTTCTCACGGTAACCTCACTTCCCACCTTGCTCACTGACCCGTGCAGGACAACTCGTGAAGGTGCAAGTGTTGCCAACCTCTGCACCAGCGAAGGTTATTTATCCCACACAATCTTGTGCTCAGATAACTTGTTTTGTTTGCAGAATAAGTAGTGATGATCCAAGTGATAGAATCCATTTTGTCCAGCTTGCCAATGTTGAAAAGTATTGCAGAGGTGACAGGTTTAGCCTGAAGGAAGTTGGAGCTGCTTTTTGGTGCATTCAGGGGAGGGGACCAAAGGGCAGAGTGAAGGAACACGGATGCTGTTGACAGCTGGTGCTGTTGAAGTTCGCTGGTTTTAAGCATTCCTTTCACATGGATTGATTTCTAGTTACTGAAGCATAAACTTACACACAGAGTAGTGAAGTTTGAACATCTGGAAAATGAGTATTTAAATCATCTTGCTAACAACTCTGTGTCTCTGCTTGACGCTTTTAACTTCAAAGATTATTGCAGGTTTTCTTTCTTTGCGATTAAAATATGATATCACAGTTTATTCCAAAAGAGTCTTCCAGGAAGGTTGAAGATAAAAGGAATAGCAGTGATACTAAAGGTTAATGATAAACCAAGACACACACAGCCCCCAGAATCCCCAGCGAGCTAACTCTTAATGTTGTAGCAACAAGGAGAAAATTTACTAGGTCATCTCCATTAATCATAAACTAGCTATAAAAGCAAACCCACTATAATCTTCAACTGAATAACTTCAAATCTATTACATAAAATTTCTCATGTAGAAATCTACGTGTGAGCAGTAGTACTGATGGAATGGCAATTCAGAATATTTGTGTTCATAATATACTATTTCCCTTCCTTACTTCCTGCCAAAGTACAGCTTAAGTTGAATATTTTTTCAAAAATCATTCCTCTGCAGCTGTCAAAAGACTTTTCAGGATCTCCAGGAATTCTTACTCTGGGAAAAACTGCTACATGCTTCAAAGTGCTTTTTGCAAATAGACCTTTAGTAAAACCATGAAAATTATAGTTAAAGGGATAAAGTACTTACATCTGTACTCTGATGCATAAAATACAGTCTAAAAATCCAGCAATAAAATTTTTGGATAACAGCTATAGCATACTCTGAAATGGAATTGGGGTGGGGAAGAGCTGGAGATACCTCTCCTGAAGTAACTTTACTGCTTGTGTTACAGATTGCCCTGAAATATGACCCCCAGATAGAAGAAGATCTCCGTAACTGGATAGAAGAGGTTACAGGGCTGAGTATTGGTGCAAACTTTCAGCTGGGATTAAAAGATGGCATAATCTTATGCGAGTAAGCATTTATTAAGTAACCTTATTTTTAGGAGTTTTCTACTTTCAAGGAACTAAGAAGGGACTTTCTGAAGATTCCCTTTCAAAAGACATCAACAATAACAGTCAAAGATAGCTGACTGTAGGATGGGAGACAACTTCTTTGAAACTGTTGGAAAAACGAACACTTAAATCTCCTTTATATTTCAGCTAAGATTTCTAAGTGTTTCTAAATTTATTGGCATAACTCTTTTCTATAGTAATCAAATGCCACACAAAAGTTGTTACAGTCTGTTCGACTTGTGAGACCTGAGAAGTGAGCTAGTCCACTGTATGAACCAAGAAATTAACCATTTTGATGAAACTAATGCAACTAATAAAGCATGAGTGAAAGTATTATATAATGCTTCACAGATGGTATAAGGATGAATTTTATTGTTTAAGCATTTCCCTCTTTTTCACCTCCCCAGGCTTATAAATAAGCTGCAGCCAGGATCAGTGAAGAAAATTAATCAATCAAAACTAAATTGGCACCAGGTAAAACAAAAAAAAAACAACCTCAGAACTACACCTTCAACCCCCTGAACCCCCAGATAATTCTTTTGTTCTGTATTAACAAATTTGCTGTGAAAATGGTACATCTTAAACCTTAGTAGCACCAAGTTTAGCTATGATACATATCCAAGAGTTGAGGATGCTTCAGACATGGACAGTGTTTAGCAGAATGCAGCTACAGCTGAGGTGGTTCATCAGTGGCAGTTGAGTGCCTGTATTTAATAGCAGTGCTTTAGGTGCTCGGGGAAGGGCCAGATGGAAGAACAACTTAGAGTCCTGTAGCAAGGCCTTTTCCCAGTTAAAAAAGAAGATGATTACTTTTTATTAAATCACAACTGAGTTTTCCATCCAGGCAGTGCTGCAAGGCGTTAGGTCAACAGCTTGCCTGTACCTAGACATCTCTGTATGAAGTATCCTCCTCAGAAGGTGTCTGGGGAGGATGCCACATGCATTTGGAACAGGCATTGCTAGGTTGCTGCCTAGAGTTACTGCCTTTGCTGTTGCTGGGTCTAGCTTAATCCTGTTATGTCAGCCTCCTTGTTTTCTTGGCATTGAACACGTCTAAATACGGGCAAGGATTTTTTTTAAAGTTTTAATACCTCTTAAGACTTCAGAAGGAAAGATGAGATTCAGTCCTTACCCTTTGTATTCCATATTGCTTTCAAATTTCTATAGCACACAGTGCTAAAAAGTCCTAATAAACCCCAAAGCTTATTTGTCCCAGGAGGTGAGCAAGATAATGCCTTCAGTCCATAGAAGGACCCCATCCACATAGTTATGTTTTTATTTTATTCAAAATTATCAGTTGCTGAAGTCAAATAGCATGGACACTATGTCAAATTTTCTAATTTTGAAGCAGGTTTTAGATTAGAATTTCTCTTGGAAGGGACAGACAGTTGAGACAAGTTTTCTTATCAAAGCCCACTCTAACAAAGTATATGGTACTCACTGATGGAGGGATGCCAGGCTGGATAACCTCTTAGTCTGATTTCTGAAATCAGTATTAAAACTAACAAAAAATAATCCCAGACTTCCCACCAGTCACTCTTAACCGTGCCAAGTGTTTTGTCCTGTTTGTACAAGGCAAAGAACTTGTGTAAAACAAGCAAACAAACCAACAAACACCAGAAGGCTTTAAAATTACTTAGTTTCTGATTTGAAACACTGTGTAGAAAACTGGCTTTTTTGTTTCTGTTTAGCTGGAGAACATTGGAAATTTTATCAAAGCCATCCAAGTCTATGGCATGAAGCCACATGATATTTTTGAAGCAAATGATCTTTTTGAAAATGGAAATATGACTCAAGTACAGACTACTCTAGTGGCACTGGCAGGTCTGGTAAGTATTTGTTACCCCAAAGCCACATGCCAGTTCAGATGCACGCTTACAACCCATGTAAATACAGGAAACAGCATCCAGCCTGTCAGGAGAGGACAGACAGTACTGAGAGTCTGAGATACTGCAGAGGCTGCACTTCAGAGGGCTGTGTGCTCCCACATGCCCCAGGGAAGGCTTAGAGTTCAAAGGGAGGGTTCCTGGCTGCTTCCACGTGCATGCACAGAACAGGGGAGGCTCACAGGAGAACACTAATCCTTGCAGAATATCCTTTTGACTCGGGTAGCTTTGGAGTGCCACCTCCAAATGGCAGGGAGAGCTGGTACCTTCTCTCAGCCCTGCCACAGTCTCACGGAGATAGAACTGCTTATGGCATTGTTTGAGAGGTGTGGAGACAGAAAATACACTTCAAACACTGAATATTCTGTTTTCCCTCTCCCTAAATAGGCAAAAACTAAAGGTTTTCATACTACAATTGATATTGGTGTCAAATATGCAGAGAAACAAGCACGAAGTTTTGATGCAGGAAAACTAAAAGCTGGTCAAAGTGTAATTGGCCTGCAGGTAAGTATGAAATTCAAGTTTGCAGTTAATTTGTTACATTTGAGAACAACTTCCTTGCTTTGATTAACTGATAGATTGTTTATGCAAAACCAGGTGCAGAATAATAATATATTCCTATTGTGGAAGGAGGAATGAGGTTTTAATTCTTGTAAGCAGTTGATTTGCTTTATAAGCTCAAGTCACTGCCTGGAAGGTTGGTTTGTTTGTTTTAAATCTGCTGTAAGAGTGATAAGGAGGAAAGGAACAGCTAATATTAGCAGCATCATCTCTGTCTTTTAAGGTGGTTTTAAAGTAGGAATCTTTGGATAGCTTAAGTTCCTTGTATGGTAGAAACTTTTTTTCTCTCCTCTTTCTTTAGTAATCATAAAAGCCAAAATGAAATCTTAAAACTCCTGTGGTAGAGAAGTTGTGGCAGTATAAATGAATCATTACTGTCCAAGGTAAAAGTTACTTATTACATTTTGAGGTATATGTCCATTGCAATTGCAATGCAGTTGGGCAAATGCCAGTCACTGAAATGCCTTAGGATGACAGTTGCCTTTATTTTTCCTTTTGAAACTCAGTAAGGAGAAAGGGTAATTTTTTACAGGTAGTGGTCAAACTACATGAGGAAAACATGCACAGAAATTACTTTTTTGTCAGCCATCACAATTACCAACCGTATTTGTTTCCTTAGACTATGCTTAACATACAAATAAAAATAATTTCTTCTGTCCACCTCTTCCTTTCCCCAATAAAGATGGGCACCAACAAGTGTGCCAGTCAGGCAGGCATGACTGCTTATGGAACTAGAAGACACCTCTATGATCCAAAAATGCAGACTGATAAGCCATTTGACCAGACGACAATTAGCCTACAGATGGGCACTAACAAAGGAGCCAGTCAGGTAAGCAGGACTGTGTGTGACATGTGCAGGGTGGACACAGCTCTCAGCCCACTGGGACAGGAGAGCCTGGAGTGGTGCCCAGGAGCAGAGTCTAACAGGCAGCAGTGAGTGGGTGCAGTTCAGCTATGCTCTTATGCAGTAACTGAGGAACTTGAATCTCTTATCTTAACCAGTGTGTTCTGTGCTGAGTGTCTTAAGGCATAAAATTGACCTGGTGCTTCTAGAATTTCCTGCTGGCAGTGTTATGCCAGAAGAAAACAGTAACTTCATTTTAAGTATTAATTAGAGGCAAAAAAGAAATTGCTTACTGGCACCACCTTAGTCAGAGTACTTAGTATATTCTTTCCAGAGAGGAACATAAATTGTACCTTTCTGCAAGGACTTCCTTCTGTGACTTACCTACTAGTGAACACGTGCTGCTGTGCTGTGTTTTATTATACTTTAATTCCTACTTTTCAGCACTTTCAGTGAGGCATACTAGTTGAAATCATAAATCTAGTAACCACAGCTCGACCTTCTTACTGAACCTCTACAATCCTGTTTTATTAGGCTGGTATGCTGGCACCAGGTACCAGGAGGGACATCTACGATCAGAAGCACATATTACAACCTGTGGATAACTCAACTATTTCGTTACAAATGGGTACCAACAAAGTGGCTTCACAGAAGGGAATGAGTGTGTATGGGCTTGGACGGCAAGTGTACGACCCCAAGTACTGTGCTGCACCCACAGAACCTGTCATTCATAATGGCAGCCAAGGAACAGGAACGAACGGGTCGGAAATCAGCGATAGCGATTATCAGGCAGAGTACCCAGATGACTATCACGGAGAGTACCAAGATGACTATCAAAGAGATTACCATGGTCAGTACAGTGACCAGGGCATTGATTACTAGCTTTGCATCAAAAGTTCAGTATTAGTCCTTTATTTTATTCAGTAAGAACGAAACTAGCCTTGTGGAATTGTTACCTGTCTTTCCTACACACTACGCTTAATGTACCTAAAGAAATACTGCCTTACATACATTCCTTTTTCCTTTCTCTGCCCTTTCCCTGTCTAGTTGCCTTTAGTGCTGTAACAGTTGTAGTCTACAGCATAAACAATAACTGCATATGAAGTAAAAGGAATACTGTGAAAGGGGGAGTGCTCTCGTACAGCCAGGTTGTTTAATAAGGAGCTATGCATTCTCACAATCTCTACTTAAGTAGGTCTTTACATACCAAGTTAAGCCTTCATTTTACATATTTACAGCTTTTCTCCAGAGGAGATAAAAGAATCTCATGCTTAAAGTTACATGTGGTCTTTGCCAATTAAATTTAAGATATCTCATTAGTGATTTAATATCATTGTTATGTTTCTTAAGGTATTGTTTGCTAATGGTAAGTCCTGCATTAGACATAAGTGTGCATTTGTGATTGTGTATTCATTCCATTATCAACACTGACCAAACTTAGAAATAGTTGTCTTACTAAAAAGGGAGCTTGTACAAAGTCTTGAGCCAACGGAAGTTCCATGATTAATGGTGCATTTACCTTTTATTGTGCCATAATATATCCATGTAGAAATGCTTTTTTTCTTCCTTGAACTGTATTTATTGCCACACTTCTCAAACTGATCCCATTGTATTTTTATAAATAAATATTTTTTTCTTAAAGGTACGTAGATGATCTTGTCTCATTTGTTATGCTACCCATCTTAAAGATTACATGTCGCAAGAACTACTCCCAAATAAGCATCACCTTTGCTTGTGTTAAGGGTAATGTAGAACTCTGGTCTGTTGCAGTTCAGGTTCATTCTTTTCCGTGGGATTTAATCTAACAATCTTGTAAAAATCCCTCAGGAATAAGTGACACTGACTTAATAGGAGAGGAATGTAGGTCCTTCACAGCCGAGTTCACTTCCCCTCTTCATGGCTCTGAGGTTATGACCAGAGATCCTTAGCTTTTCACTAAATCCCTGCCATTTTCTCAAGGCAGACAAGGATCACACATTTATTGCTGCCTCTGCTTCAGCCTGTTGCCTTTATACCATCACTTGGAGAACTCAAAACACCCTTGCTTTAGATAATATTGAGAGACACCCAGGTCTTTATGCCGGCTGGTCTGCAATCCCAGTTACTCAGTTACTGATAGCAGACCTTAATTCCTAAATGGAGGATGCTTTCTTCCTCACCATGGAGTGCAGAGAGGCTACACTAATTTACCTGCACTGTTTTTAAAAGGAGAAAAAAGAGCATCTACCAATGGGGGCCAATGTTGCAGTTCCTGACTTCTATAAATTAATTCAAGGTTATCTTAAAAGTGTTCACTGCTGTTTAAACTTACTGCAGTCACATATGAAATGTTTTATATTTGCAAGTTCTGGGTTTATGTAGGAACTTCCCTTCCAGACTGGAAATTGTTTGTGTGTCCTCCATTAGTTCCTATCATCTTTGAATGTGATGAGTTGATCTGACTTCCAGCTGACCTATTTGTTGTGTAAGTCTTAAGCTTATTTATTTCACAGAATTTAAATTAGAAAGGCTCTCTAGAGGTCACTGGTCCAAGCCCTGCATCTGAGGCAAGAGAATTATTAGCAACACATCTGTTAGGACCTGCTCTTTCTGAGTGGCACTATTTCTCCCCCTTCAAAATAATAGTATTTAACTATTTAGAATTGTTGTATTGAATACTGAAAAACAGTTCTACAATCAACAGCAAAAACTTGATTGTTTTTATAGTTTGGGTGAAAGCAATCTCTTTTTCAAAGCCTGACCATGCCCTTCTTCCTGCTCATTCTGAATCCAAAACTTAGGCTTTAAACTACTTGCACACCCTTATTATGTACTTGAACAGAAGATACAAACACACAAACTGTTGTCAGTATACATGTTTTCTTTCATCCACAGACGTATTCAGTGAAATCACAACTGAATTGAGAGTTTGAAGTAAACACCAAGCAAGACCAAAATCAAACTGCCTTGCTTAAAACAACAGGCAGCAATAATTAGCCATGTTCTGGTAAACAGACACCAGTAGTCCCTATCTCCTATTTTTAAGGGATATAGTTATAAAAGTACCTTTCATTCTGCTGAATTTAATCTTCCATAGCTGCAGGAAAGTCAAGTCCACACTGACTGGGCTGCATTGCAGGGCAGACCTCAAATTACTGGAAGTGGCTTAGCCCATGCTCAGAAGCAGCAGGAACTATTCCCAGGAGCTGTGCCTAGGTACAGCCTCCTTTACAGCTGCCTGACTGCAGCACCCTGCAGGGGAGGGCACCACTGAGAAACAAGCACTAAACAGCATAAGCTTCTGTAGGAGTGCCTTATCCCTCTAACTCAGGTGAGGACTCCTGCCACACAGGAATGCTGCAGCTGGAGGTTGTTGACACAATTGCTAGTGCAATGTATGTAAGTCTTGAGTTGTAACTGAAAGCTATAAGGCTATGTTTTCTGTACAAATTTAATGAAAATCTCTGTATTTGGAAGTCTTCTGTAAAAATACAGTTCTCAGAACTTATTTTATAATGTAATTTTTGGACTAATGACAGTACAGTATTCCTTAAACAGAATACATTCAAATACAGCTTAACCAGCATTTTTCAGTACCTTCCTTCTTTAAAAGTTAACCCAGAATTTGTAGGAAGTGTCTGTAAGAGTCCTTTCTCCACTCCGGAGCTGCAGTGAAGGCAATGACACTGCATCATAATTGCAATGAGCAGAACCATAGAGTTGTTGAGATTGGGAGGGACCTCTGAAGGTCATCTAGGGATTGTCTGAAAAAAAGGACATACTTAGATAAAAATTCCCCTCACTTTTTTCCACCAAAGTTCCTGAGTCAAAGGCCAAAACATGCAGTGTGAGTATCAAATACAAACAGGAAAAAAACCCCTGAATGTGTAATGAGAACTGGGGGTTTTTTAACTTCAAAGCAAACCTCTTATGCTTTGTAAATTGGTAAACATCATGTTTACATTGTGAAGACACTGCTGCTCAGAAGCAGTCTTGGCAAACCCATGACAGAGGAAAAGTTTTGCCCCTTTGTAAGTACCATATCTGCACGCTTCCTCAGGGCTAGAGAGCGATTGCTTATTCAGGACTTTTTGGAAGTTCCCACAGCATCCACAAGCCGAGCACCAAAACTATCCAAGGGTACAGATTTAAATAAGGAGAGGTGGTGAGTCACAGCCAGTACATTATCAGCTTCACCTGCCAGGCAGAAAGTAATTAATCCATTTCTTTCCCTTTTTCATCGTTTATCCTATATTCCACACCTTCTTGAAGTGGCTCATATTAAAGTAGACTGAAGTTAATTAAATGATGGATAAAAAGCAAGTAATTCTTAGCAGTCCCTTGCAGATAACTAGTCTCCTTTCAACAGCAAGAGACAGATACAGTATTTAAATGAAACAGATTTCTTATTCAGGCCATCAATGAGCTTTTCTATACGTCATTTCCAAGCTGTGACTAATCAAGGGTTTATCAGTATATTCATTAAGACAGTTCTGAGTCACTTACCTGCAGTGATGTCTCACTTCCTGTATTGATAATTTACTGAAATCCCTGGTTGGCATCATTTTCCCTCCTCAAACCTCTCCTCAAACAAAATTTAAAGGAGCTTTTGAACAAAGAGAATAAAATTTGCCACCGAGTAAAGTCTGAAACTCCATATGCAGAACAAGGTGGAGCCCCCAAAGGGTATTACAATCAGGATCCAGGTACAAAGTTTAAACAAGCTTTAAAATTGCTCACAAGAAAATGCTGGCAGACTGTTCCCACAGTTAGTTCTTTTAAGTTAGTTAGTTTCTTTTTAAGTGTCTATACTTATGTTCCTCTTCTGACTCAACCCCTGACAGTCACTATATTCCTCCATGATGTATTTCACACCTATGTTATGGCTAACATCTCTATAAAGTATTATTTATAACATCCTTTTATCTCATGTCTGTCCTGTTCTTCCATCTCTGTCATCTGCTACTTTGTCAAGATCTAAATCCAGATACAAATTTTTCTGCTTCATCTTTTTGATTGCAGAAGGAAGGAAGGAAGGACTATTCCTCACCTGCCTTTTGGAGAGAAGCTGGACAGTTTATGATACGAACTTGTAAAAACTATTCCCAAAAGAGTTTAATTAAAAGAAAGACACCTACCTCATAACTGCTAATTATCTTGACTACAGAGAATTTCTATCAAGGGTAATTTCTATCAGTGAGCTCAGTCTGTTCCTTAATTGGCTGTTCAGATATGCAGAATAAATCAGGACACAGTCAGAGCACCTCCTCTGAAATGAAAACAAATGTTTCTGCATTTACTGATCTAGGGATGACTGATACAGCATTCCCAGAGAAGCCTGGAAAAATCATGCTAGCGGACACACCAAAAGAACAGCTCCATGACCTTGTTGACTTACTAATTTTAGTTTGACAACATAGCAATTTACAAAGAGTGAGTTTATTAACTTTCAGACCATCATAACAAGTGTAGTAATAAAAATCAGATGTGATGACACACAAAATATTTTATTCATACAAACAGATTGTGTGTCATTTTACCAGTGCAGAAGATCCAACAGATTTAGAGAACTAATACTTTGTCCTGGGGTATTGGTAACATTCACTTCTATGACCGTTTTTGTTGTTGCTGCTCTGCTTCCATACTTCCTGCTGTACTTCACATTCAAGTCTACAAAGAAAGAAAAACGGAGTCAAATAATGTGTAGCACTCGCTCTGTTTCTGCATTTAAATGTCGTAAGAGTAAACTGGGAAAACAATTAAGGTTCTTTTGTATCTCAAATCCACAATCTTCTTGGAAGGAATAACATCCACCCAGCCTCTGGTTTCTGTTCTTGGCAAAAAATTGCTGAAGAATGCAATAACAGACCCAAACAATGAAAATATTTAGTACAACTATCCCTCACTCTAGTAATAAACTGGAGGGGTGCTCTGCCTGTAGGAGAATGCCCACAGGATTGTGTGAGAGCTCGCTAGAGCCTGGTACCTTTTGAAAGCAGATCAAGAAAAATCATTGACATCTCTTACACTTGTGTAAGTAGCTGTGTCAGCAGAGGACGTGTAGTAGTGCCCAGCAAGTGTGGGTGCCAGAGGAGCTGTTCCTGCAGAATCTTCCCCTAGCAGCCCTAGCCTGGCCCCCACAATGCTTGGGGAAATCCAGTCCTGATTCTGAACTTGCTGGGGCAGCTTCTCAGGTTGGGCAATTTGCAGTATTTTTTCAGATGTCAGTGAGTGAGTGTTGACCCTGAGGACTTTCCCAAGCCTGGGTGTGGGGAAACACTCCCTTCTGGCACCTCAGCTTTGTTATTCCATTATAAACAGAGTAAATAAATATATGTACTGATAAGAAGGGAAGGGAAGGGGGAAGGGGAGGGGAAAGGGGTGGGAGGAAGAGGAAAGGCTTCTAAACTCCGATCTTAGAGGTCTGGAACTTCAGCAGTTCTGGCATGAAATTAAGCAGCCTACCACTCCTCTGACTTTGTTACAGCAGGAATGTGAAAGACTGTCTGAATAGCATTTATCCCCTACCCCCTTGCCCCAGGCCAAACTTTCTCTTCCTCTGCTGGGCAAAATGTGGAATGTAAAGGAAGAAGAGAAGAAAAATTTGACCCATCCATTTTGCACTAGCAGAGGGTCTCCTGAGGAGGGAAAGCAATAGTAGAAAAAAATAGGATACTGGGTACAGCATTTTGGTTGCTGTGAGACGTCAGGAGATACATGATAACCACCATCCCTTCTGCTTGGAACATAAAGGCAAACACAGCAGCTGGCAGATAAATACATATCCCATGCTCCTGTCTCACCATAGGTTGGAGCTCTGTCCCATCTTCATTATCCTGGTATGGTCTTGTGCTTCTGTGGTTCTGCCCTCCTGTTAACTTGTTACTCTGACTCACAAAGGTCTACAAGCAAAAACCAGGGTGAGATCGTTTGTGAAAGGAAACAATTATGCAAATAAAAAGACCTGGTAGAGGAAGATAATTAGCCCAGGGCTAAGAAACTGTAGCTGGTTCTTGGCAGGATGACACCGAGTGATACCGGGAGAGACTGCAGAGGCAGCTAAAGTGATGAATGCAACTGAGAAGGATGAAGCAAGAATTTCTGTTATATCTCCTACTGCAGGAATGAGGACTCTGGCTGTATGAAATCCCTCCCACGGCTCTCTGCCCACTGCTGCATATTGTCCTGAGGGCCACAAAGCCTCCCTTCCACCCCCGGGATGTTTGTATTCTGATTGTAACACAGACAAGTCAAATGCCTTCATGTGTTGGGAAACTCCAAATTCTTGTCTGTGTGAGCAAACTTACTCTTGATCATACAATGAGGAGGAGTTTGGATGTGCTGCCCACGGTTTTTCCATACAAGGGTACAGAGCCTGTCCTGCTTGGAAGACTCCTTGTCCCTCTGGGAAATCCTCTCTTCACCCACAGCTCTAGGGCATGGCTAATTACACAGAATTAAGACCAGAGTTAAAGAGAAACTACCAAAAAGTTTGGAAGTGGAGAAAGGAAAGCCTCTGCTTCATTAAGGAAAATTGGCTTAAGAAGTATTTTAGCATTTGGCAAAACAGAGAGGGAAGAACAGAGGTCAAGGCTTCAGAGTTTTCCATTCGGTTTCATATTCCTATCCAGGCAATGTGCTTAAGTACTGTTCTGAACCAAAGCCAAAGAATATATATCTGCTTCCTTCTGTACAAAGGGTTAAGCCTATGTTTAGGCTGCCTTTTCATTATTTTGTTGTTTGTTGTTCTCAACAAAATTCTATGAATATTACATAAACTCTAACAGCAGCATTAAAAAAATAAATAAAAAACAAAACCCAAAACCAGTTCTTCTGACATTGTCCTGAAGAAATCCATCCAGAACATTTTCTCATATGAGCTACTCTGGCTGCTGGGTATTAGTTTTCATGAATCACTAAGATTTTCTCTGTTGCATGGTTTGTGAAGGAAAAGACAGAATTGTCAAAAATAGCACAAAAGGAAACAAATATCTGCATCTTCAGATATTCTCTTATTTAGAAAGGAATGGCACACATATATTCAAAGCTTCAGTTACAGCACTACATCACTATTAGCTAAGTGCTGAAGGTAATACAATACAGTAATTACAAGGGTAAAGACACAGAACAACCTGTCCAGAGGCAGAAGAGTTTAATCAAGAGATAGAGGACAGTGTTTTGGCAAAAGAATCTGGAAAGGTATGAAGCAGGGCAACTGAGATTTGCATGAAGCTTTTTCAGAACTGCAGCATCTGTAGGATGTGGAATGGATCCCTAACCTGCTACTTGTTGTTTATTTTTTCTCATCACTGTACAGTGAGTCACAAGAGATACAATCATTAATCTTAGGGCACCCCATGGATTGATTTCTGCACCTGGCTCATCTATTTATTTATATTTTTTAATTACCAACAATACATCTAATTAGGCCGAAATAGTTAGCCATTACTTACAGAACATGACCTAAAAGAAGGCAGCAGGTTGTAGCTAACACACAGGAGTCAGAGGGAGCCATTTACTTAACTTTATAAATTAATGTACTTATATTCCTGAGTCCATCCTGTTCTAAGGTGTTGGAAAGGAAATAGCATGGGTTGTGGGTTCAGATTACTAGGTCTTGGGGAAAGAAAAAGTGCTTAAAAGCTTAGACTGTCTCAAATATCTTTGCTGTAATCAGTGGGGTTTACCAGGAGCTCCTGATCCACGAAGTATGGCTTCTCTGCAGTTCCGTCATTGGTTTCCATATCGATAGCAAAGCAAAGGAACATGGCATCTGCTGTGACTTCAAACACAGACAGAAAGCTGTGGGACATCAGGTAGGCAAAAAATCCAACCAGCAACAAAGGAACTACCCAAGCTTGCAACTCCCGGTGGTAGTTAAATGCCATTAATCCTCCAAAAACAGTAAAGCATACAACAAACACCTGTAAAGGGCAGTGAGAGAGCAGTGCAGCCTCATTAATCATGTAGAAATGTTTCTCATAAAAAATAACCAATCCCCCCAAACCCTGAGGCAAGTACATTACAGCCAGTATTTTAAGAGCTCATCTCATCTGGGAGATAGCTAAGCAGTTTCTGGCATCACGTAGTTGTGACACTTTGTGTTCAATTCTGTGTGTAAATTCCATAGGGCAGGGGAAACCATTTGCCCTGTATTTACCAAAGACTTGTTACAATTGAAACTGCCACAGTGGCATCAAGGATGCTGCTATAATACAACTAAATAACTCTGCAAAGTTAAATTCCTCAAATACTCTTCTCTCCCAAACGTATTTTATAGCATTAACAACACTGAATTTAACAAAGATAAACTTTATTCAGTTTAGGTATATGAAAGATAATCAAACCTGATTTTTCACTTAATTTTTGCAGAAGTTATTTTTATTTACTCTTACCTTTCCTAAAAATAGGAGAAAATCTCCAAAACAACTAATGCATGCAAGTTTAGCAGAGTTCCGTGCCAAAATACAGACAGCATCCTTTGCTGATGTACAAAAATCTGTCCCATTTATGGCTGTACTTGTGTATGCATGCTGAAATGACATAAGATAACAATGCAGTGAGAGAGGAAAGACTCATACTCTAGATTTTACTTCAGCAAAATGCAAAGCCTTAAACTCTATTTGGAAATACTGACTTTATGAATATAAAGAGCTATTTTGCATAATATGGCAATTTTATTTCAAATTATTATAATAACTATACTTCTAAATTCAAAGAGTTTTTCTACATAATTTTCATCATTAGCAAATGTTACAATAGTGAATAAATACATTTCTGAAGCCACATTTATCCAGTTTATTTTAAAACAGCAACGTTTTCTACCCCAATTTTTGTGAATGAATATGACACAATTACCAGAAAACACCTGAAGTCACACTATCCAACCTTACTGGCTATCTATCTCCAACACTGCTGGCAAACTATGTAAGTAGAACAATGAAGTTATGTATTAACCGGGTCATTAAAGGTTGATGATTAAAAAACTTTTACACATTACTCTTTCAAACACTTTAGATACTAGTGAAATTCAAGCTTATGGTCATAGCCATAAAATAAACCTTTTAATGAAGGATCCTGGACTAGACCAGAGAGTGTAAGGTGACATGCCCCACCCCACTCTGAACAAGCACTCCCAGTTTTTCAATGTATTGAGAATTTTATATTATATCCCTTTGTGGAAACTTGCCTGGACAGGTGGGGAGGATAGAGTATTTACCTTCATGGATTTGATTATTTTCACACTTAAGCATAAATTGATATATATGTATTTTTATGGAACTCCTCAACAAGGTTTTGAAACTATGTCCAAAATATCAGCTAAGAAAAGCACCACTAAGGATACTTGAAACATTTCTGGGGTTTACCAGCAATTCTTATGAGCAGTTTCCCTTTACTCAAGATACTAGAAGGCAGATTATGCCACAGAAACTTTAGTCACATCTGGTATGGTCAGTAAAATCACAGTGTTCAAGGGATTACTGTTCTGATGGAATTTATAAACCCAAACATGTACATGGTGCTTACATTGCTTTCTGCTTCACCTGGAAGTGAAAAAAAGCAGCCCATAAGGGGTTTGCTGAAAGTGAATTATACTGGCCTACTGAAGGCACTTCCTGTTAAAAAACCTGGGTTTTCTTACTTACATTTCAAAACACAAAATAATTTCAGATATCCGAAACAAAGAAAATTTATTTCTTTAGAGTCCAGTTTTACCCCTGAGCAACTTCTGTAGCATACTGTAGTGCAGCAAAGCTAGAATGACATTGTCAAGAAAGAAGGAAATAAATAAATAAATAAAGAAAGAAAGAAAGAAAGAAAGAAAGAAGATTGATTAAATGCAATCAAAGATTTCTTGTCTCTTTATTGTGGATATTATTAATATGAAAAATAGTTATTTTCCCTCTGATAGTAAAGAAAAAAAAAGTGACATTTTGTAAATATTGTACTTACATATTAGTAAATACATCCATAGATGGAAAAAGTATAAAGACCATGGATTTATTTGCCTGCTCTATGAAAAATCAGAGACTCCAATGAACTCTACAGAAACTCAAAGAGTATCTGCATAAAAATATGTTTAAACAAGCAAGTTCACTTCATTTCTTAACAGGAAAAAATGCTTTCTGTGCTAACTTTCATTAGTCCTGGTGCTCTTCCCTTCCCAGCAGGATGCCATCACAGTGGAACATGCCAGGACGCAGGCAGAGGGTAGATGGCCTCACACCATGCTCCCTCTGCCTTCCATCTGTAGCTGTCACTGCCTATTTCAGACACAGACAGATTCCTCTTTATAACGTGCTGTGAGTTAAGTCTGTTTCATCATTCCCATTAAACAGACAGGGAACAGAGACACAAAGTGGAAAAGTGTTTTCTAAGTTTGTTTTTGTCCCTTAAGAACTAAATGCACAGACTAGATCCTGACCTGGTGAGGTCAGTATAAATTTTGCCAATAAATTAAACAGAGATTCTGTACTGTATTTATTATAAATTGCAAAAAATGTGTTTTAAAAATTAAAAACAATGTTGAAAATGCACGTGTTCTTGTACAAACATTGTTTCCCAACTTAAAATAAATATCCATTTGTTTGCACTCTTGAAGTAGCCACTTTGGTATTCAAAGAATGTGCAATGAAAAGAATTTCTGATATTTATTAACTAGAACGGTTATCTTGGAAAGACTGAAAATAATGCTGCAGACAGTACACTACCTGCACAGGGATTTGTTGTGTTACAAACCAGCTGATAAAAAATGGCATTTATAGCAGTTATAACTTAAACAAATCATGTAAGCATTACCTAAAGATAATATTCAAGAAACAAAGGCAGCCAGGTAATAATCTAACATTATAGAAGGAATAAGAGAGAGAAAGAAATTAATGAACTGCTGAAGCCTACAAAACTAGTTGGACATATGTGAAGCAGGAATATTAGCAGCAGAATTGGAAGACTTAGCCAAGTCATCTCTACCTTTTAGCAAAATATACATTTCTGAAAAAAAAAAATGGAGGGTTTCTTGTTCAGCCTAGAATCTTTTTCCATACAGTTGCCTCACAATTCTCAGGTTTCTCATACTGACCTGTCCTGGGGTCACTATTTGTCTCAAACCAAGACAAGACCCCATGCCCTGATCCCATCCAGCCACATAAAAATCTACATGTTCTCACTGACAAATCACATCAAACATCTAAGCTAAGGTATGCTTCCATGAAACTCAGCATTGCACAGGAATGAGCTCAACTGATTTCTCATCCTTACTCATCAAAGAACACCTAACACACACAAGCTGTTACCTATATTTGCAAATCATTTGGAATCTGGACTAAAAAGCTTAGATATCCCATTAATTTTGAAATTGCAGGATATGTGCAATAATGCAAAGCCTTTCAAATTAAATATAATTGTGAAGGCTAAGATGGTGGACCACAGCCAGTTAAGAACCTGCTAACATTTAGACACAGATTATTTAAATATGTTTTTCTACAGAATACTTTTTTTTTCCATGCACAAAAGCTTTAGTGGACTTGAAAATGTTTGAGAGAAGGTCACAGCAGGAATGATCCAAAAGGTATGGAATGTCTTCTGTCTGGGGAACACCAGGCGCTTCTGTCTGGAAAAGAGATGACTGAAGGAGGATGCAGCAAGAGGGCTACCGACTCATGAGCAATGCTGAGAGGCTGTGTAGGGTTAGATGGCTCACTGTTCCTTCCAGAACAAAGACCAGGCAGGGGCAGGACAGTATGAAGTAGTAGGAGCCAAATTTGAAAACAGATGGTATTTCTTCTCACTAATAAATCTGTAAACTGTGAAGTGCTGGACGAAGGATGCTTTAGCTGCTAAAAGTTTGCATTAACTCAATGGGGATGGGGAATTTCAGGGAAAAGGAATCATCTGAGAGTTATTAAACACATGGAAAACAGTCAGCTCAAGAAGCCCCTAGGCTGAAAACAGATTCAGAAACAGCACAGAGACAGGGAAATATCCTTTTGTTCTACCTTAGCATTTACTCACAGTCACTGCTGAAGATGGGATACTAGACCTAGAAAGAGACTCAGTCTGATCCTTACGTACATATTGTAGCTCTTATATTTTTATCTTTGCTTAATGAATCGATCTTTTACAATGGTAGTCTCTGCTCTGGTGACAAGCAAGTAATGATTGCATTGACAACATAGGGTTGGTCAGAAAGCTTGGGAGACGGTGGGTCAGGAACAGCCTTTATCCTTGCACCAGAAAGTTGATTTCGTATCGCCACCTCTCTGAAGAGCATAAGCCTCTTCTGGCTTGGGGCCTGGGAACTAGACACTGATTTCTCAGTGTCAGGATGAATAAATAGGGAATGGGAATGTTTACATATTTCCAAATACCACAGTAGGCAAAAAAAAACTATTTAAAGAATATATCCTTCTGTGCCTCACAACACAGAATGTCAAAGGTCTTGGAAAAAGTGACCTGGTAGTTTCATGAGAAAGGCACTGTGGCTCAGATCCAGGCTGTAAGTTCCCCAATTGTTGAGAATAATTGCTACTTTGTGTAACAGCTGAATTCAGTCCTCCATTCTAGGGCTTGCTTTCATAAAATGAGCTTGGGGAAGAGAATTGCCATAGCAACAGAATCTTCTTAAAAAAGGAGAAGGAGACATGCTGGTCTCTCATCCCAGTTCAGCTTTTTCTGCTCTGCTGGTATTTTCAGCCTGATCTGATCTTGTTGCTGCCAACTCTCTTGGGGCTGCCCTGGTTAGCAACCCCCAGTGCAGTGCAGTGCAGCTCGGGCTGGACCATAAAGTGTCTTAGCCTGCAAGTGTCACTGCTGCCACTGGAAGCCCCTCAGAAAACAAAAACCAGTGGTAGCAAGAGACAATGACTGTGGCTGCTGTGCAGCAGTTAGTGATCTGGTGAGAAAGTTGAATCATGACTCTCAGACAGTGGTGGGAAATGAGAGCAAGGCAGGCCTTGTGAGGCCCCACTGAAGAGATGAGGACATACAAGACTGGAAGGGAATTTCAGCCACTCTAGTCCCTGCCTATTTCAGATTAGCACATTATACAAATCTTCTCTTAAGTGGAAAACTCCCTCTTTAAATCACTTGGGACTTCCCCTCTCCCAGGCCTTATATTTAGAGCTATTCCAGACAGTTGTCCCTTCAGTCCTTAGGAACCATATTCCAACTTCCAGACATCATTTATTCATGAACAATTTACACCTACCCATTTTTCTGCTGATCTTTTCTGCCTTTTATCCCTCCCTGCTGTCTCATAGATGGCTAACGGGCTTGCTCTTACCCTTCATTTGTCACAGGATATTCCAGTTCCCCCAGCGAGATAAGGCTGAGCACATAGCCAGCAACTTGTACAATGGCATTTATCCCCCTCTTTCCAGTGCAAGTGTTTCATTTCGTACCTTCCGGGACTGACTCTGTGCTTCCTGCAGCCTTGTTAAATAAAGGCTATTGTCCTGTGGCTGACAAACACATGGAGAATATTCTCCTCCTCCACTTCTAATCAATAAACACACAGCTAACACAGAAATGGTTATTTTTTGTTCGTAGGCTAATTACCATCTGTAAGGAACCTTCAATGACCTCCTGAATTTTCCCTAGCAGTCCAAAAAGCACAGCTTTCATTTCTTTCCATTCCACCTTATATTTGCAGTCTGGACTTACTGGAGAAAATTTCCAACTTTCCTTGCTTCCTACTCTCTGTGTCATCTACTCCCTCCATGGCTGCCATCCAGTGGGTAGGACCAACATAACTTTCTCCTCAGAGGGTAACTGGGTGTCCTTTCCTGCTGCATCACAGTGGTACACGTGGGCTCCATGTCAATGACAGGGTTGGATCAAAAGGATCCTGCTTTATGTGCCCATTGCATCATGATTACATCATTACTAGGGTTGCTTTCAGTGGCTTCTGCACTTAGCGAGAAAATGTTCTTGTTTGGGATTTCTGAAATAAATCGAACTGAAGATTTCCAGAGAGCTGTCCATAAATTTCTCAGCTTAAAAGCACTGAATTACCAGTCACTTGCTTAACTGCCTTTTATTTTCTCTCTCTTTTCCCCGTTTTGTTTCTTCTTAATGGGATAGGGAAGAAGAGAAAGGTATCAAAGTAAGAATTAGTTGGCTTTGTTCAACTCTATTTCCTACATGGTTCATCCTACAGAACAAGTAAAGACCTGAGGGATTTTATTTCCTATTATTACATATGTAAAGTGTGTAGAAGAAAAAGAAACATATTTAACATACAATTTCACTGACGATGAATATTTTATCCTTGTATTTTCAAGAGGATTGAAAAATTAGCTCTATATCTAGAAGCAATTTTGCCAGTAAAATTAAAATGCAATATTGTTTTTAAGAGGAAAAAGAAGTACTTGATGGGGTGAGGCACAATGTGTTTGGCATGCAGAGGAGAACTGTGCTTTACAATAGCATGCATGAATTTTGGTTTTATCTAGGTGAATTCACCACAAGGCATTTAAGTGAAACCTCCTGATAGGCTTCCATCCAAAGTTTAAGAGAAAACCAACTGCCATGGATATACAGACATTAGACAGACTTGCTTCTGGTTTATTACACTAGACAGTTGCTGGCTTTCAGTCTCAGGGAAGGGTCTCTGTCCTCGGAAATGGGGCTCACACACTGCTGAATTCACTGATGTTCATTGACAGCCCAGAAGGCTGCACTGCAGCAAACATGAACACAGAGAAACCACACCCTGCTCAGCAATCCCTTTGGAAATCCAGGCACTACACTTTGCAGGGGTCACTTTGCCAACTGCCTGCAGATGGACCCAAATCAGACACAGAAAAGCAAAACTATCCAGTTGTATTGTTCTAAAAAAAAGTCACTGCAACAAGGCTGTAAAGGAAGAACATGTGAGCACTTTGATGTATCTGAAGTTAAGATTGCCACTACAACTTAAGAAAGCAGGAGAGACACAGACCTTGTAATTCCCAAACCACATTAAAAACTAGTATTTTCTTTTTACAGAAGAAAAACGTCAGTCTCCTGGATTTTACTTGAGATGATTGGATATGTTTATCTGGAACATACTGAAACCATCAGAGCCAGATGAAAAATCTGTGGTAATTCTGACAAGTGTTGGCAAACAGAACTGTCAAGTAAGGATAATGACTTTATATTCAGAAAGCACTTTTCAGCCACAGAACCCAGAGTGCTTTACAATTGTTACTAATGGATTATACACACACATGAATCACTTTGCCCATGACTGAAGTGGAACAGCTTAAGGAGTGAACTGTTTAACAGCACATAGCAACACTACACCACAGTTTAGCACAGGATCCAGTTGCAAATCCAAGAGAAATTTAGGAAGGCTGAATGCAATTGTCCGTACTGCAATCTACACAGGACACTGGGCTTACATTACCCCTCCTCCAACAACCACCCCTGCAAATATGACAACTGCCAGCATCTAGCACAGCACTGTGTCACGATGGGAAAATGACAGGGCCTGTTCCAGTTAACTTCCAGGAGAGCTCAACAAAACTTAACTGAGCTTGCAGAGAATGAGTCACTTCAGGGATGAATACAACTATTAAAGTCAGTATTAAATCCCGCATGCAGGATGGTACTCCAGCCCAAAAAGTATTCTTTGGTAACATAACAGAGCACTTGGTTGATTCTGCACGGGAAGAAAGAAGCTTGCATTCTGTCACCAGGGTTACTTCCTCCAGCACCTGTTTCTCATCTGCAAGTTCTCAGAGGGAAAACAGAGTACTTAGTTTCATCCTGATTAAACTTGTGAACGAAGGAAGAGAAAGAATTTAAGTTACCTAAACAGCATAACAACAGGTTGAAGAAAATAGTGCAAAAGTGATTGGATCTTTTTTTTAGAGTTTCAGGTAATTATATGCTTTTCACTATAGTGAAAGTAATACTAAAATAAAAAGCAAAGGAATTGCAGATTGCAAGGAATGCTAATGTACACAATGACCTTCGGACCAACTTTCAAAACAGCTGTTCCACATTTTAGGTACACAAAATGAAAATCTAAACTTAAAGAATACTTTGAAAATGTTAGAAACACAGGTAGAAGCAAATTTTTAACCCCTCCCTCCCAAGTCCTACTCTCAAGTCCATGTTCAACATCTATGGGAAATTTCTAGGTTGTTCCCAGCAGGTTTCACCAATCTCAGAAGGAGTCCTTAAGAGTTCACTACTTCTGTTAATCAAGCAATATGTCAAAGCTGCTTAAAACTGTAGACTTTTTTCCTTTTTTTTTTTTTTTCTCTTTAACATTAGGCCAGAGATTTTACAGAATCAAAGACTAAGGTTTTCAACTGTAGTCAACATATATTTTTTTAAGAAATAGGCTTGGACAGATTAGTTATAGGGGGGAAAAGGAAATAAATAATTAGATCCATGAATTACTCTATGAGATGCAATAACCCAAGACCAATGTTACACTTTCATACAGATAAAAGTTCTATTAAAATCCTGTGGCCTGTTCTTGCTATTTTTCTTCTCTAACTTGCCCAAATTGCCCTGGATTTGGAACATGTGGACTACCATTACCTTTGCTGAAAAGATATTCAAAAAACAAAACAAAAGCAAGCACTGTATTATGATCATTAGATTAAAAACCGTAACTCATATAAAACCAGAAATTTGCCAACAATAGATTAGGAAACAGGAAATCTTTTAAGGGAACAAGAGCTACAATACAGCCTTCTGAAACAAAAGGAAGAACATTATAGTAATTAATTCTTTTAACAAACACATAGCATATGACAGCTGGAGAAAGTAAACACTAGGATGCTGGATATGTCTTTGAAAGGCAGGAAGCCAAGTCAAGGGGAAAGGGTGACTACAAATGGAAAGCCTGGAGTCAAAATGAACCTCTGATATTCCTCACCAAGTCACTGACCATAAGACCTACCGAGAAAATGTAAGCCTGGAAAATTCACAGATTTCACTGCAGAAGTTTTAATCTAGGGTGAACTAAATTAAAAACTTTCTCTTCATAACTGTCCAAGATTAAACCTAATTTATGCATCTACTTAAGAGGGGAAGTCAGACCCTTTATCAGAATTGTCTTGTCTACTTCACTGGTACCCTCAGCAATGAGAACAAAGAACTGAGCAATCAGAGAGAGAGAGGAATCAATGTGAAAATATAATTCCCTTTTACATTAAGAATATCACAGTCCCAAGAGATAAAAACAAGGCAATGACAAAGACAAAAATTAACTGTCTACAATTATATATGTAAATTTAAAACACATTTATAGAAAAGAATTGGGAAGGAAAAAAGAGGTGTCAAGTGTCTGTAAAACTGCTGTATGTCAGAAATCATCCATTTCCAATAAAAACACCTTTTAAACAAGACTGCTAACATCATGGATCAGATTCCCAGATCTACTGATAATGGCAATCAGCCAGGAATTCAAGTTTCTTTATTCAGGACTTTCAGGTGGAAAACACTGTAACCAGTTTAATGTCACATCTCCATGTACGTTTCCTAATTCTTGATTGTTTCCTCCTACCCGGACTCTCCATGTTTCAGGAGCCTGTCTGGCACAACTCAACAAAATGTTAGGTCTTCTTACCTGCAGAAATAGCAAGTAGCCCTCTGAAAGGGCTGACTATCTCAAGCTGTATTAACAAGTCTTCTAAAATCTAGCACCTTGCTCATTTGTCAGTTCTCTGTTTCTTTGCAACAAGTTTCACCTACACTTGGAGGTTCTTTTGTTTGGTTAGTTCAGCAGGAAACTTTGGCCTGCATGCTCTGGCTGTGGCTTTTTAGCCGTGCCAAGGGGCAGGCACCCACACGTAGTGTCCAGACGAGGCTGAGGGACAGAGATGACAGAGCATACCTGGTGAAAGTATCTTAAGCACCTTTCCTGGCAGCAAACGCAGGACAAACAGCAGCTGAACAGGCACTTTGCATTCTTCTGCAATAAAACGAAACTACTGATTACTGGACATATAATTAGCCTCAAACAGAACCACCATTCTAGAAACAAACTTGCTTTATATGGGACTGACTCTTCTGATAAAATTTTCACTTAGGCAGCAGATATTTCCATTAGGATTTTAGTAATTGTTTTTAATTCACACCTTTCGATATTAATGATTGAAAAGCTGTGCATTTTTTTTCCTTCCTGTGGATGGAAGATTCTTCCCTGGGAAAAGAAAATACGTGTTGTGAGCAGCTTTGTGAGCTAACAGCTGTCTGGGGAGCAAAACAGGCAGGCAAGTCAGTAATCCTTATAGCACTTCACAGTGACCAGGGAGTACAGAGACAGATTTTTAACTTGATTATCAAAAACCTTCCACAGTTCTGAAATGACTGGTACCCTAATGAACAAAAATAAAAGAATGGGTAGAAGGGCTTATATGAACACACATGTGTATTGACTCAGAGCATACGTTCATTTTTCAGGACAGGAAGAAAAATCTTGTATTAGAACAGGTTATTCATAGACCATTGAGCATTAATTTCATAGTAAAAACTGAGCAGTAAACCTTAAAGTTTGTTCCATGGCCCCACACCGCCATCACATCATGAGCTCAGAACAGTTCATCACAGAGATGATGCAAGACAAGAAAAAGACACCTTGGTATCCATGGTAGCCTTCCAAACTTAAGTGGTTGTTTTTCTCAACAAAAAGAAATTCAGTTCAGGGATACTTGGTCTTTTTAATATTATTTTTCCAGAGGTCAGAATGCTTTTATCTTGTTTTGGAAAGCAGAGATCTTCCAGTCACTACAGAAAACTCAGGTCCCAACAACTACCATTGTTCAAGCAGAAACCACAAACCTCCAAACTTTTTCCAGAAAGGTTCATGAAAATATTCCAGGAATAACTCCTTCAAAATGGCAGCTGTACATGGAAACTCCTGACAGAGAATACTTTACTCTTGCTGTGTATTGCTGGAGAGATGATTTTACTAAAACTGTATTTTTTATTTTTATAAAACAGTACTGTTTGTTAAAAGCCTAGAGCAAGGGCAGGACAATCTCCTCTCTGATTCTGCTTGGAGACCGCTGTGTAGAAAACATCTTTAAATTTACCTGCAAGCTTGCAGACCCCTGACTTTTTCTCTGTTCATAGAGAACAGCAACATTTTTTGCAAGGGTGGGGAAGTCTGGGTGAGCTCTACAAGAATGCAGCATCACTTCTCTGTCCTTTAGTACCACTGCTCTGGCCCTCAATGAAGGGCCATAGCCTGTCCTTTCTGCCATGCAAAGGAGCAAGGTTATTCCTGGGGGGATCCTTCCAAGGATTGGTGACATGGGTTGGCCAGAGCACTTTCTAGCCTCTTCAGCAGCAGTTGCAGCTATGGGTCATGGCACTGAATGCTTGGGAACTGGACCAAAAAGGAGCCTGCAGCACAGTGCTGCAGACACAAATGATCTTTCTTTGCTAATTAAATCTACAGTTATTCAGATTACAAAACAATGTAACAAGTCCACTTATCCTGCTTTCTCTAAAGGCAGAAAATATTCTAAGTTGTCCCACCAACTGTCTTTATACAATGTTCTTAGTTAACACAACTCACCAAGTTTTATAACCAAAACTTTCATGTGAAAGTAACATAAGCCCAGACCACAACTTTCAGGTGTTTTATTACAAGCGGTTTTTATTTAAGCATTCATAACCTATACCAAACACATGCCTCATAGGTATGATCAATGTAAATATCCTGTCATAATTATACATAATATGCTTCAAGGCCAAGGTAAACGCTACAGGAAAAGACCTACATTTAAAACCTTTTCTTAAATCTTCTCCTAAAAGCAGACCTATGCATTCATAACAGACCTCCTTCCTTGTAAAAATGCCAGAATCACCTGCAGTGGTGTGTTCCGGCGGAAGAGAATAGATGTGCAGATGCATGAAAAGTAAAAAGGAGGCAAAAACATTCAAAACAGCCCAGCTCTATGTTTTATGTATCTTAAAAGATGTGTGCTGGATACTACACAACTCTCAGGAATAGTTCTTATTTCATATATTCTTTCTATAAAATCATATTTCAAGACAGATGAAGTATTTTCTATAACAGATCTTAAATCTAACAACAGTATTCTTATTTTTGCTTCTTAAATATTTATGACGCAAAAGTTTTTAATAGAGCAGTCTGCCATTTTTTCTCTTTATCCTTCATAAAAACCATTATATATAAACACTAAATAAAGGTGGGTTTAATATTGGTATTTTCTGCTTTTAAAAATATCTGAGTTGAGAATAAAAAGGAAGCACTGATATCTGAGTTGAGAGAAAGAAAAAGCTTTCCTGATGAAGAAAATATGATGAAATATAAAATCCATGTAATATAATCTATTTTTAAGGAAGAAATATATTTTTCACTTTTTTGCCCCATGATCTCATCTTTAAATTACTATTTTTATCGTGTTATAGAAGTATATACCTACCTTTTGGTTTAGGATATTGTAAAGGTACAAGAGAACAATCCTTGGTATTCTCAGTATTGTGATTAGAAATGAGCCTTTTGCAGCAGTTCCTAGGTGGTAGCAAAAAAGAACTGATATGGAAGACAGGACTGGGTGAGGCGGTGGGTTATTTTTATTTCTAGAAAGAAAAACGAACAATTTAAAAATGGTTAAGAAACTTATTTGAGAAGATAAACATTGTGTCTTTTCAGTATTTGGAAATTTTAAGAATTGTTATCTCCTCTGCTACTTGAACTACTCCAGTTTTTCGACTGACTTCATCTCAATGTGTTCCTTAGTCCCAAGAAAAGCAGCAAAATTTATAACTTCTGGATTAGTTTAATTCTTAAGCAATTATTGTTTTCTGGAATCGAAAAATACATAGGAAAAAAAATACGATGGAAATTAGGAGAAGTAAGTGAACAAGATCTGAGCATACTCCTTGAACACATCTCTCCAGTTTCTGTCACTTCTCTTATTCTCTGCAATCTTTTATTTCACTCTTGGTTCTGCAAGATTTTAGTCTGAGGGAATGAATCCACTACTTCTTCTTCAGTGGTAAAATTATAACTAGAAAATAAAATTGCAAGTTCTCACATGTAAAACTGAGAGCTACTATCTACTTTTATTGTTGTAATTTGGCCAAATTTGGTTTTAAATTTTGTTAAAAAGATTCATGCTTTTTGTTTTTCATGGAACAGGCTTTCTTTTGAAATGGAATACAGCAAAAAAAGGAATATCATACTATATGTTTAGAATTATAATCTGAACTAAAAAACTTGTAATTCTAGCACACACTAACCTGTATTGTTTTGGAGAAATAATGTCTCTGCCAAAATCAAAAAGCAAAGACCAAAAAAAATGGCCTAAATACAAGTTTCATTTTTTGCTTCCTTTATAAAGGTCAGTTTAATGTCAGTCATTTACAGACAGTAGCATGACACAGCTCTCAAGAATTTATATAAACCTCAGGAAATCAATTTAAAGACACTCCCTCATCCCTTGTCAAATGCTGTAAAAAAAAAAAACTCAACTAAATTAACACTCTAAGTACCTTTACAAATGTTTCATAGGATTAAAAACCCCATACTGATCAATAGTCATAATTAGACCTTCTATAAAGTAACTCTTAAGCAACTGGCCCAACCCTGAAAAATTTGGTAAGGCAACTGAACCAGCTGCCATTTGACTAAGTAGCTAAGTAGAGATCAGACCTAATATCACAAATAAGAAGCCCTGTTTTCAGAAGTGATTTCTTCAAAACCTCTGTTATCTTGAAAAATCAGTAGTTTTCACAAGAAATTAAAAAATAAAAAGGCACCAATAAGAGAGTGATTGGTTTGGGCTAAGAAGCTCTAAAAATATATTTTTATTAAAGCCTCACTTCAGGAAGGATTTAAATTGTACACACTATATTCAAGAAAGGGATTACAGTTCTTCAAGAATCCTGAAGATATCACTGCAGATCATTCAAAACACAAAAACTTTGCAGTGGAGAAGTTGTATTTGAATATGTGACTATACCACATTATTTGAAATAGGAAATTCCAGAAAAGCAGTCGCTACATTTATTATTTTTGTCTTAAAACCAGGGGAACAGTTCTGGGGATAGTGGAATTTTATATTGAATAAGGCAGTTTGGGGTTTTTAAAAAGTCATCAGGTTTCTGTGCTAGAAACACATGCATCACAATGTGAATGAGTTATTCTATTCATATTGAGCCATTGTTTCTTTCTCCCCCATACACTACCTTACATATGACAGTGTCAGTTTGATCTCAGAACATAAATTATTAAGTTTCTTCAAGTTAAAGGTTAACTAGTGATAAGAAACACATAGAAAGGAGAAAGCTTATTCCTGTGTTAATAATGTACTTGTTACTAAAGAGAAAAATGAAGAAGGGTTTTGATATTTTTAACATGACTAAATAATGAGCAGGAATGCCAAAAGTTGAAGCTTAGTTCAGATAAATTTTTACACATTTGGATGTTTTTTCACACCTTCTTTTCCTAGCAAAGGAATTACCACAACAACAGGGTCTGACAAGTGTGACCGTACAGAAGCTTTCCCACGAGAATTTTTCCTTCTTCTACTAAAGTTTTGTAAATATTGAGATAAAGTTTTATGTTATTGAGAGAGGCTTTGGAAACGGGTGCTGAAGTGCCTGGGCCAATCATCCTCAGGGGGTGGATGATTGTCAGCCAATCCAAAAAGCTTTCTGATGTGTATATATGTGTGAAATTAAATAATTCCCTTTCGTGCTCATCTCTGGCTTCTGTGAGTTGCTCCACTCTGCCATCGGTCTAACAGCAACATCCAAGGATTTTGCTTTGCCTCCAAACAGATTAGAAAAAGAACAGATTTTCCTTGTAATTCTGGTTCAGGGTAGGAAACATAAGAAAGAGGCTAAACACAGCAACAGGTGATGGTTGTGACTGTAAACAAGCTCAAGATTGGCTCAATCATCCACCTACTCCCATCACTCTCAAGGCTGCAGTTTCACCCACCTTTGTACATTATATGGCTGCAATCCTGACGTGACTTTAGCACAAGCATACAATCATTATGCAGTGGATTGTGTGCACGTGAACTCCACTGCATGTGCACAGGGTATCAGGGAAAACTGGAAATCTGCCTGATTGGTTATAAGATTGAGTAGAGCCACAGCTTGCTTTTCCTCTTTGGTATTTCTATTTTATGTTATCATGAGATTGTTTGAATTACATACAACTACTATTCCAAAATCCTGTGGACCTGTAATCAATACCACATTATCTTTTCATAATTTTATTTCTTCAGTACTGTCAATTGCCTTCACTTACTTGTGAGCTCTGTGACACTCAATATCTTTTTTAACACTAAGTTCCTTAATTCAAATGATCACACATGCATCTCGGTTTTTATTTTAAAAACATTTTTTGTGAGAAGAAAAAAATGTAATCTTGACACACCTAACAGACACAGACACTTGGATGGGGGAAAAGGGTATTTCTTAATTTCTTTAAAATCCTGTCCTCTTAAGAGCTATGCTTACAGTTTTCTTCACTCATGCCTCACCAATTTCAAAGACTGTCCAAAAACAACTTTAGTATAAAATACTTTAGAAGTGTTAAGGAATTAATCTTCTATTCTTCAAGTAAATATGAATCTCAAATTTTAAACAAACATGATAAATTACAAGATTGGTAATAAAACAGACATTATGAGACTAACAGAGACTACACAGACTGTACTTCCAACTTCCTTTTTACCTGATCTCAAAGCCACATGGGACAGGTCTAACTACATACATGCTGGTGGCTCTTTTAGGTCAAGTATGTAAGTAGGGCAAAGGATGTCCATAAATATTGCAGATGTATTTGAAAAGGAAGCCTTTAAAAGTGGGTTCTACTTAATCTCTCAGTGACTTTGGTGCACATCCATAAACCTTCATTTTTGACTTACTGGGAGAGATATGTATTTCACTTCTCTTGGAAATTGTGGTACTGAACACCTTAGCCAGGTAGATAATCTCAATCTGTAATTTCAAATCTGTGCACTGACATATGTGCACTGGAGCTACTAAAGAACAGACAGGACATGGACAGGACAGTGACATGGATCAAGTCACCATATCACCTTCTTTTACTGCCAGAGAGGGGGAAAGGCTCATCTCCCTGCAAAGGTAAATACATACATAACACCTAAGAACATCAAAGTGAGGATAAACCTCAGCAATTGTAAACAGCAACTGTAACAAAGAAGGTTTTTTAAAAGACTGAGCCTTTTTCGTAAGTTGTAACATGTAATCATTAAGCAAAAAAATTGTATTTATTTTTATTAAACTAATAAAATCTTTTGTGTATTCATGTTTCATCTAAAATAAAAGAAGGCAAAATCCATTTTCCGTCGTGGTATTACAAGCCAAATATACATAACCTGTAACGTTGATCCAGGTAAAATGACCCCCAGCCACCCCATTTGCAGCTCAGCTGTGGTTGTTGGCCATGCAGCGCATTGCTGAGTGTGCTGTAGAAGGAGATTTCCACACGGAAAGGCTGTGCCATTTCCTCAGAGCACTTAGAGGCCAAGAAGAAAGCCTGTAAGATCCCATAAACAAACTCTTGTGACATGCCTTATGATGCTGCCCCAGGGAATACATTAAAAGCATACAGCAGACAAGCTCAGAATTGCTGGAACAGCTTGAGATAACCCTTGCCCTGGCTGGTGTGACTGCTCCTGCAGCTAACCACCCTCTCCCCATTCCCGCACTGCTCTGCATCTCTGTGGATCTGTGCTGACAGCCTAAAGGCCAGGACAAGGGATTACCACCACAGAACAGTTGCATTTCCCCTTGCAAACACAACTCTCTCAACACAGTACAGGTCACCTGGCAAGCAAGAGGAGAGCTTGATGGTAGTTATACAAAATGATACCAATACAGCTGGGAGCAGGAACCTTCTGTACTTGGCAGCCAGTTCCTGCAGCAGTAAAAAATAGCTGGAAAGCGGAAGCCCCTGACAGAGCAGTAAATGTCATCACAGTCGTTTCTACAGGTGCTTCCCTGCTCTGCATGAACAAGATATGGACAGTGCCTTTGCCTTGGGGATTTCTGTGGTATAGTGCACCAAAACACACTGCAGCACATAGCCCAGGAACTCAGCAGAACTACTTTACTTTCCCGTGCTTTCTCAAGCCAATTTAAATGAACCTTTAGTGCTTCAGCATTCAGCTGCTAAAGCTGAGGTACCTCAACGTGCTTACAAGAGAAGAGCAGCTCACTATCCACAGCAGCACAGCCATGTGAGTTTCAGAGCCTCAGCAGGGAAAAAGGAGAAGGCATCAGAAATGAGAGTTCCTCCCTTTTCAGGTCCTATTATGGCATATAAGATGGAAGGGTGAGACTATGTCACTCTTTCAAAAAGATTTCAACCTTTAAAAAAGCGATGTTTTAGGTTTTATTTGCTCTTACCTAAGCACCAGTTCAATGGCACAGCTGTTGGTTGTGTAGAGAATCCTGTCACGGACAGGCTCCCAATACACGTGTTAAACCTCGTCCTGCCTCGGCTTTTTGGATGGGATGATAAAACAGTGCTTAAACCAGGAGTGGGCACTGGCTGTCCTAGATCAGCCTTGCTGCTTTGGCTGGAGCAGCATGGCTGGGTCGGCTGCTGCAGGGAACCCTGACGGGGCCAGTCCCGCAGGCAGAGCCTGCGCTGGTGTCTCTGCCGGGCAGTGGGAACACGCCATTGGAGACCTTCCAGCAGTGGCCTCTTGAGCCGTGACTGAAACACCCAAGGACACATTCTGGGGAGCATCAGCAGAAACCTGCTTCCTGAGTTGTGGAGAACCCAAAGACATCCTTCCCAGCTGCCCAAGCCATATGGCCCTGGGCAGCTGCCATCAGTGCTCCAAGGGCCCCAGGCTCTCTCCGGCCAGGCTCCTCACCTCAATCTCACATCACCTTCCTCAAGCGTTAATTTTCAACAAATTGAGGTTATCACGATATTCCTCATAGACAAAATGAAGAAATGCTTTAAAATGCCGCAGTTTTTCACAGATCAGAAAATGTCATCACTGGGCACAGAAAAACAGAGCAGTGAGGATGAGAGAGCTCATAAAATACTTATGAGGAAAAATGTTAACGGGAAAACGTTCTCTTCATTATCAAAAAACTCAACAACATATTGTGAGATTTAAATCTTCCCCTGCGATGAGTGCATAAACCCAATTTAATTTCATTTTACTTTTCCTTATTTCCTCCACATTTACATTTCTGGGCATATAAAATTCAAAGAAGTTTGTTTGTACATGTCTAAATACTTTTGCTACTATATACTATAAATGCTTTTAAGCATTTATAGTTAACTGAAAATATCTGCACAGAATGAAAAAAAAAGTATTAGACCAGGCAGATACGCAGGCAGAACACATGGAAACCCAGAGCAGGGATGAACACTTACAAAGAGGTCAAACTGCCCATGAATACATGAAATTACCAAGGAACAATATATTGCTTCTCATTTGGAGTTAATGCAGTCTCCTGGAAAAGGATCAAATGCAGCCTATGCCTTCTGAATGGTGATTCCCCCAGAGTCAACAGAGCTCTAACAGCTTGTATCAAAGCTCTTCTGGCCCAGCATCTCCAGTAGTAGGGGTGAGTCACATTAATATCACGCACATTGTAAAATCTTACTCAAGATCTTGCAGTAAGTAACATTATTTTATAGTAAATTGGATTCCAGATATTGGAATATATATATATATATATATACATATATATATATATATACACACACATATATATATATATGTATATATACATATACATAAATTGCAGTCTAATTGAGACTATTTTCCCTAGAAAAAGATTGAAAATAAATGCTGGAAAATCCCCAAAACTATCAAGGGGCAATTCTGCACTCACCTGTTGAAATAACAAGTAACCACTGCCCCAGCAATCACCATTTGCTGACAGGCAAGAATGAATTCACTAGTCCAGATAAGGCCAACGAAATGATACCATGCCATGTAGCAAATTCCAGACAGAGCTCTGTATTCTACTTGTCCTCCTGAAGTGGACTGTGCAGTACCTGAAGTTGGGATTACACCATTGTATTATTATAACATGCCAGACAGGGGGGAAAGGGGAAGGGGGGTGGGGACAAAGAAGTACATGGAAGTGCTTCTGTGCACATTCTCTTAACTTCTCTTCAGTAAAGTTACAAAAAAATAAATTCAATGCTATTTAATTCTGTCCATTCTAACAAAGTTAGAGAAACACCATTTTGTAATTCAAATTGAATTTTGAAAAATATAATCTCACAAAAAGCAAAGGATTGTGTTTAAATTGGGATTGAGACACAGCTACCAATAGAGGAAAGCTACATATTAGTAAAGATTTCTGAGAAGACATTACTCAAGACTTCAGTAATCAACTAGTTCAGATGTAAATGAAATCTTAATTTTCATTATTCAAATTTGAAATAAATTCATAGTTATGAAATGTTTTGGGGTTTTTTTTGTAAGAAGCAGAACAGAAAGACTGCAGAAAAATATTAAGGATACATAACATACTGTTGCAACAAAAGGAAACAAAACTAGTATTTTAATTGCTATTACAAATCAGAACCATGGCCATTAGTTTTCTGTTCTCTGTAGTTTGCAATCTTTGTGCAAAATACAGGCACATAAATGTAGGTTCTCTCATGGAGGAAAAAAAGTAGACATCTGTATGGTAGTATATGCTCCAATGTTACTACTGTATCCAGGAACAAGGACAAATTAAGTTATTCAAGCTAAAAACATTCCTTCCACTTCTGTTACTCACAAAGAATTGATTCCGTATTCATAGATGGCTTTTCACAAAAGGTGGGGGCAACTCAGATTCCTCAACAATCAGACCTTTCTTTGTGCAATCCTATTTATGGCACTTGACTCTGAAGGCAAGTCAAGGGATAATGGCATTAGGACCATTTGATCCCAGTAAAAGGTCTCTAGGTTCCTAATATGCTTTTTTTTTTTTTTT
>VZRO01008588.1:899550-914886 GCA_013397915.1 Daphoenositta chrysoptera
TTTTTTGCCAAGCCTTAAGTCTATTAACCTTAGAGAGAAACACGTTAACTAAATAAAACAATCTCTGGAGGTGAGTAGTTTCTTATTCCATCTCCATGAAAGAAATAACAAAGTGAGACAGAATTGGCTATTCCTGCTAGAACAGCAATAAAACTTAAGCTTTAATACTACATGTATTCATTTGGTGGACTTGGCAGTGTTAGGTTTACAGCTGGACTTGATGATCCTAAAAGATTTTTTCCAACCTAAATGATTCTATGACTCTGTGTTCTGCTCCAGGACAACACACCACATTCAAGTTCAAAACTACCACATATACAAAGCTATCTAGGAAATGGTTCCTTTCTGGCCTGTTTTTCTATAGCCACAGACTTCTTATTCAAGAATAACTAAAAGTAGAAACAGTAAAGATTTGTTTCAGCAATACCATCAGGTTTAGACAAGCTTTTCTTAAGTTTTCAGAACCAAGGTCTATTTGTCTGTAAATTAAGAAAAATATTCATCTAGCGCATTGTAACACTGCAACATTAATTTAAAGTGCTTTGAAGGATAAAATAATGCTACATGGGTGCACAAATACAGACATGTTCTAGATATTTTCTTTTCACGGAGGTTAACAATATTGGTGGAACAGGTAAGCTCTCTCCAGTGGTGTAGAGTTGGTCATTCACAGAAATACTGTTATGCTTCCAATATACTCAAATGTATTTTAAGTCTGTGAAGTGCAAGATATTTTATGGTTTGAAAAAGCTACTCAGATCTCTTCTCACAAACTCTCCATCATTCCTCCCCATCCTGTGCCTCCCTGGTTTTATGTTTGCAAAAGTGGGGTTTTTTTAAGGGGAGTTTTTCAGGATATGATCACTTAGGTCATTAAAACAAGTGAGGCACTATATGATTCTGAATTCAAGAGATTTTTCATTTCCCATATTTCTTCCTGAGGCTCTAGACTGGCTTTTCCTGCAGCACTCACAACTGGCCAAATACGCTCATTATCCACAGCCTACAGCCCTTACTGAGGGAACTTAAGCAAACAATATGTCAATGAGATACAAGGTGTCCTACCTCTCCGTTTTCATGCAAAGCCATTATGCCATTTGGTAGCAGAATTAAGCACATTTTCCACCATACAATCCACCTGAACATTCCTTTTTCCAAAATAGGCTTTTTCAGGCTTTGTTTCTGTAGTCCTGTAATGAAGACTGATAAATGTACATACAGCAAGCTAATTCTGTTTGCTTTTTACCAGCCTAATGAAATAACCACCTGCAGTAACAACAGTAATGGCTTTGTCTTTCCTGGACAACCTTATATTTGTACCTGTGCACAGTGCTGTGCTCAGCTGCACAGAAATCAGGCAGAGCCACCTGTGAGTTCACCTTTGATCACTTTGCTGGTCAGGTATGGTAAACTTTTTTGTTACTTCACAAAGATCTGTTTACCAATGTAAATATATGTATATACAATTCCCTGTCTTCTGGGCCTACCAGACATGTATGATTTTGTCAACAGAACTATATGCAATGCTATTTTTCTGTATCAGTAGCCCAGATAAACTTTAAAGCTATCCTAGATAACCTGTTGAGAAAAGTATATGCCATTTTCCTCATCACTGTACTGTGATCTATCTGTTCATACAAACGAAACTTTTTCAACAAAGCACTGAAATACAGTTTAATCTGTCAGCAGAATATTTTTCTCCAACTACACAATCATCTTTCCAGTGTACCATACACTCTTAGTGATAACATTAACAAGTCAGTAAAGAAGTGAAGTCCCTACAGCTGAATTACCAAATCTGGAAGCCCTTGATCAGTACAACTGTTGATCTGCTGCCAATACTTCAAAAGAAGTGATGTTAACAATGCAAACAGGCCCAAGTGTTTGCAGCAGACCCCAGGAGAGTTTCCCCGTGGGCCTCGAGCCCGGGGCTGCTGCGGCAGCCAGCACAGCAGTGCCGCCAGCACCAGGCAGCGGTGGGTGCATGCAGTACCTGCAGCTGCGTTCTGGGACTGCCAGACTCAGGTCAGATGTCCTTACTCGGCAGCTGCTGCTGCTGCGAGGTTTTGCTGATGCCTACAGCAACAGGCTGTTGTAAGAGCCTAAAATTCCTGGGAAGTCTAGTCCAGCAATTTCCTTATCACAAACAAAGAGCCACTGACAAGAAAATACTGAGAGCCTGTTTATCAGTTCCTGTTAACATGAAAATATGTTGTGCCCCTCCCACTGCCAAATGAGGAAAGGTTCTGGAATCACACACTGAATCTTAGTGCTTCCTGCGACAGAATTTATTGTGCTATCTTATTTAGTGTTTTTTCACGTAAAGGTATTTACAGCTAAGCTACCTGACTGTAATTGGAATGTCAAGGCCCCTGCAGGAAAGATATTTTTATTGCTCATATTGCTGCTGCACAGCTTTATGTGGCAGTTCTGCTGCTCACTTGCCTGTAGGATGCACTTTCATTACACAAAAAAATCACAACACCTTCTCATCCTACATGCACAGTATTTACACCATGCAGACCTCACAGCTCCTGCATGCTGGAAGGTTGATAGACATGCTCTGTTGTGCCACATGGCCACTTCAATTCTGCAGTGAAATACCCACAAATTAGCAAACAATAAAACTCAATAACCCTAAGATATATCAGCTTTTCCAAAGACCAGCTAAATTCCATTCTTAGCCAGCTAATGGTTCTAACTGGTGCTAATGCTTGTGCTACCTAAAGTCTCATGAAGTCTTGGCATTTCTCCTAGTTTTCTAGGTCTGGAATTCACTCAGTCTCTGCTGCTCTTACAGATTCTGAATTACCAAGGTACTTAGGCAGGTGCCTACCTTAAAATGCATAAGTAGTCCCACTGATTTTAATAGGATTATCCATGTGTTTCAAATTAGTCATGTGCAGAAGTACCTTTCAAGTGCAGGCTATAGCTTTCTATAGCTCCCAAGAAGTTAGGTTTTTTCTCACAGTAACACTGACTTTTGGAGGAGATGTAAATAAGGTGCCTGCATGGTCGCATAATGACCAGGTGCACCACAGCTGAAGCAAGGATCAAGTGCTCCAGAACTGTTAAGATACAGAGACACCATAACTATTATATAACTAGTGCAGATTCAAGGAAAATGTTAAGAGCAGGTGCAGCACAGCAGCAAGCCAATTTCATGTAACCATCTCTCTGAATTAGACAAAAGACTAGTGTCTTTGTAAACATTTCATTTTTTCAGCTTTCTTGGTATATTTGCATTTAAAATGCAGCCTGCATAGCCCCAGAAAATACATTTGTGAGAAAAAAACGTCGAAGGGTCAAACACAAGAAAATCACCGCCTGTATTTTACAAGTTGAATCCTAGATAGGCAACTATTTGTCAACGAAGAAAACAAATTGCTCTGTAAGAGAAAGCGTATCTTTGGAGATCTTCAGAAAAGTACTCTCAAGTGGTGCAAAAAGTCCCCAGACCTCAAAATAAAAAGAAATGTCTTCCAGTTACAGGAAAATTGCAGAAAACTAATAATACAAAGGTGTCCTGTCAGTGCAGTATTAACCATACAGTACCGTATGCATTTATCATTACAGGATGCATAAGTACGAGTCATCCTAGAACTGCAGAACAACCCCCAATTTATCTTATAGCGAGCTGCTTTAACAGCCAGCATTTCACAGGACTCATATTTGGGCTGAAAATTTGAAGTACAATCTAACAGAATATTCTCAATACCAAATCTCGTTTGCTGTTCATCGTCCAAGTTTTGAGTCCCAAAACAAATGCGAGGCGGAGTAAGGGGCTGGAAATCCGCGCGGCCGTGCTGCTGGCACGGACGTGCTGTGACCCCGCGGGTCTCCCCGGCCGGAGGGCTGCTCCCAAAGCTCGCTCGTTCCCGGAGCGGGAGCGGGAGCGGCAGCGGGAGCGGCAGCGGGAGCGGCGGCCTTTCCTCGCCGCCCTTTCCTCGCCGCCCCGCCCGGCCGGGCCTGAGGCGCTCCCCGCGGCCTGCAGCGCCCCCTGGCGGCGGGACAGCGACGGACGGCGCGGGTGCGAGAGCCCCGCGGGAACTGCCCCACCCACACAGCCGGGGAGGGACCGGGACCAGCGCACCCTGACACATCGCCGGATACACAGGGGCGTTCGTCCCGCTGCATTCATGCTTAGGCTTTAACCGAGAAGTGATTTGGGTTATTTGTCAAATGCACACACTCTTCTAAACGTTAACATGCTTCTAATAGGACGATCTTATAAGGGCTGACATCGACACTAAAAATATCCTGCCAGAATATCTCCGTCAAAAACTGTTTTACTAGGTTGCTCATATAAGCAATAATATTGACAGTTAAGTGTCTGGAAATGACCTCCCCTACTAATGCTAGATCCGAGAAAAGTCAGTTCTTTCAGAACTGAAACTTTATCATCATTCTGCTGTGCTTATGCTGCCCTCTGTACTGTACTGTACTGTTTGCATCACTTGCCTCAAACAGCAGCGTTCCTGTTAAGCTAGGGAGAAGACAAAACATAAAATACTTTTGAGTCAGGAGTTGTGTGCTGCACTATGAATGTAACAGCAGGTCATAAACTGAATCCTACTCTCCAAGAAGACAGAGGAAAAAGAAAAAGAAGTTGAATGAAAAAGCCAAGCAGGAAACAGAGAATATAACCGATAAAGGAAAATCGCACAACATGGAAAAAGCATAAAAAGCCACTTAAAAGCAGTTTTCACTGGGTTTTACTCCCCTGTGAATATATGTGTAATTAGCTTTTGGATATAATGTGAAAGTCACTATTTTCCTGCAAAGTCTGTAAAAGCATCCAGAAAATACCCAAATAATTTCCCATCCTGCTCTTATAATGAAGCTTTTTCTGTCCCATGAGTTAAAATATTTCTACTTTTCTAATGACTGCTGCATTTCCAAAAGCTTTTGAATACAACAGACTCAGCTCGCATTTTCTAAACTTATGTATAACAAGGGCAAGGTTTACATCCTTATGTGTGCATATTAAGTCAGCTTGATTTAACATCAACGATGTAATATTTCCTCTCACAGTTCTTGTTAATTATACATTTAGAAATTCTGTGTGTCATAATTTCTTTTATTGTCCTGTTACTAAATTTACTACAGTTGATGTTTATCTTAAATTGTATCTGCTCCAAGCAGGTGCATGAACTGAACAGTTGGTTGATAGCTCAGGAGATGCTCTTTCTATAAAGTCTGGTCTGAAGCAGTGATAAGGTATCCCACAAGGCCAGTTTCAGAATTACTGCTGCCTTTCTGATCCCTACATAAATGGTATAAAGATTTTGCAGAAAAGCTAACAACAACATGGATCTTTGTCCAGCACACAATGCTGCTTCTGTATTGGGAAAATCTAACTCAAAGGAGTGCAGAGAAGGGATATCCATGACATCTAAAGCAAAGGGCATCAGCTTGACTATTTACTGAGGAAGAACCATTCACAAAGAGACTGCAGGTCAGACATTTGACCATGCTAGGTCTGACCCTTTTGCAGGAGAAGCAGGTTATCAGTAGCTTCAAGCAGCCATTCCTGACAGATATGAGCTACTCAGAAAAAGGCAGCAGAAACAGAGACTTGAAAATCTGCACGACTGGACAATGAAAGCTGGAGGGAAACAGATCCCAGTCTAGGCTAAGCAATGGGTGTGATTTGCAATGCCAGGATGGACTCAGACAGCTTCTCGTGTTAGAAGTGAATTGGGTCTTGTAAAAAGCCAGAATCACTGAGATGGAAGTAGCTGAGATGTAAGAGGAGTGAGGTACCTGATCCATGAAGGTAGGGAATACAGCCGGCTTTGCCAATGGGCTCAGCTAGGAAAGGGTGGAGGCTTTCCTGGCCTAGCAGGAAACTGTAAGCCTGTACTAAGGAGTTACTGCAGCCACTGTCTCAAGCAATGGTGGAAACACAAAGTAAAATGGTAACACACAAGCAATTGAAGAATTAAGCTGCATTTGGTTTTCCACACCAATGAAAAAAATACCAGCCCCCAAACCATAATGCTTTTCATGGACAGGGGCTGATGTCTACATGAAGAGTTATCCCCAGAGCTACAGAGTTTAGCTTCACTTCTTTGTGTGATATTCCAGAAAATGACAACCACTCTTTCACTTGGATGGCATGGTGCTGGGCCAAGGGACAGCATCCAAATTACCCTGGTTCAATCAGTGACAGATCTTACAGTGGCATATCCCTGAGTAATACCATTTCCATACTAAAAATCAGTTCTGGCAGATCTTTCATAGTGCTTGACTTTCCACAGAGTACCTCCTCTATAACTGCATGGACCAGTGGATTAATCCAAACACTGTTGCACTGGTCCAAATGATAGCAATTGCCACTGACTACTGCCCTGAAGCAACGTTCTGCCTCTGTGACAATTCAACATTGTTTAGTCAGAGGAGACAAACATTCTCACTTTGTAACAATTGCACTAAAAGCTGTCTCCTCCTTCCTGTTGCTTTCTTCATTTAAGTACACCAAACAAATACTGTACCTACCACAATCTATTAGCAAATAAATGAGAAAGAACAAAACTCAAGTCCACATACGGAAGCACAAGGGCAATGTAGAAGACTCCAACAAGTGGGAAATAAAATAAAGGAAACAAGTAACTCTGCCATGTAACAATGCTAGCTCACATTTTATACACCAACACCAAGAGGTCCCATATTTAAGAAGAGAACTTAGGAAATGGATAGCACTTAGTCAAAAACATGAAGAGCATTTACTTACCTGCAGTTCCTAAGCTAAGTAGTACAGCAACCCAAAATACCCAGAACACAATGAGAATCAGAAAGGTCCAGAGTGGTTGGAACAGGAGGAAAGGAATTCTGCCAATGATTTTACCAACAATTCGAAAGAGCTGTACAGCGAACTGAAGCCTCTTTCTTAGTACAAATATAAGGGAGAGCAGAACAACCTGTTAGAGGAAATAAAAAGACAAATTATTGGGGGTTTTACCTCAAGAAAATTATCAGAGTTGTCAAATGTGGGATCAGAGGATACAGACTTCACAAAGACATGACAGCAAGGCAATTTATACAATCTTACTACACACTGGAAAATCCACCTGAGATACTCCTCATGTTCTCAAAGAGCCTGTGGATTAAAATCTGGTTTTCTGCAAAAATTGCTGCTGGTTTTTAAAACAAAATAGGTTTCACGAAACTTTGATACTTTTAATGGAAACAGTCTGTTTTGCTTTACAGTAAATGTAAATGTAAATGTACATTAAACACTACACATTGCTTTCACATACCCTGCATGTCATGAACTTTTTAACTTTCTTTCTACTGTCGTCAGCTTGCCACTGTTCACTTTCACAATGGTAGGAGAACCAGTCCTTTCCTGCAGTCCACAACAAAACTAGTTTGAGAGCTATGTATGTATGTAAGCAAAGCAGACATAAAATGAAAACTTACTTAAATAAATTATTGTCTTCCCAAAGTGAAAAAACCAACCTGCCAATAACAAAACCCGAGTCAAAAACCCCACAATATCCCCAGTTCTTTGTATACGACAAGGAACTATGAACAGAAGTTAAAAGGGAGGCTGGAATTTATAAAACAATAAATACCACCAGTGGCAGTTGCTTCACTAATTTTCTTGCCTGTTCTAGAGAGAAGCTACCAGCTCTGAAGAGAAGTGTGACCTGCAGCAGAGGATGTTCCCACAGTTCTGCAAACAACAGTCAGTTGTACTGGAACACACATGCATTCAAAGAAACCTTTTCTTACCTCTTCAGTACCAGCAGAGGTAAAAAGGTCATCACTTATAGAGGATATAAACCAAACCATTCTGACACATTTATATTTGCCACTGTAAACTGTCAGATTGTTCTGTTTGCCATATCTGCTCTCTCCATATAGCTCTTACTCATCTCTAAGAAAACAGGACAATCACTTTGACAAAAGTCTCATGAAGCACAAATTGACTATACCCTCAAATTGAGCAATGGCTCCTTTAACTTTGCAACATCAGAGCAAAAAACCCAATTAAGAAGTTGCAAGCTGTACTCAGATTTTCTGTTGTAAAACAAGGTCAATGAGAGAAAAACAGAATTTGACCAAATAACTTGAGGTCTAGACACTGCTGCCTGTGTTTCACTACCCCTTTCATTGTCTAAAAGAGCTGCCACCCCTTTCTCCTACTGAGGGTGGGATGAATCCACAGATCTCCTGTTCATACTCAGCCAGTGCCCCTGTGTTTATTCAACACGATTCTCCAGTGAGCTGATGAAGAACAAAATGGGGATGGAAAAAATTCTTGCATTTTTACACCAACAACACTAACACTGTTTGCACAGGTTTGAAGGCAAGGCTGACAAATAAGTTTCACGATGAAGTTATAAAATTATTTTTGTAGTTCTGAGGGGGGCCTAAAAATCTAGTTGGAATTAGATTTTTACAGATCTTTAAGGTCTCTTCCAACCCAAACCATTCTATGATTTTATTATTACATTTAAATGCATGTAAGAAGATCTTAGAATTTATTCTCATTTTCCAATTTGAAAAGAATTAGGAATTATTTTTACTGTTGCAGAACCACCGCAGCTCAAGTGTTCAAGTTACAGCCTCTGCCACTGCTTAGGGCAAAACGCTACTTACAGTAACTATTGTTGAGAAGATGGCATATCCAAGTAGGAACTTCACGTTTTCCTTTTCTGTTTCCAGTTCAGTGCTGGGATCATTCCTATAGTCGTAATGGAGCCACCAGAGGACACCTGAGACGACTGAGCAGGGCGGAGCAGCGTGAGGAGGGGCAGTGATGCTGTTCCTGGAGGGCTGATGCCTGCCTGGCCTCCCCCCAGTGTCCCGCCCTCCCCCCTACCCCGCACTGGGCTCGGGAACACTGCCCATCAGCAGAGTGAGGCACAGCATCAGCCATCGCAGAGAAACTTCCCAGAGTGGCTGTCAGACTGAGGTAAAACCGCAGCAGAGTGTTTGGATTTCTTGCAGTTATTCTAAGGCTCTGGCATGTAATTTCATTGTGGAGATACAACGCTAAATTTAATGGAATGACAAGCTTTAGCCAGACACATTCCTATGGTTCTCCCTTCCTAAAGCAGACAGTGTAATAGTTTCACTAAACATTCTTTGAAACAGTAGCATTTTCATAACTGCATTCATCTGCCAAAAGAAATGTTGTTTCTAGGCATCTATAAAAACAATAAACATCACCATCATCCTAACACTCAGCAGCTGGAACAGCACAGCCAGACCTTGGCACCAAAAGGCAAGCAGGCCTCAGTTTGGAAATGACTATGGTAAGCTGAAGGTTACTGAGGATGGCCATGAAAAAAAGGATAGTTGTTTGTTCAGCTGCTAATCCTTCAGTTCAGTGAAACAGTAAATATACTTACACAACAAACCGAATACAACCAGTGCAATCAGAGTATGGATGAGGAGGGTCTGAATGAATCTGAAGGCTAAAACCAGTATCAAAGAGAAGGCTGAAAAATATATGTAGTAAGTTTGAGTGTTACAACCAATTTAATTTAACCCCATTACATTTTAAATATAAATTTAAGGTTCTTGTAGAATTTTGGCTTTTATTTTTAAACAGTAGTCTCAAAATCAACAGCATTTAGTAAAGTTGGCAACCTTTTTAACATTTAAAGCACCCAGTTATCTGTAACTCAAATAATAAGGAACTTATAGCCGATATATTTCACCACAGGAATTATTAGCTTTTTAAGCACATTTTATACAAGATTTAAGTTCAAGTATTCATGCTGATGTGATTTTTTTCATCAACAATTTCTTTCAGTCCCCCAAAATGAGGTATATAACTATGTCATGAAATTCAGAATCTGATAATTCAAAGATCTGCGTTTCACCACTCTGTTAAACACCTCCTGATAAAAGCTGATCACTCTTTCTTAAAAATAAAGAAAATATGAAAATATGAAAAAACCACACTTTTGAATTAAAAATATAGACTTATTAGAAACATTTTAACCTTTTAATTGAATATCATTATTCACTTTTTACTTATAACCTTACCTAGTGCAAGGACACTCAGTCCTATCACAGTATCTCTTCCTGCCAATATTCCACTCAGAATTCGGTGAAAAACATCCATTTCATTAACCATACTTATTAAGACAGATGCATACTTGGAATAGCATTCAGGATTTTGTGGAACACATCGATTAAATAATGGAAAGGATTTACTGAAAGGTTAAAAACAAAAGCAGTAAAAAATATTAATTACTGGACAAACACTTTTAAATCCACAGAGATCCATCCTGCCATTCTCCACAGAGAGCATTCTGTTATAAAGGGTAGTTTTATGTATCATCTGCAAAATAAACTCCTAATAGTGCCACGCCTGTATCACTATACCAGAACAGATCCTTTCAAGATCAGCCTGGGGAAAAAAATTAACTCTCTCATTAACTACTATCACCATCAGCACATAGCTCCTACTCCCATTCTAGTCTGGCTTCACCTGCTTTGCTCCCATGTGCTTATGTAAAAATGAAGTTCATGCTAACATAGCTGTAACCTATGCTGTTGTAGATAATTCTAGAGCACAAACACTTTGCATTGTTTTTATGATATTTAAGCATTCTAAGAGCCACACCAAAACAATATTTGCAAGGTACAATTAATGGCACCAAATATTTATACAAAATTATTTGGCACTCCCAGCCAAGCTTCTTGCATATATTTACTGTCCCACTTCAGCAGTGCTGCACTACAACAGTCAAAGGCATATTCTTACCTGAAAAGGAGAGGTTTTGTCATCAGCAGTTAAAAATTTCTCTAACTAGCTTTGCTTCTACTATGAAATATTACTGTGCAAGATGAATGACTTTGTGAAGTTCCTTGACAAACTGAAAAAAGCCTAGAAAGTTGAGGAAATAAGTGAAACATGCCATAGCTTTTCATCAATTTACATGCTGTCCTTTGATCCACTGTATTTAATGTATTTTTGTGTCTCCTACTCTTCTGTCCATCTTGTTCTTCCATTTTCTCCTGTTCAGAGCAGATGACTTAGCTCTGCAAACACAGAGATTCCAATTCTCTACTGTATTTTCATGACACAGTGGAACTTAAAATCATGGGTTTAAGAATTTTGACTCACAACTGCCAGATTATAAAGACAGCAACATCCACAGATCTGTGCTTCAAGCCAGCTGGCTATAAAATTATTCTGATGGAAATTTCTGGGCTCAGGGTAAGAAGCAAGGCCCAGGATCCCATCCTTGGCACTGAGGGAAAGAGCAAAAGTCTGTGCAGGAGGTAAGTTTTTCCTCATATGGAGTGCTTTTTTCTTAATTTGGAGAGAGAAAACTCTCTAAAGGGCAGAGGAATGGAGGGAATGCAGTCCTTGTTTATTCTGTGGGACAGGACACTGGCATGTTCATAGTCACATAAAACAACTTGTAAGGATACATGGACAAAAATAAATAAACAAAATAAAACCATCCTGACTGTGAACTATGAAGCCAAATACAAAATGTGAGGAAGTAACAATCCATAAGAAGCTGTTCGGACTCAAGGATGTTGTAAAATACCCAGGAATTCTTACCTTGGTGGAACTGGGAGTGTGGGACAGAGCTGAGCTGCCCTTGGATTTAGTGTGTAACTGGAAACATTCAGGTTGTAAACGCAAAGAAAAGAACCTAAAAAATATTTTAAAAAAGGAAAAAGTAATGGAAGATTAGTAAAAATTTGAGAGAAAAACGCATTCAGAACTAAGTTTTGTTTGCACTTCTGGTTTGATCCCTTAGCAGGCCATTCTCATCTCTGATATTTCAGTGGGAATGTAAATAACAAACCAGGTAGTTGAGCAAATCTAAAGCAACCTCTGCAGAACCCTTTGCCTTCTAGATTTAACTACACTCATCTTCCAGGCGGGCGCATTGTTTGTTCCACAGTGCCATACCTGGCTATGAATCCTTGCTCATTAGGATAGGAGAAAAACCTAAAATGATGGAACCCACAATAGAGCTGGGCCCTCACGAGTTAGAATAGAATATACATGTATCCAGAAACCTAGCTTGTGCTGGGATCTCGGTGAAATATTACCAGGTACTCTGCTAATAATACTCTGTTCCATTACACAGCATTTCTGGGAAAGAAGGGCTGGATACATCCAAGCCATTCAAAACGCAAGACTTCTCTCTGTCTTGACATAAACATGGAAACAGTTGTAGCTGGAATTTGATACAATTATGTTTGGGTAGACTGATAATACTTACATAATATCACAGCTTTCTGTACTAACCAAATGATGTCAAACTACCCCAAAATTAAATTAAAGCAAATATTGTCAATTTAAATAGCAATCCCTGCCAAGCAAAACATCAAAACAAAAATAGAATGGGATACTGACCTCTAACAAAAATAGCATTAATATTCATATGGTCTGAAGTTTATACATACCCCATGAAATAAGGCTTAGGCTACAAGTTATTTTATTTACATGTTGGATATGAATAAACTGGAGTATCTTTCACACAACAGCTACTTCTGACAGCATTTTCATCTCAAACACCAGAATCAAATAAAATTTCTAGGTGTGTCCTGGTTTTGCTGGGAAGTGAGAAGCTGTGTGGTACTTAGGTGCTGGGGTTAAACTACAACAAAATGGAATAGGAAACATTGGGATCTGACGTCTAGAGGGATAAAACCATTTGTGTCTCCCTGGAATTAATAGTTTTAATTAAATTTAAAGGAACCAGTTGGACAAGTTTCTCAAACAGCATATGAACTCTGTCACCTACTGGCACCCCTGCCAAACTTCACTAGTTCATTCTCAGCAGTCAGTTTTCTGCTACATAATCTCAGCACAGTGCAGGAATTAATCAACAACTTTCTAATTTGCATAAGAGAGCTGTAACATTTCTAGAAACTATGGCTTTGAAATAAAGCAGAAACATGACATTTTATTTTCTATTACCATGAACTGTTCAGGAAATTAATGGTAAGGTATGACTCCCTAGTGTAAGAAACATAAGAAAAACAAAGTGGAAGCTGCTCAACTGTTCTACAGATACACTAAGATACTCATATTCCCTGTGGCACACCATTATTCCTTGCAAAACTCTGGAGATCTTCCAAAGAGTTGAGTTGCTCTTGTGGACAACTTGACACGCACAAGGAAAGAGAACTCATTTTGAGGCTTTGTATTTCCAGGCCACAGGAATTCAGAAAGAACACATACCTAGAAAGAAAAAAAGGTCCTCTTCTCAAAAAACAAGCTTTCTTGGTTTGTTATAAGTTTTAATTCTGAACCTTCTTTTCATCTTTTTAAAGTGCTACAGAGCAAATGAAACTTTTTCTGAAGGAGTCAGTGGAACGACTGGGAACTTCAACATGCAACTTCCTTAAGTACAAAGATTTGCCATATAGAATGACTACCTGTTTGGCTGAAGTTCCATTTAAGATCCTCTTTAAGAAGGCAGCTGCATAAAGCATAACAATGCAGCACATTTTCATATTCTACTTTAACTTTTTAATTTCATTCACTCTTTTGCACTATTCCCACCTTCTTTGCCTTTCAATACAAGAATGTATACACAGATGTATATGACTGACAACTAGAAGATATGTATTTTACTAATTTCTCAAACATTTGATTTATTTAGACATTATCTGATGTACTTACTTTTTATTAGTCATGTCCAATCCAGAAAGATTTGCCCCTTCTACAGGAGAGTTCTTCCGACCACATATGTTCCCAAAGCTGTCATATCCAAGCACAAGTCTTTCTGCAGCACCAGCCACCACAGCATAGCCACTTATAAACATCTGTTAAAATATTTTTTTAATGTGCAAGCCTGCTATGATAGCTTTTTCTTCCCATTTAGTAAACATTCCTTTTAAGTCATACATGTTTGTCTTGTGGTTGCAAACAGTTAAATCTAAAATTTACCCCTCTGCACAAGGCCAGAGCAAGTCGTACCAACAAGTTTAGCCCTATAGCTTCCTTAGAGCTTTCCTTCATCTGTTGTTGAAAGTATATAAATTAAGCAGAATAACACAGGAGAAGAAAGATAGAGGTCCTGATTAAAATAAAAGGAAAGCATTAGTAAGATGCTAAACACTGTCCCTAGTGAAGTTCATGTGTGTCACTAGGCAATATCACTCAAATGGTAATTTTTCATGTGCTCACTGCATCTCATTTTACAGGGTGACCTTCAAGACACACTTGGGCAATATATCTGCTGCCATAACGGGTCCTTGAAGCTGCTAGTGAATTTAATTAGAGGTATTTTTAAACAGGAAGAATAATTAAAATGGAGATTACCTGAAATTTCAGAAGGAGCACTCTTTAACACATGTGAAAAACCTGGAGAAAGCCACACTGTGCACTAAGGTGACACTGCCCTGACCTTTTAGTTGTTCTGCTGTCAGATCAAAGTTGCTGTAGATCATCTTCCTGTAAACCCCAGAGGCAGCTAAGTAACTCTGCTGGCCAAGTAGCAGCAATCCTTAGTCAAAATAAAACACCTTGTCTAGGAATGCAGCTTAAACCCTCCTGTACCTCGTGAGAGCCAAAATAATCCTTGGAAAGAACCTTTGCAAGTGCCAAGAAGTAGCAATTCTTCTGCAAAACTGGTAAAGTCCTGAGTACTACTTTACCCAAAGGCTTATCTCCACAGCACTCCAACTATTGAGAAACTCAGAGATGCAGTCTTCTCCCATTTCCCATGGGGTGCAAGCCACATTTCACACACACCAAGGACAATCACTAGGCTCTGGGGCTATGTGCCAGCTGCTGGCAGCAGCAACATTTCTCAGTCCCACATTAACCACTGCTACTTTGAATGGATATGGCTGAATATTGGCTGTGCTCGAGACAGATTGCACATGTCAGATCCAGCACAACTGCTTTCTTACTTAAGCTTTAGAGCCTTATTAGTTTTTCTACTTTTAATGCTTGTGACTAAAGATTGGATATGGGCAAAATCACGTCTCATACACAAACATGTACTTATGTGCTTCTTTAGTCCTCAGGGCAGTCTCATTTTTGCTTATAGTAGACTCTTATTTCGCAGTCTTAACTAATTCACTAATTTTTAAAAATTATGATGGCATGTTAATGCTGTCTCAATATGGACATCTTTGTAGAGACTCCACAATTCAAGCTGACATACTACTTGTGGATGTGATCTCCTACAATAACAAAATATTTCCAGATCCAGTTTGTTTACAGAACAAGTATTTGTTAATAATTAAAATGGTCTCAGAAGGAAAACAAGAAATGAGTTGGCACTATAATTCAACTGAAATAGGCTTTCAGAAAAATTCTGGTATTCCTTCTAAAGATGGGTATTACAGGTCCACTGTGTAGGTGATTTTTTTTTTTTTTTTTTT
>VZRO01008588.1:916523-942948 GCA_013397915.1 Daphoenositta chrysoptera
AGGGTGGGAGGTTTATGTTTCACCCTTCATGAGCACATTTCTGGGAGTAACTGAAGATTTGTTACTGCCAGCACAAAATGGGGGCTGTTCCGTGCTGTAAAGCCCACTGACGCTGATACCCGTTTGGCTGTTCTGGCTGCATTATCAATGCACAGTCATAGATCCTTTTCAGCTTCTGTTTGGTTGTTTGTACAGTTACATCACGCTGACATGCTGTTTTAGGCTATACATACCTCTCATCTAGGTTCATATGAATAACCTGCAATAACAGGAATAACACTGAATTAGGTCAATCCTTGTAACTTAGATGACCAAGGAGTGCGGGAATTATCAGCCACGTGTTTTCTCTGTGCTGTGTCTGCTGCCTTTTTTTTTTTTTTTTATGTTCACTAAATTCAGCTCAATAATCCAGAGACAATTACAAATTGAAAGGATATTAAAAGTATGGTTTTGTTCTCTTCCTGACAGTCAGTGGAACAAATAAATGTCCTCTTTAAGAAGTAACACAACATCTGCAACTGCAATAAAATTTAATTAAATGGAAGCTGTTTTGCAAAACTAAGAATCGGTCCATCTTGTATAGGAGACAGAGCACCAGGCTAATCTTGTCTAGAGAAAAAAAAAGCAAAACAGACCCAACATATTCCAGTTCTCTGGAAAAAATGCAGCATGAAACCTTGGTGACAAGCATAGGTGAAAGTAAATAGGTAATATCAGAAACTGGGATTTTTTTAAAAAAGGAATTAAGCTCTGCCCAAGAGCATTTCAAAGTCCTTCTAAGCTGTTTGGAAGTAACTATATTTTTCCAAAAGGTTAAGTCATACAATGTTTCTGAAATTGACATTCTGACTGTTTTGACATAACTTGGTGCAATTCTGATTTAAATTCACACACACACACCCCTTCCCAAGAAGAGGTTCTGAAGAAACACAGCAGGAAAGATTTCTAAAAACTCCATGTCTTACAAGGATTTATTAAACCATTTAGTTTCCAGCCAGCTCATAGTTCTTGTCTTTATCAGCATTGTCTTTTAATGCTCATTAGCCATCATTTTTTTGGGAGTTTTCATAATCTGTGTAAAAATTAGAATAAAATTCTAAAATTGAAAGGGTAGTTTTGCGCTTATAAAACCTCAATAGAGAAAACAGCTTTTCCTTCACTTCGTGCTATTGCACTTTAAAAATATGTGAAAAAAGCATTGCCTTGAAATACAAGTGTGAAATTTTACATGAAATGTAACCTTTTTTAATAAGAGAAATTAATTTTTAAATATATTAAGAAAAATAACCAAAATTATTAATAACCTTTAACCTAGACACAAAGAGTATTCTGAGACAGAATCATTATCTGATTAAGAAAAATCATCTTGAAAAACAATGCCAGTGATGAAGGCCTATATTAGAATCTGATGACTTGCTGTCACCACATGCTAATATTTTGCTGTTGATCTGGCATTTTTTGAATGATCCTCCTTAAGCTTTGTGTTACATTCTTACTGTGAATAGAGGAAAACAGCAAGTGGAACAAGTATTTTTTAATAAACTCCAGAATCCAAGTAACCAAAGTTCATGTAAAAACACTGAAATCAGCAGTAGAGGCCTGCTTTTACTGAGCAATATCAATCATAATTCTTTTATTTCTTCAGCTAGCCTAGGAGAAATTATCTTAGAAATAATAGAAAATAACTCAAGATTAGAATAGGATTATTTTTTTAAATTGTAAATGAAATATTTTAATTGTAGTATGTTTTTTTTCCTGAATTCCAAACATGATCAAATAAAACATTTATTCTACTTAGTAGAAGCTGGGTACTTTTGTCGTGTGTCACTAGGTGGGGCTCGGCTCCCAGTTTGGAGCTCCAGCTCAGCATTTGGGATGAGTGCACAGAGGCTCACACCGTGGTGAACCAGTATTCACAAACGAGGATCCGCATGCTACAGCTGAAGAAAATACTAGGAAGCAAGGCTCAGATCGGATTAAGGGATTTAAACGTCCACGCCCAAAGTGTAATACCGAAAACTCTCGTTGTTACTCTTGTTATTTGTCCAATCCTGCTCAAAATTGCCCAAAAGATTGATTTTGAATTTTCTGTTTTACCACTTCCACAGGATAGAGCCTGGTTCTGCAGCTGAGTCATTCAACCATTCAGTGAGGAGCAGGGAGGTTTAGAAGTGACATTTTCTAGCGTTGAAATAGAAATGAGATGAAAATGAGTTCTGTAAAAAGAGTATTATTAGAGAACTGTTCCTTTTATGTGAGCACTAATCACTTGGCCAGAGAGGTGTCCACTGGCTTGTGCTCTCTCTCTGGTGAGAAGCCCATGTTGGAGCCTTTGGTCTCAGTCCCCTGGTCTACGTGGACAAGATGCCGACTTTATAATACAAATATCTTCATTTCAATCTTGTATCCAACTACAGCCACTTCCATGGGAGAGTAGAATGATGAGGATCCCCGTTCACTCATAAGTCTTCACTGATCTCTCAAGTAAGTAATGTTTCTTGTAAAGGAAAATAAAATATTTACGATCTTGGAGTACCCAGGAACTTACAGTGATTTAGTTGTGTTTTAAGATGTTAACCATTCAACCTGCTTGGTGTGTTGCAGTGGGGGAACCACAACAAGGGAGATTAACATTTACATTTCCAAGACTAGTAGTTTTTAAAGGATATTTTACATGTTAACCATCTTCAGACATGTCTATTAGCATCAGGAAGAGAGATGAGCAGCAATGTAACCTCATGGGCATTTTTCGACTCTTTGTTTTTTATTAAGTCATACAGAATATACAGAAAAAATCAAACATGAAATCAAGCTTCCTGACTCCAAGCCTCCCCAAGCTTCCTGACTCCAAGCTTTAATCAAAAAGTTCCTATTTTTTCTTATGTGCGTAGTGTTTATTCAATGAGAATGAATCCTGGTGCTGCCTGCAGTTAGGGCTCAACTTTCTTACCAAGAAACCTGCCTGGTTAAAACTGGAGCAGGAATGTGGATTGGGAGAGGAAGGTGCTAGATGAAAACATGACAGTTCCTTGCTAGACTGGTTAAGTGAGATGACTATCCCTATCTGTATCCCTTTCTGGGTCAGACAAGGAACAGAGACCAATTACTTTAATAACAGGACACAGCAACTGAGAAACTCAACTTAAAAGCAAACATTTTCTGCCTAATTAGAGAAGGTACAGCTGAGCATAATTTCCATCACTCTCAAATGATCTTGCTTATGTACAATAGCTTAGCAGGCAGGCTCTGTTCTCCCTGTGTAGCTAGGCTTCTTGGAATATCCTGAACTGTAACACCCAGAAACTGAACATAATGCCTCCTATTATGTTCAAGCTGCTAGTCAGGTTTGCATTCTAATACCTGGTGTTTATGACCTCACCTCACTTGAACCATTCAGTCTGAAATTTCTTATAGCAGGTGCTGAAGACTTTTGGAAAACATGAGCACAAATTATTTGGTCACTTTTAAGAACGAAATTAAAGAAGCAGACAATATGGTATTCCTTCTTGGATAGTAGTAAAGAAATTCTTACACATTATTTGGATCAGAGATTTTTAATGGACAAGGAGAAAGAAATGCTTTCTGCTTTTTCTCCTATTTGAGAAACTTTGTCCATATTTACCCAAACCACTTTGATAAATCACTGTGTATGCTCAGTCAACTTGATGAGCTTCATAGCTAAAGAATCTGTAGACTGCACCTGCATGGTGTGCTGTGGGCCTGACAGAGACAGTCTGGGCAACCCTGATATGTGCTTCTGACCTGCCACATACTTTCACTGTTTTGCCTTCACATCAGTGATAGTCCTGATGGAGAGCAGGCACAATGGACAAAGACTGGTCCTGAGATGAATGTAAAGAAAAAGGAGAAATGGATATTATTGCTAAACAGATTCCTGGAGCTGATTAAGAATACCTTGGCTGATAAGGAAAGCAGAACCTAGCAGCTCTCTGAGAAGGATTAGGGATTCAAAAAGGTGAGTATCATGAAAGCATTTAACCTAATGCTGTAAACAGTGGGCCATTATGCTTCTGTTGAGCTACAGTAACAGACTGAAAGCCAGGTCTGGATCGGCAAAGACACCAGAAACAAGAAAAATGAAAGTCTGGGACAGTCGGGGAATGGCAGCCAGAGAGAGGAGGTGGAGGGAGGACTGGCATGCAAGGGACAGCACGCAGGACTCAAGGGAAGGGTGGGGCTGGATGTGAACGAGACTGACAGACAGGAGGAAATGGCTGAAAAAAGGAGCTGAAGATTGAAAAAAGTAGGAACTTGAGTGCTAAGGGAGGCTAGAACTGGTATAGGGAGGCATAAAACTGACCAAGGAAGAAGAGGGTAGATCATGAAAGCTGTGTGGGGATAAACAAGCCATAGCACAAGTCCTGAAGGTACATAAAAGATTAAGACTGTGGGGAATGATCAAAAAAATCTTGGTCTGCTACCACTTCCTTTCACAAGCAGAGTATCCCCTTTCCTCTGCTGTCAGCAAATATCCTCAGTGTTGACGTGAGAGTGCTCAGACAGACTTGGGCCTGGCTAACAACCCAAAGCACTGTGCCAGCTTTCTGAGCAGCCTGCTAGTACTGCCACTGCTCCACTGGATCCACTGGCAGGCATCTGCCCTATGTATCTAAAGAGTCCAATCCTTCTGATGACTTGAGTTAGTTTCTTTATGATGCTCCACGTTAGCCTTTCTGTTTGCACATCTAGAAAACCCTACCTGATCGTGTATTTACAGCTAGACTCTCTAAATGCTCTTTTATACATATAATGATGAAAATGCACAAAAGAAAATAAGCAATATTTTTTCCTAGTAATTTGATGATTTTTGAGATGCCTACTTCTCAGCTTTCTCATTTGAATTTAACAAATTAATAACCAAATTAATTAACCAGATTCTTCTGGATATCTCCAATGCACTGAAAAGCTCTATTTTTACTTCAAGATAATGATTATTGAGTAGCTTAGCCAGGGATCTAGAAGAATGGAGCATGCACAGCTTACTGCCTCTATAGCTTTAGATTACTGCTACAAACCACCATCCCTACTGTGATTTACCAAACATATGAATCATTCAAGGAGGGAGTATAATACCACAAAGTTAATTTGTTCCACTTTCCACACAAGTATGCAGAGATCTGCACAAAGAGCCCTTTCATTCCCGTCAATACACAAGCTAGAGCACAGCCTGACCCTAGGAAAGTGTTTGCTGAGTTGAACTTGATAATAAACTTTAGAGGTGACTCACTTCAAGGTTTTAGAATAGAGCAAGAGGATCAATGTTTCAGGATCACATGGTACATTACCTACCAGGCCAGACAAGGTTAGAGCTGTACCTTTGTGGGAAATGAGAATTACGATGTACTTAGGGTTCTGACTGGTAACTGGCGTGGGTAGCATAAGATGAAAGAGCTTGAGCTGGAACCACTTCTGTGCTTCAGGACTGTTAATGTCCCTCTCTGGTCCAAAGACAGTACATGCCAGTACATCTGAGTGTCTCAATACAGAGAACAGACAAGTAATATTGCGCTTCACAACATCTCCTCAAAAAGCCAGGGACGGGAATTGCTTGAGTTTCAGAGGAATTGCAAAGTGAAAGCTGTGGATTTGTAAGGCTGGGGAAGGATGGCTTGTTCTGTAAATTGTGTAAATAGGAAGAAGGATGGAAGACATTCTTGAGAGAAGCAAAGAGAAGGGAATAACCTAGGATAAGCCCAAATCAAATGGGGTTGCAAAAGGCATCAACCTGGACCGCATGGAATCTGGAGAACTATCTGTGACCGACAGAGTCAGGTCGATCTCTGAATGAAAACGAGATGTTTTCATAAGCTGGGTGGAGACCACGGTAATGTGTTTTTTATCAACACTAAGATAAGCAGCAGAATCATTACAAGGACTAGAGGGAAGTATTTTCTGTCAGCACAAGATGCTTGTAAGGACAATTTACATTAATGGAATCGGCTACTGAGTGTTTGCCAACGAAAAATAATCGTGTTGAACCCGAAGAGACCGTTTGGACTGTAGGCTTTTCGAAGTGCCGCGATTGCAGTAGGAGCGGCTGCCCCGTGCATTTCCCACTGGATGTCACTCTCGAGCAGTTCTGTCTCCCTGTGCTCTGTCACAACAGCGCGTTACGGGCTCAGATGGCAAACCCAGGTACCGCTTTGCTGCAGTGTCTGTTAAGCGGCTTAAGCGCAATTTTATTGTTGCTTTCAGTTTTGGAGTTTCCAAGCACTGCTTTTCACTGGTTCCTCTAGTGGAAACGTCACCCTAATTTCATGGATTTATTGTGTCTAGGTGTTTATTGTATGGAGGTTTAACAGCATGTACAATTCTCTCTGTATTAATCCATTGTCTTTTTAAAACAAATGCTAATGTCAAGTGAGGCTTGGGTTGCAGCATATATTATTCTGCTTTTTCTTCCTAAAAATAACACAGATTTTATACAGAGAAGTCATTAGTCCATCTAGTTTATTCAAATGTAATGCTCCCAACAACAGCACAGGCAGCCAGCACAGAATCTACTCAAGTTAGTAGTCCATTTGTGGATTTCATTGTATTCACTGCACAGTGTGGCCTATTACTGCAATTACAATAACCAAGAATAATCATTATTTTAGTCACGAGTTCCAGGAAAAGGGTCTTCATGGACAATAATGTGTTTCTGTATAAATTTTGTACAACTTGACAGGATCCAAAGTTCCACTGCAATGCATGTTAAAAAGACTTAGAGATATGGCATCTTTATTGCTTGAAAAAGAAATACTGAACACCCTGCTTTGCTCGGCCTGTTAAGAGCAGGAGGAAAGGTGACTATCTATTTGATTAGTGCCAATAGGCTCCTTTGTCAAAGAATCATCAATCTGCTCTCCAAATACTGATGTTTGAACAGCCCGTTTATAAAATCTCTATGTGGCCAGTCATGTTGAGTCAGATAATGGCCCACGGATGTCTGTTATTTATCTGACCCACTCCTTATATTACCTTTGGTTTACCTTCATTTTTTCTTTTTTTTACAGAGACTTATAATAAATTACCTGATCAATTTATGTTTCACCTTAATTAGTCATGAGAAGAAAATCAACAAGGAGTGGAATGCAGTCACGGAGCCAGCAGTCACTGGTGGTGTTATACAGTATGAGATGGCATGACTTACGTAAACAGTTTATTCATCTTCATTAAAGTTACATTGAATCAGCACTCTCTCAGATGAGTAGCTCTAACTCATAGAACTTCTGCAGTCATTCTTATAAGAACAGCTATTTATAGGGTAACAGTGCAATAGCTGAAATATTTGCTAAGAACAGTGGTCCAGTTCTGCAAAACCTAATTAAATGTGAATAGCTAGAGAAATAATTCCTACTCTGTTAAGAATTCCTGGAATTTAATACTATAAACAACTTTTTCAGAGAGAGGAGTCCTAAAATCTGAAGTCCATTCCATGATATTTAATTTTTTTCCCATTATCCAAAAAGATATAGAATATTGTTACATGTTATATATCAAACTTTCCTATAAAATTTTATCCTGCACATATGCATGAAATTCAGCAAGGGAGAGCAGCTGGATTCTAAAATCAGAAGCACGGAGTTCCATGTCATTGGCCAACCCCACTCTGCTTTCATCCATTTGCCTGCTGGTACTTCCAGTATCAATATATAGTTTCATACAAAATGTAATTACTTTGTGTCAAGAAGGAGCAGTTTTCCTATAATAGCAGTAAGATCGGTATTAACTAATCTTTTAGTATTGTCACTAAAGTTAACTTTCTTCCATTACTAAGATTAAAGAACTGTATTTTTCTGAGACTTCTCTTCAAGAAGAATTCTGCTTCTGCAATAACAACTCATCACTCTGTTCATAATGCTTGTTATAAGCAATCTTATTGTGTAAAATGTTATTGTGGTGTTAGGTAAAATGAGATACAGTCTTACACTGAGACCTATGTAAAGCAAAATGTATATAAATGTCTAGATACTGTTGCAGTTTTGATTTATCTTTATCTTTGCACATAAACCAAGGACTGTTATTCATCTGTTGTGATTAAACCACAGAACAACACCATCCCTAGTCTTTCACATTATGGGTAGAGTGATGGGATAGCTACTGTACTTTGATGGCACTCATGCAGTAAAAAAGAGTTGGCATTCTACAGGCTGTTCCCAACGAGCTACATTTGTCCTGGTAACTGTGTATCATTACAGTGGAGAAAACTTTCAGGCAATGTATGATACAAAAACACTCGATAGAAGGTAAAAATATCTTCTTTGCGCAGCTATTTGAGGAAGCAACATTTTGCAGCAATCATTGAGTGTTTAATAATGGAAAGATATTTTGAAAAAAAGGATGTTGACCCTCTTTCTAGTGACTAAAACCTGAAGTTGTCAAACTGACATGAGCAATGGCAGTATACTAATTTCCTGTCCACGTAACATATTTGCAAAACATAATATTGCTGATAACGCTAACTAGGAAAATGTAAAACCCAAAGGATGTGGATGCATCTGGGAATTCCCATGGTCCTTCCTGTGTACCAGTAAAGGAATAAGACAAAACAAATGTCTGTTGGCTAATCATGCAAACTCTTATTCAGAGAGTTTGCTACTCTTCACCTTGTTGACCTGTGAACTTTACGCTTCAATTTCCCTGTTTAAAGTCAATTCAAAGTAATCCAGCTTTCTGTCAACACTTGGCTCAGAAAATAAATAATGTGTCATATAAAAAGCTATCTAGAAATGGATTGTTTTGGGTATGTAACTTTTCTAGGAGAGTTAGAAACAAAAAGTGATTCTAGACTGTTTCTGGCTTCCCTCTGAACCCATATAAACCCATGGGTCATAGTGGTCTGGCTGGCATGGCTCAGAGTGGAGTACTTTAAAGCACACCAGGATACACTAGCAACTTGCACCTACAGTGGGCCCCAGATGATGACTCATTTGTAGTAATTTGTTTCCTCATTCTTGAAGGAAAAATTTGCGTAAGATTTGGGTTAAATGTAGGTGTACGTCCCTATTTCCCTTTCTTCTGTGCCTGACTTTCTTCTGTCCAGCATCAGTCCTGCCTCTTGCTTGGTAAACTGGGGGCAGCTTTTTTCATCTACTCTCCTAAAGCACCCTCCAGTCTATGTATAAAAGCATGCTGACTTTGCCACAAATGGCTTTGTTTATTGTATTTATCTGATTGTGGTCTGCTGTGCACCATACTCAGTGTAAGGAGAATAATACATGTGTTGCATATAAGTTATAACTTTAATGGTACTCATGAAACAAGACTGTTGAAATTTTAAAACTAGTGGCCTGTGTACATCAGTTTTCCTATTTCCACCTGATTTATTAAAAAAAATTCAAACATTTCCTTTTTTACTGGGGTAGTAGTCACCAAAACCGAAGTATTTTTATTTTGATAATGTAATCTTAATAAAAACATTCAACTGTGATATGTTTCCCTCAGGAACCAGCTATCTGCAAAGAAGTTTCAACATCCACATCATTAGGAGTCACAGCTGGAGCCAGATGTCCTTGAATTATTTTGAAAATCATTAATAAACACAATAGTTTTGTATGCCATCTTTCCACAGAATAATGCAATTTCCATTCTCACTAGGTTCCAGAGAAGTATATATTCAATGTGTATCCGATACTTTAAAAAGACCAAAAGGCATAACCCACAGAATTTTAGCATGTGTGGTCTGCATTACTTATTACTCTTCTTCTAAGAAGGTTATGAAACAGATACTGGGGGCCAAAGTAAATAGTGTTTCAGCCATGGTATGACAATGCATGCCATGGATGTATCCTGTTAAACTGCATCTGATCAGATCTGTTGGAAGTAGCTGTAAGTTTTCTTATCCATATTAACAAGCCGTATTCCGTGTTTCAGTTCGCGTTGCCGTGGAATGCCCTAAAACCTTGGTTTAAAACTGAAAGTGTAAAGAGACATAATTTCCAAACATGGCATTGTGTTCCTTTATACCTTATTTTAAAATATCTTCTGCCAATATGTTTGTAAATCAAGCCACTCGTCACATCTTTCATATTGCAACTTGCTTTTCAGGCTTTTCCATGAGAACCAAATGCTGGTATTTTAGTATTCTACAACACTACAGATTTTCCGATATATCAGTAATTTTGGTAACTGGAAGGAAGTTCCTCGTTGCTCATACTCAAGTTTGTTGCAAGTTTTTATAATTTGGAAATCCTCATGTGTAAATCTCACTTCCTGCCTACTAGTGATCAGTGAAGTAGCTTTTTAATAGTGGCTAAAGAGCTTTATTTTCCATGCAGTTGTCCATTTTTCTTTACATTCCATCTCTATATATCATGTGGCAAAGACTGCTAGGTGTAGTACAGAAAATTTGGTGAGACAGAGAAAACAAAACAACTGATGTTTCAAAAGTTCCATGGTCAGAAGCAAAAGTTCCTGCAACAGGAAAGTTAAGGAGGGAGAGTGAGGAGAGATGTGCCTCAGGACAAGGATATTAAGTGCTTGAGTCATCAGGGAGAAAACAGACATTAGGAGTGTAGAGAGCAAAGTTCCTCAATCTCTTGTGATTTTTCCTTTGTTCTTACTTACAAGTAAGAATGAGTATTATAGACAGAATGAATTCAGAAATCTCATTAATTTCACTCTTAGTCATTATTTCACTGGCAAAATACAGAAATAGACTAAATCCTGTCTGTCTCTTAAGAAACATTCAGAAGGATTGGGAAATATTAAACAACAGAACAGTGAGGGTTGGGGACAAAACCAAAAGCAGGTATTCAGTACGATTCTTATCCATTATTTCTCTCTGTGATAAAGGAGAAAGGGAGATGTAGGACATACACTGGTTGCTAATATTTGCTGCCCTTCTTGATGTCTCAACAAATTAATTCTGTAGCTGTCACACCTCATGCCTGAATCTCTCCAGGGATGGGAACACGTTTGTCAGTGTCCCTGTTTTCTGTGGTTTGTGCATATTTATTCAGGGCCTTTGAATCAGCCATACTGTTAGTTAGTGATGCCACCCAGTCTTTGATGTTCCCAGAGTACAGACCCCACGGTAACAGCTGCTGAGAGTCTCACCGTCTGTCACAGCAGCTACTGTGTATACATTTCCCTCCTAAAATGAAACCGATTGAATAATGATGTCTATGACTCATCCAGCTGTTTCTTCTGTTTATGAAATGATACCGACTAATTTATTTTGTCTTTTTCAACTAATGCATTTTTTAATCTTCTTTCCCCTTCACTGATGACCAGGTGTAAACCCAGCTTGTCTGTTCAGCTGTGACATGGCTGATCAAGAGTATGTTTTACTGTTATCTTCCAATGATGAGAGTCTGAAAACAAATACTGAATGGAGAGTTTCATAATAAACATTCCATGCTGGTAAACAGAAATACTTATGTGTTCTTGCATGTAAAATGGATGCAAAAAATTCATAAATTTCTTTAATCAACTTGCTGCTGATAAAAAGCACAGGCATTTCTTGCCCTGTGATTTTGTAAGTGTATGGCTTGCAGCACAAATCAGCTTGTAATTGTCAATATACTGCACATAGTTAGTAACACCAAAGAGATAACTTCTTGTGTTGTCTTGTGTTGTCTGTGTTTAAAAAGTGATCACAAAATAATATCAGAGCCTGTCAAATAAAACTATATTAATAGTTAAAAACTAGAGTTGAATAACTGATAGTTAAAAACTTTACTAAACCTAATAACTGGTGCCTAAATTTATGTTTACTCAGGCCTATCCACATGCCAGCATCTCCTCCAGGGATATACAGGCCTGTTTACGAGTATTCTGGGACCTTACATTTAACCCTAGAGTAATGGCACTGCGAGGATACAGGTGACCAGAGATTTTGAGTTACAGGGCATTCCTGAAAGCAAACATGACAAACCAGTTGGTTACCAGTTGGCTGCATGGCCACCTGTACCTTGTACAGTTCTCTAAACTAAAATGTGAATTGTAAAGTCACAATATTGTGAAGCTTCTGCATGAATGTGAATGGCTGAAAGAGCAGTAAGGAGGGGTGGATATATGAGCAGACAATGGACAGATGAGCAGACAGTGCATAACTATCCATCTGTGCCTTGATTCATAGAAGTGAGTGGCCCAGGCACAATGAATGTTGGGCAGAGTCACTACTTGGTTCCATTCTTCTGAAAGGAAGCAATATAAGGAGGACAGAAAATAGAATATGCAACACATTCTTCTTTTGTCTCTAATATACTCCTTTTGTGGTTTATTTAATCTTTTTTTAGCCTGTTACACCAATGTTGAAAAAGAGAAAACAAATGAAAAGTAGATAAAGGAAAAATGAGTGATAGAGACTGACTCGCTCTGATTCACAGCCCCATCAAATAGGGCTTGCACAGTTCAGCTGGTCTAAATTGGAGTAGCCCTGTAGTTACAGCCTATTGGACAGAGAGAAAATGCCTCTGGAATTGCCAGGCTGGAATTTCTCCAAGAATTACAACTAACAGAAGCCAGTTGTAGTAAGAGATGAAGTGGACAAACATACTTAGTAAAGTATTAAAAATAAACCTTGTGTATATGCCTCTACTTCCAGTTGAACTCTAGGCAGGCAGTAATCAGCCTGTTACTGAGAGGCATCACTGCAGGTCAGCAAGACAACAGAATGCAAAATGCAAAAGGACTGCAAAAAGATTGTTCCTGTGTCCACCTCACAAATGCACAGCAGTGCATGCAGTTAGCAGAGTTGTGTCAGTGCTTCCTAGCAGACAGACTGCCACTGGCTCCTACAGGTTGAAAAGTCACATTAGGTCTATATTCTCTGGATTTTTCATTCATATGTGTAGAACAGCTAAGCTGTAATACAGTAAAGCAATAAATAACACTGTGCTTACCCAAACAATTAGAACTTATTTATCTTCCACTGAAATACCAAATAGTACTGGGTTACATAAAGGCTTTTCCTCATTGCAGTCAAGCAGCCACCTTACCAGAAAAGGCAGCCAACACCCATCTAGACTAAATAGTATGTTCATCCATGCAGTGACGGGGCACAGCACAAGACAAACGCTTGCCCTGCTCCAAGGGTCCTTATGAGACCAAGAAGGGGCCCCAGAATACATTCCAGGACCTGACTTTGCCTCTCTGAAAGGGAACAGAAAGATTCATCGTGCTCCAGCTCCTCCAAGCCATTGTGCTTTGAAAACATAGCATCTGGTCCAAAATCTAATAACCTTGTGTAATCTGACTGAGCATACATTTTCAAACTATATAAAATGTATTTGCTGTGCTAATTGTTCTGCTCTAAGGCTTTAAGAGGATGCCAAACATGAACAGTTGAATCTGGATTGGTGTTGACCAAAGTGATCTGATAAAGGTTTTGGCACTTTTGCAGGATATCTGTTTGACAGTAAAAATGTGATTCTGTCATTATCCTGTGGATTATTCATGGCCCTTAGAATTAGCCTACTAATCTTTTTCTTTCCCATTGTACTATTTGCTGTTACAGTGCTATTCCATTCCCAGAACTGCCAGTAATCATCTTACTCCCTCTGCCAGTTAGCCGTTGACTGATCCAGAAAACAGTGTAAAAATGTCTGAAGTCCATGGGTCTGAAATTCTGTAAACAATGCAGGAAGGAGCTATGCAGTGTCTTCATATAACAAAATATTTACTTAACAATCATCTCTAAAGTGTACACATTAGGAAACAGATGCTCCAAACAGTCTTCCCTGATCATGGCTTAAAATTAAAATGAAGTAAACCCATAAAAGTGGAAACAAGAGATGTCGTTAACTCTCCTTCATTTATACTATACAGAGTCCAGCCTTTTTCAATTTAATGCAATTATTTATTCCTCTGGGAAGATCATGACTGCCAAAAATAACAATCTGACGAATTATATTAGCAGTAAATACAAAATGTTTATATCATGTTATGTATGGAGCCCTGAAAAAGCCATAACAATATTGAGTCATTGACTTGACTAACTCAACCAGACCTAGAAGATGTCTCAGATGGGGGAGGTGGTGCTAACACAAGATGTGCCCTCTTTTCTGCCATACACTAAGGATGATCACAACCATCATCTGCTTTGCCATTTGCAGGACATTCTACCTGACCACAGTATGAGAAGCAAGGCTTGAGGAACCACATGTAAGTAATGCTGGCTTCTGAGAAGCTGTATCTTTCCTGCAAAGACAAAAATGTCTTTCCAAACTAATAACACATGTTTATAAACAGCTCTGATAGCACTCAGTTCCCCGCAGATGCTGCAGATTCATCCCTGGCATCAGAGCTAGTGCTGTTTTTTGCAGGATACAACTGATGAAACTTGCAAAGGATGAGGCCCTTTGAAATCTTCATGTGCTGCATTTTAATGAGTTTTTTTTACTGAAATGTTTTATTAGACAAAGCAGAAAATGGGACATGAAAGCTCCTGAAACTCCATCTCCCTGAAGACATTGAAGGAAATACTGTTTCATTCTGAATCAATTTGAAATGTAAGCAAATGGATATTAACATTTTAGAATCATGAATATTTCAATGTGGGGGATTTTTTCTGATGATGTCAAAATGCAGTATTTTGGCATTCTGGTTCTAATTTTTTTCAGAACTCTATGAAAATTTCAATATTTCACTTGTGATGAAAACACATTTCAGTGATGGTATTCTCCATTCTGATTCTTGCACTACTGGGTGAGTTGACATGGATCTACATTGCTTTAATAAGTCTGCAGCCAAAGTATTTTAAGAGTTGAATATTCATTAAATACTTCTGTTAATATATAAAGGTTTTCAATGCACTAATGAAACACTATAAGTAAAACTGAAATTTTCACTCCAGGTATGTTTTTGTCAAATAAAAATATATTATTTACTCTCTCTCAAAGAGAGTCTGTATAGTCTGAAACGTAACTGAAACTCTCCTCTGCCAACTGAGTCTCAGAGTTTGAAGGAGATGTGGATTTGCATTTGAGTTTTAAGACTCTTAACTGTAGCTATTTATTAAGAAGGCTCCAGACACCACTGGAACTGCACTTCAGACCACAATAATTGATTTGACAATCCTCAATATAAATAATTAACTTAAAGTAACATAGGGACATGTCAAAACAAGATGAGAAGACAAAGTATTTGTTTTTGTGGTATATGTCAAAGTCAGAGATCCTATAGCCAGAAATAAAGATGGTTTTGTTTTCTTCTGATGATCAAAAATGTATGTATAGTATGCTTAGATTGTATATGAGAACTCTCTTGGTTATGATGTCAAATCTGAAACTAGAAAGGACTCCCTTCTTTACACTTCCATTTATTTAGGCAGACAGGGAAACAAAAGAAAGAAAATTAGGAAAAAAATGTCAAATTTACTTAATTCCCTAATGATAAGAAGAAATTCAGAAAGATAAATCTTTTGTAGCTTAAGAGTTTTGTAGTTTAGGAATAATGATAACCACAATTCTCAGTGGACTCAGTCTAAGTCTAAGAAGATCAGGCCATAAAAAGTAAAATATGGAAAACACTTAATCATGTGAAATCAGCTACAGAAGATAGAGAGAGTGAGTCACAGTAGGTCAAGGCAGGGACCTGCCAACCCAGGAGTCATCTGAGAGTTGTGATACTTGAAATCTTGCCCTGCATTTCATTTCATCCCTATCTGACAGATTAACAAACAGATTTCTACACTCAATAAAGCATAAACTCAGTGTTCATCTTAAGAGAATAAGCCACAAATTAGTGAGGTTTGGACAGTATCAGTGTTCAGTTTTATATGTGCCACCAAGCACATGACATCGGACAGTGGGACTGAGCTCACAGTTTGTGGAAAGGGAGACAGGAGACACGGAATTGGGAGTACTGGGAGGAGCTGTGGGGCAGCACAGAACCTCGGGGCCCTGGGCTGGGAGAGGTGGCAGGACAGGCAGGGCAGCACCGAGGAGCTGTGGCCTCCTGCTGTTTTGGGAGCAGAGTAAATGCGGTGGGGTAAACCTTAGGGGCCGGGAGGATGGCTTGAACCAGGTGTGGTAAGCAGGCAGATGGCAGGGCAGGGTTCCAAGAGCAGGGCAGCGACGAAGGAGTGAGACCTGGGGCAAGGGAGGAGCATGGGAATGAAGCTTGAGCATAATGAGGAGGTGCAGCTCACGGCACCACTTCAGGTGTGGGGAGGCACAGAGGTGTGGGCTTGGGGCTGAGGAGGGCCACCAGGATGGGCCAGAAGCACAGCGAGTCCCTGGCAGGGCCACAGAGAAGGCATTCCCCGCAGCGAGTCCGCAGCTCGGGCGCGGGCTGAGCCCGGGTCCCGCGGGGCGGCTGCCAGCCCCGACGGCCGCGGACCGGCAGGCGAGGGCGCGGCGAGAAGGCGGGCAGCACAGCCGAGAGCTGCGCAGTGTCGAAATGCCAGACCTTGGCTCCGTGCCCACACAATGATACAGAGGAAGGAGAAAGCAAGAACTCACACAGAGCAAGCGGCAACATGCTCTGTCCCGTGATCCTCCCTGGAAATACTCGGCAAAACATGGGTTGCTGTCTACAGTCATTTGTGTCAAGTGGCAATGGCATGTCCGAGGGGCCAAAACCTGGCTTCAGTGCACCACGGAGCAAGGCAGGAGACTGCAGCCTGATGATGTATTTTTCTTTGTGGCAAAGTTGACTGAATAGCTTGTCATTCTTTCCTCTTCTTCTTTTCCATCTACTTAGCTGAAGGGTTGCCTTTAATATCTCATCTCCTTCCTCATCACGCCAAAATTACATTTCTATATTATTTTAAACTACAGAACTGAAACAGTTCATGGCATCATTACTGTTGCTTTTATTACTATTATGCCTATTTTTTTCTCCAAAATATGTCGTTTCCCTAATTTAAAAAACAAACATGAATGATATACTCCCTATGACAAGCTAAAAGTTAGCATCTAAAATCCCCAGAGAAATGAAAGAGTTGACTCCAACATATGAAACTTGCTGAGTAATGCTATCCCTCTAAAAAAATTTCAACTCTAACTCCTGCAAACCACATCCTTTAGAAACAGACCTTACTACTCCGTGTTGCATAATGTCTGTGGCAGTTGTGTTCATTATCAGCTTTATTAGCACTTAATAACGATACAAATATTTTCCAGTTCTTTTGCTTGTTATGTCTGTGTATGGTTATACTAAACGCTGTGTCAGAAATTGCTATGAATAGGACTGTTACATTCCTTAGCACTGAGCAGTAATCCTTCTTTAGAAAAAAGAGGTGTAATTCCTAACCGAGCTTTTTACCTTGTGTGGTGCATACATATTTACACATACACATATGCATGTGGCAAGTAGATGTGTGTATATATACATATAGATATACATACATACATAAAAATACATATACACACTGCTCTATACATGACACAAAATAGGGTATTTCTGAATGTTATAGTTCATATGTCCTATAATCTGCATATAATATCTTTCACATAAGAGATTTTACAACGAAACTGCATTAGAGACACATTTTAGAGTCTAATGCCTGCTGGTGAGAAGACAGAAAGAAATACCAAAAGAGTTAATTTTGTGTCATGGAAAATAAAACTTTATGAAGAAAAATAACAATGAAATGAAAACAGAAAGGGAGAAGCTGCTCTCTATCTACCTTACTAAAAGCTTACCATATCTTAATTCTGCCTTCCTTGTGAACCCTAAATTCCTATTGAAGTTGATAAAGCACAGTAAAGTGAAATTGGGGGTTTTAAAAATCTATTCACATAGATTCATGAATGAATACTGACATGATCACAGTAGTTATTTTAGGACACTACAACAGAGAGATGAAAGCATGTTTACCTCAGAAACAGATCTTAGTGTAACAATAAGAATTTGTACAATCAGGTGATCTTCCAGGTCTTATTTCTTTTGTTAGGTAAACAGTTCCATGACTAAAGACGTCCAGAAACACAGTGAGATGTGGGAGCTCTGTGTAGTATACTGTCTAGTACATAACCTCTAAACACACTGGAGTCTATAAAAATACAAACTTAATTTTCTAACATTTATCAAGAAATACAGTGAAATCTCAAGTACTAGCATATGAAACAGCAGCTAAATCTGGGATGTATTCAGCTGTGACAATAAGAGAACACAGTTTTCTATTTTAATGGAGGAACTTTAGAAGTCATGTGACCTTTAGCCATTGTCTCTTACGGGAGAGAAACTTTGTCTAATCTCCACATCAACACAAATTTGTTGATTTCAATCCCTTTGCCAAAGGCTTTTCTCCATTAACCCAGAAGTTTTGCTTATTATGCACATGACTTCATGCCACTTACTTTGATGTGTCACTACAGTCACTCAAATACTATTTCTATTTCATGGGACATTTTACAAAATTGTGAGAAAAGATCATGGCTCTCACAGCTACTTTTGAGCTGAGCTAACATGGAAACAGATATGACTTATCCTTACAGCAATATAAAGATATATGTTTTTATACATATAAACAAAAGCATCATAGCTGTTGGCAAAACTGACAGATAAAGTTTCCAGGTGTCTTTGACGAAGGCACTTAACTCCCTGTGACCTGATTTCCTTATCTGAGGACGAAAGTCAGTACCACCTAGACCTCTACTTTCCTTTTATAGCGTTTTTCAGTTGGAAAAAAAAAAAATTTTTGTTATTATAATTACTTTGGTTTGCTTTCTCCAAAATACCTTGAAATCTAAGAACAAATATAAAAACATGCTCCTTGTTGGTGGTCTGGTAGTAGGGAAAGAATACTAAATACCCTTACATCTCATTGTTTCTATTATACACTACCACAGGGAGGAAGTCCTTTATGGAAATTATCAATAATCAGTACAGTTCTGACCTACTTGAAGATAATTAGTTTGGGTTCAGAGGCAGAGACAGGTAAAAACTTAAAACTTGGGGGTGGTTTTAAATGCAGAGTAGGTATTTAACTGTGTATTTAAACTCTTGGAACCTACCAAGACTTTGAAATCATGATGACCACTTTGTGAAAAAAGATTATTGTCCCCAAAGCAATCCTGACAGTCATATTTGCTTTTACTTGAGATAGAAATAACATAAGCAAAGTATTTCTCAAATAGTTTCAATGCCTTTGGTTTTGATGCTGCTCAGGAGTCCTAAGTCTCTGGTTTAGGCTGTTAAATCCTTTTTGTAGCATATGCAAATATGGTATGAGATAGTACAACTAACACCATACTAACATGGATTCGTTTTGCACAGTCATGGCCTCTTAAAATTGAGACTGTAATATTTCAAGTCCTCTTTTCTAAGCTACAAAATTTTTAAACAATGTGGTTTAGTAATGATGGTGTAAGATATGTGTCTGTTTGCCTGATGATGCAAACCATAAAGAATGCGTGGCGTTTATTCTCTTTGTTAATTTCTGAGCATTATTTCAGGTAGTGTTTGAGACTATCTACATGCTAGACATTCTGGAGCCTGACTGCTTACAGGATGTCTGTCTTTATGCAGTGTTGTGATAATTGGAATCATCCAGCACATTTTTGCCAATGAAAATGTCATAGATACAGAGAACTCTTAGCTTGGATATTTGTTTTGAGAAGGTCTTGTCTTGTTGACTTTGAAGGCATGAATCTGTTTTTGTGGCCTTTTTGTACAGGGTTTGTTGGTGGCAATTATGTTGACTTCTCCTGAAGTGACATCTGTTAGGTATAAACATTCATCCACATATTCAGACTACACTTTGACAACTTTGCTTATATAGTGGTCTAAATGTAAGTATGTCTTTATAATCAAGCTGTGTATCCAGACTCCCTGAACACGAGCACAGCTATGCCTGCTCAGCCCACGCCTGCCACTGCAGAGCCCCTGCCAGCTTGCAGCAGGGCAGCTGCCAGGCAGGGTGCCACACTGTTCCACGGCTCAGTCTTTCACACAGAAGTGCCTTACCAGAAGGAGATGTTACAAAGCCTGTCTTAAGCAATGCAGGTACTAGAACATACCATGCTCCCAGCTCACCTGGACTTGGGACTTGTATTTCATTTGGCAGAATAAAGGTAGGCTATATACCAAAGCAAGGTCAGAGGTTTGTTTCACGCATGTTTCCAAATAAATAAAGATGAGATCTTTCTGTATAAATAGGTTGCAACTTTTCCGATAGATTTTGTTTTGAAATTTGTCATTTCCAAATACTCTGGAAGAATCAGAAATTCAGTATTTAATGTCTTCCTGTAGTGTCTTGGAAGAGACTGTTGGAGTGGGAGGCCTCTGGCAGAGTTCTGAGTACACAGGAATCACACATTAAGAGCAAAGTTCCTATGAGTTTGGAAAGATTTCAGCCATATATTTGACTTTAAAAAACATCTGTGTTCATTTATTTCCAGCATGTTTATTTAATTTGAGACAGATGTCTGTCATTAGCTTGTTGGTGGGGCTTGGCTCCCTGAGGCAGAGTCATGCTCTCCACTGCTCGCTGCTGCTTCTTGAGTTTCTGAACAAAGAACTTTCAGAGTTCCTCATTAGGGCAGACACAGGCATAACAGGTCAGAAGCCAGACTATTTTTTTCTGCAGTAGAGTTCATCAGTCCACCTACCTATTTCGAAGTCTTTATTTGGATGGCATATTTTAAGAAATTTTTTAAAATGTCACTGGATGCCAAACCCCTCCTTTTACAAAAGTTTCTGCTAGTGCACTTTCTCCTCATGACTTATCTGGTTTCTTTTTGCAATAAAGCTGCAATAAGCCAGTACATTCCTGGCACTGATTGGGTCTACCTAATTGTGGTCGGACTAGCTGGGTTTCTAAGAAACTAACAAGCTGAAGTACTGGCCCTATAGCCAGCAGAAGAAGGGATCAAATTGCTTTGTACAGCTTTCTTTTATCCAAACACTTACTGCATTAGGGGAATATTAGGGGAAACACATCCTACGGTAATAATTTGTCTGTAATTAAGGTTTTGCTTTCACCAGTGTGGGAAAAGAAACATTCATCTGGCTTCAGTGCTAGCCCCTCAAGTCTGACTATTTGATGCAAGGGAGTCATTAGAGTTACTTTTTTTAAAAACTGGAATTCTGTGTGCTAGGGAATAGAAAAAAATAATTAAATGTCTCATCTGTGGCTTAAAATCTATGCCAAGAAGATGACTGGAAAGTTATTAAATTGAAATTCATACTTACAGAAAGAAAATCTCTTTGTATCAAAAAATATCTGGTGTTTGCTTTTCGGTAGTTGTGCACTTTCAGTTCACAAACTAACCAGTTTACTTTCAGAGATTAAAAGACTACTATTTTTTAAAAATTTAGAATCATTCATTACATCACTCAGTTCTCAAATGCTTTATATTTCTCTGCTCCATGAATCTGGAAAAGATTGATACAAAAGTGGGAGGCTATGGAAAAGGAAGAACATCTGACTCACACAATTAGAAATCGTGGCCAAACCACTCTGCTAGGAGGAGGTAGAATGTCCTGGGAAAATTGAAAACTATTTGTTGGAAACAAGAAATGCCAACTGTGTTCAATGGGTCTGTGTGAATCTCTGTATTTGGTGTACTGCTCTAAACTTGTACTTACCTACACACATTTAAAATTAACGTGAGAGAAATCAACACAAGTAACAACTGAATTAATGAAACCAATTAAAATAAATGCACACTAAGACCTGTGTTTGAAATAATAGGTTGGATATTTATATATTAAATTATGTATATATATGTAAGTATTAATAAGATTGATAAGTCTTACACAAGTAAAACAGAAATTTTCTTCTGACTAAAAATCCATTTTTATGCTCAAAAGTGATGCAATCGATTGTTTAATTAAAAGTTTGTATTAAAGACAACTCTGGTTCAGAAAAGAAGAGACTCCTTTTTAATTTTTGGAACTGTTACAGTAGACTGCAGTTATGCACATGACTTGAGCCATCTATCATCATTTTTTTCATGACTAGATAGCTTTTATTTCTTATTTGCCTTTATTGTATATATAGGAGACCTGTTTTTAACCAGCAAAAGTTTATACAGTGATGTCCACTATTAAATGTATTAACACCTGAGATTTCAAAATATTTCCTTTGCACATGAAAAGTTAAGTAACCAGGGCACTGTGTAGCTGTGAGAGTTTCAGCAGGGCATATGGGACCTCTTCCAAATGTGATAGAGAGGAGAGGCTGATGGGACAGGAGCAGCATACAGACACTGCCAAGTGCTGCTAAGGTCCCAGTTCTCAGGGATGGCCACCTTCACCTACAGCAGCAGCAGTGCTAGAGGTGCAGGATATAGGGTCAGGCACTGAGTCTTGTTCCCTCCTTATTAGACCCCAGACTGGCTAAAGACCATATTTGCTTAAGAAGATTTTTTTTTTCCCTGCAGTCAGCTGAATCACTTCATTCTTTCTGATTTGACTAGCAATAAGGGCAGGAAAGTTTTCTGTTGGGAGCTGTGACAAACATTGCTTAGGCTGGGTTACCTGACTTCAGTGGAAGACATGAACAACATGGCTGGGGGAACACATGGATCCAGAAGAGGTAGTAAAGGGGAAGGAGCAGCAATGTATCTTTGAGACAGAACTTGGTCCCACCAGTGGTTTGTATTTCAGCTACAAAAGGCAAAATATCTGATGAAAAACTACTTGAAAATGGTACTGGGCTACCAACTGAGAGCTGGGAGAGCAAAGCCTCTTGTGCGGTGCAAACCCAAATGTTTAACTTTTTTGTCACAGTTTGGCTTAAGTTATCCTAAGTGTTGTCAGACAACATGAAGACTTAGCAGTTTCAAGAGGAATATGGATGAAAAGAGAGGTCTTTTTTTGTCCTGTTATCAGGAGATGACACAGTCAGAGGCTGCCTCTCCATGTGGCCTCTCATTCTGTATTTCAGAGCCTAGGGAAGATCCACCAGATAATGCTGTTTGTCATGTCTGTGTATGTATGTTGGCTGCCTCTATGAAGATGTACATTTCTAGCCTATGCACAGGAAAATAAGTAAGGTATTAATTGTTACTAAGCAACTGTGGTACTCAGTAATATAGACCTAAGTCTGGGCTGCATGGGCCTGGCTCCTGAAAAGAGTCTTGGAACATTCAATGGAAAAATACTGTCCTCCTGACCCTCACTTGTTGATCCTTAGCCAGGATCCTGCTGAGACAGCAGGGAGATGTCTGTAGCCCAAAGGAACCTGAGGGGGAGAAAAAAGTCCTTGGAGTGCAGTGTAGTACCAAAACCCAGGGGAAATACCTTGGGAAGCAGACCACTCTTGCAAACCCTCTGTGACTGTGTGAGATTGTCCAGAATCAAGACAGATTTTGTCCAAGGTCAGGGAACCTGGTGTTTTGCACATGCTGTCAGCTGTTCAGCAGATGGTTGATTGGCTTCCTTTATTCTGAGGTTTCCTGGGGAGGAAAATCCCCAGCACAGTGGACAGGGACTTGAAAGCCCCCAGAAAGAAACAATATGTTCTTTGGGCTTTTCACCATTTGAATGACTATGTGGAAAGCAGCCCAACAAAATACTGGAGTCCTTCTGGGAATATGATCAGAGGGTCTGTTTGTTCTTTTGTCTTTGGTAGTAAATGCAGCAGCCAGATCTAATGTTTACTCAACATCCTGGATGGATGAAACACTAGAGGGGTGCAGGAGGGCATGATATTATATAACCACGATGGCACTGGCAAACAGCATGGGTGCCAGGATTCAGAGCTGCTCGCTGCTTGTTCTAGACCCTGACAGGTTCAGTCTCCTGTTTAGACAGAGCCCCAGTAATATCTTAGAAACTGATGTCCAGGCAGGTGATACACACAATTTCATGGAGAGAGCAGAGCTCTTGCAGAATGTGCAAACTGCCCAGCAGTCTCCACGTCAGCTTGGCTAAATGTTGAGTCAGGCATGAATAGACAAAACACATGAGGTAAAGCCTGAAGAATTAAACTGCATTTCATCAATTAAACCAGTAAGCCTTCTTTAGGTAAGGCAGGATTTTCACTGGAATCTCCTGTTCTATTAAGCAACAAAGAAAATTTTTGGGATGGTTTCAATGAACACGAAACTATTAGGTGATCTGCTTGCAACAGGAAAGCAGAGAGTACACTGCAACATAGAGAAGTCCTGTATAGATGCACTTGGAAACATACAAAGCCAATTATAGAGCATTCTAGAGTTTACTCTGTAGATGGGTGCTTCTAAATGGTGTTCTTACTCCTGTGGGATTTTGGTTGCTACTCAGTGGCTGACATAATTAATTCATCCTTTACTATATGTGTGTAATGCAGTCAGTACAAACACACTGAGAAAAACCTGTAAATAACTCTTTCAAGAAATGCATGTAATTTCTTTGTCACAGGTAAAAGTTACTTAATTTCTGGTATTTCTCAGCATTCTATTGCTTTTTAATTTATTACAAAAATGTTTTGAATAGACTGTGGAGTTCAGTGGCACAATGTGAACTTATTCCTTATTCCAATAAACACATACATAATAGGACTGGGTTCTCTGACGGTATTTTGATTGGAATAGTGTTCACAGGCCAGAAACAGCAGTGGAATGAAACTCTGGCATACTTTTCCTTCAGCATATTGCTTGCAAACTGCTAGATGATGATGATGATTAGAGTCATCAAATCTCCACCATTTCATGTGATAAGAAGGAAAGAAATACAGGTTTGTATAAGAGATCTGTGCAACAGAAATACACATACAGGAGATTTTAACTTCATCCAAGATGGTTGCCTATCTAATAGAGCTGCTTAGAGTTTCCAGAGGCCTTAGGGCAAAAGATTGTAACATTTTCATTGCAAAACATATTCCATACAGTAATACATTTCAACCCTTCAAAGGAAGAACTTGAAAGCAAACTGATTTCTGCCCTTTTTTCTTCCCCCATTGAGACACAGAATTATACCCATGCTAAAATACAAACTCCAATTTCTTGTTCTAATCTGTTTCACAATACAAAAATACAGGAATTTTGCTACAAAACCTGTCTAGCAGTTTAAATGAAACTATTTAAACAGAGTAAAATAAAAGTGCATCTTTTGCCCACAAGTTTTACTTTTTTTGTCTAAGTAGAATCTGAACTCCATCTACACTATCTAGAATTCAAAATCAAGAAAAAAGAAATTAAGTGGAAAGATAACTTTCTTTCCCTCCTAATTTTGAGAGGGCCCTTGATGGATCTTCCTGCCATTTCTATTGTACACGTAAAAGAACCAAAGAAAAACTGAACACCCAGAAGAAATACTGGGGAGTGTATGCTGCTTTTATGATGGAGCAAACTAGAGTGCAGGGTTAGCTATGGTTTTTCACCCCTATGAAAGCATGATCAGCTGACGAGTCCCAGGGATCAGGTCATCCTTAGAACCACACCTGAAGGAGGAAGTTCATGCTTGGGAATTAAAAGCAGTAAGCCATTCTTGGCAGTTTAGCAGTCTCCAGTCCTGAAACAGGTTGCAGATATTCCCCAGATGTGAAGTTCTGAAAGCCAAGGCTCCACAGAAGCAAACTGAAGGAGTTAGAAAGGAAGCAGACAAGGCTCTCTAACAAGGTACTGCATGGTATCACAAGTCCTCTAAAATACATATAAATATATATATCTATATTCTTTGCCAATTACACATTTATATAAATCACTAGTTCACTAGTTTACTAGTGAAAACATATTTGATTGAAAATTGACAACCATTCCTACTATTGCTTTTTTACAGGGCCTCCATTCACAGTTGGAGGAAACATTATTTCTTACATAATTTGTTCCACTTGGCCTTTCAAAATAAGATCTAGCAGATCCAACTAAAAATAAAGAGCTAAAGCAATAAAAACCTAGTCAGATGAAGGCAAAGGAATGGAAATCTCACATTCCATGTCTTCCTCCGATGTTACAAAACCAAAATCATCAATTTTTTAGACTCTATTAATCTCTAATAGGTTATCTCTAACAGACTCACATCAAGACCTGCAAAATCTATTGACTTTATGCTACAAATGCAAGGAATAAACCTCTAATATTAATTTGTGCTCTATTCTAAGAGCATATACAAATTCACTCAGTTCTAAACCTTTTTTCAAAGAAGTAAGCCACATCCTTACACTCTGTACTACCAGATAGACAAAACATCCTATGTGGATAGCAGTCTAATAACATAATGTTCATTTCTGGAAAGAAGCAATTTTTAGGAAAGCGGCTTTTCTTTCTGGAAGAGATATGCACAACCTAATGGCCTACAGATGTGTACTGAAAACTGCCTTTGGCCTCTTTCATAGAGCACCAGATGGTCTCACATCCTGAGACTCCTCTGAGTATTGCCATCTATATGCTTAGTCACTAGAGCTATAAATAGTCTAATTCCTACTATTTTTTTTTTAAACCAGCAAAATTTATCAGCCCCTTTTTGTGGGAGACCATCCTCAAGGAATTAGCAACAACTTGAACACATGACTGGTTCAAATAGTACTTGTTAAAATTTACAAAAATGCAAATGTATCGAGTAGTTTCAAAAAAAAAAAAAAAAAAAAAAAAAAATT
>VZRO01008588.1:942959-971633 GCA_013397915.1 Daphoenositta chrysoptera
AAAAAAAAAAAAAAATCTTGGATTTGCTGCCCTGAGCTCCCACAAAGAAATTTAGCTTTTAGCGGTTGGTGTGGGAGGCAATGGTAGGAAGGAGATGGTAACAATTACTAGTTAAAATTTCAGCCCTTGGCCTAGTCTGTCCTCTTTTGGAACTTCCCACATGTATTCTTTATTGCAAAAATCTGTTAATAATTATTGTTCTGCAGAAAGCACTCTGGTTTTCATATCAGATTCCCATGGTTTCTGCTGGGAATGGTTCTTAAAACAGCAGAGAGGAGCCTCTCCTAACTTTGTGCTTACTGCATTATTCTCAGCATGTCACTGATGATACCACATTTCTGTTATATTGTGCTTTTACCAAACAGCCATAAAGAATGTCAAAAGACTATGACATGGTCTGGTCTAAAACTCATTGAAGAAATACCTGGAAAAAGACTAATGTTAACTTCAAAGGTTTTCAATTCCAAAGGATTCTTTTCACCCTGCAGTGCATGACTCCTTCCTCACTTTTCTGAAAAATGGTGAATTTGAAAGGGACTGAAACCTAAGTTCCAATCCCAAATTCTTCACATATTTTGAGGATGTAGTAACTGAGGTCTAAATTGTGCAGATGACCCCACAATAATGGCTGAATCAAGCACTTCAGTTACAAGCACTTTAAGGGCATAGGTTATTTGTGCCTTTTTAAAAAAATAACCTATTTGATTGCCAGACATAACGCACTGGGGGTGGGGGTAAGGGGAAAGGTCACCAGTAAACTAGAAAGTTTAACCAATGGCTTAAAAACAGAATTAAAAGCAGAAAATTCAAGTAATTAACATTTGATTTTTGGTTGCCTAATCCAAAATTTGTTATTATGGGACTAAACATTACTCAGTTTCAATTTGTTTAAGTGAAACCCTCAGATTCAGGGTTCAGACATCTCATTCATTCAGACATCTCTTCATTCCTTGTTTTTTCTAAGTAAGAAAAAATATTTTCCTAGACAGGTAGCATAACAAATATATATCTGAATATATTTTGCTAATGTTTAAACATCAGTTTGAATTTTCTGTACAGTTTTTGGTTTTGCTACAAATGAAAGTACTTAAATGATCTTCACGGTGAGAAAGAAAGAACTCCATTTTTAGGGGACAGTTCCTCTCAAATCCCTTTTAATTTCATACACATTTTAAGAAGTAACTCCTCTCCCATGGCATTGCCGATTTGACTCACACACGACGATGATGAGCAGAAAGCACTCTGTGCTCACAGCTGTGTTCTGTGACACATGTTGGAACTGCTATGAAATGCCTTATAAGGTATTGCCTTGGCTTGGCCTTCAGCATATTTCTCTGAGGTGGTTTTGCATGATTTGTACGCAATAAAAAGTTAAGTAATCCAAAACCTGCAGATGTACAATGAAGAAAAGGCTTGCAGGGATTAAATGATGTAGGGTTTTAAACATATAAACTAGAAAACCAGCTATCACTAGTCTCCAGTGACATGGCTCAATCTGGTTCATTATGAGAGATTCTTGAGTCTTTATCTTTTCACTTAATGAGAATAATAAAGATTTTAGAGAATAAACAGAGTCATAGGTTCAGTCCAGAAAGGAGGAGACTGAGGGGAGACTGCATTGCGGTTTTCAACATCCTTGTGAGGGGAAGCAGAGGGACAGACACTGATCTCTTCACTCTCTTGACCAGTGGCAGAACCCAAGGCAATGGTCTGAAGCTGTGTCAGGGAAGGTTTAGGTTGGATATCAGGAAAAGGCTCTTCACTCCGCGGGTGGCTGAGCACTGGAACAGCTCCCCAGGGCAGTGCTCACAGCAGCAGCCTGACCGAGTTCAAGAAGTGTTTGGACAATGCTCTCAGGCACATGGTGTGACTCCTGGGGAGTCCTGTGCAAGGCCAGGAGTTGGACTCAATGATCCTCATGGGTCCCTTCCACCTCAGCATATTCTGTGTTTCTATGAAATCTTCATTCCACTTTCTGCTTCATATTATAGTCAGAATCTGCATAATCCAAGTAAAAATACCCTTCAAACTGGGGGAACAACCCCCATTTGAAGAAGCACAATTACATGGCTTATAGATTTTAGCTGTATGTAATAGTAACTATGGATACAATGCAGAAGGTAAAAATAACTACTTTCACAAAACCTGTACCTCCTAATGTATTCCATACCAGTTGTGTTACTTTAGGATACTTTAATTATTCTTGTACTATATAAGTATATTTTTCAATTCTTCTGAAGAGCTGCTTCATCCAGTCTACGGTGTGAAATATTGAAAGATCATGGTAATATCTCGTTGTAAATAACTGGTGGAAAGCTAAAAATGTCTTTATCTATACCATATATAGGTTCATACATAGGTTCATCTGTTCCCACACTATCCCTCTCTATGTAATTTCTACATTTTTTTTCAAAATGCCTGATCATCCTAGTGAACACCAAGACCTCAGCCTGGTGCCTTCATACCAGGTGTAAAAAGATGCCTCAGCTATAAAGAGCTGTATAGATGAGACAGTATGGAGGAAGTGCTGTTTCCACAGCAACATATAGGGACATGAGATGCAAGACAATGGTGGCCTTGCTTTTTGGACTTGGGTATAGCTTATGTGGAACACAGAAATATGCCAGAGTTCACAAATCCCCTTCAATTCCTAAAACCTTTTCACATTTACACTCTTGAATCTTGTTCTTTTTCTAATTAGGGCTATTCAGCTGGATTCCTGTTCATCTCCCCTCTAGTCTCTGGGTTCTAGGATCATTCCTTCTGCCCTCAAGTCTCTCTTGTCCATTTCATTCAGTGTTTTTTCTCCTTTTCTGTCTTCCCTTTTGAGTACTTCCCCTCCTAGTAGAATTTCATCCCTGCTCCTAAGCATTCATAAGCCACTTCCCCCGATACAGTCTTTGAATTCTCCCATGCTTTTTTAACCTGCTCCCCTTCTCTCTTAATAGGAATCTTCACAAAGCTGCTTCTAGAATGACCTGATTGTAGCGGGACTAAGACTAACCACCAGGAAAACTTGTACTTCAAACACTTTCAGATTCAGCACTGTAGTCCAAAGACCTCATACCTATTTTTCAGTTACCTTCTATGCTCCTGTTAAGAACAAGTCTAGCAAACTTTTTTTAAAAAAAGAAACACCAATATATTTTTCTACCCTGGTCCCACTGTCAGCAAAACTTGCTACACTTCTTATAATGTTCACTGAAGTTCTTCAGGGGTACCAGCAGCCAGACAATGGGGAACATGAAATGTCTGTGGATCATGCACTTTTCAGGAACAGTTTTGAATGTAGTTGCACACAACTATCATTTCCAGAAAAGAGCTAGCAGACACACCCTCTGGTAAATGAGATAGTCTTGACTAGGAATTTGAAAACAGGATATTACCCTTCACATGACAGCACCTTAATTTGAAAAAAACCCCATATCTGTGACAATTTTAACAGTTCAGCACTTCGCCATTGCCAGCATCCTTTTTATGGTGCCATACCACTTCCTGTCCTCTACTGTTGGCTTTAAAGCATTTTAATCCTGAAGTTTTAAAAGCTAAATTAGAAGAGAAAACTGTATCTTCATAAATGATTCTATTTGTTTCAGTAAACAAGACAATGAGAATGTTATTACAGCATCTGAGACAGAAACCACTGAGGATGGGGATGCCAGTGAGCCTAAATGACCCAGTGGGGTCAGTCTTAACATCTCCTGACTTAATCATTGCTGTTGATCCAAATTAAAGTCCCTGTACCAGTCCTACTTTTGATCAGTCACTTCACACCAGCAGCAAAGCTGAATTTCACAGAAGAGGCATGTAACCTTGTGTTAGAGGATCCAGCTGTGCAGTTCTCTGTTTGTTCAGATATTCTTCCTTCTCAGCTGCTCACTCATTTCCTCAGATACAATGAAATATTCAGGTTGCCCAATAAATCCTCTGATATAATGTTATTTTAGGGTAGCTTGTATAAGAAAAGCCATCAGCTTCTAACCTTTCAGGCTGACTAATTTCCAGTCCCTTTCTTTATAGGCAGAGGTGTTAGTCATTGCTCCCCACCGTTCCGTTCAGGGGTGTTGCCAAGCTAGTTTATAGTAAAGCCATATTTTGGAAGACAGCTGTATAGGTCATAAATCCCTCTTCATCCCATAATGTTTTTGCAAAGAAAGCTTCATTATTGCCATTCCAGCCATGCCTAGAAACAGGTGCGTGCAAAACCAGATTTTTCCCCTTAACACTGGAATATCTGCTGACCATGCTCATGAACTGCATTCAATGCCAAAAAGCTACCAGTGCTTCCAGGGCAGTAACATCTGAACTCTGGGTTCACCCAAGGAGAGCGTATCGGGCATTCTGTTGAACAAGTCCTGTGACAGATGAAGAACAGCTGCCTGTTTGCCTGGGAAAGGGGAGCACTTCCTCCCGGCAGCAGCTGGACATGCCCAGAGTGGAGAGGCTCCCAGGGTACAGCCTGGGGCAGCGAGAGGGAGACAGTAAGTGAGAAACTGGGAGACCCCTGTGAGAAGGGGATTCTCCTGCTGCAGGGAGCAGCTCTAGTGCCAGTATGGCCCGTGATAGGTAGAAGGCAGCTTTAATAATGTGAGGTAGGAGCAGACCTGTTGGTCCTGAAGACCAGATATCTACAGTGGTTTTACTGACAAGTTCTAGAGTAGTTCTGTGACCAAAAAGCCCAACAATAGTTGGCAGATATGGAGCAAAATACAGCAGAACAGTGTTTCCTATTATTACAGATACACATTTTTCTGGTTTGTCATTTGCATATCAAATGATACACAATTCTAATGATGTATAACCTATCTTAAAGGAGAAGGAATATGTGGCATGGAAGGGCCTCAGGCCCTCCTCACACCTCTGACTGGCACAGCTCAACGTTGTGTCTTCCTATATTGTATACCCATGAGGATGTTCTGTGGTTTACTGAAAAGATAAGACTGCAGACTGTAACAGTCAAAGTAAGTGGATTTGTCAATCACCTGAAGAACAGCCATCTTGTCCTTCCTTCCCTTAATGGAACAGTAGCCCAGGAATTCTGAGCTGCTGCATATGTAACAATATTCAAGATCTATTCCATTGCATTACTAAACTCACAAACATGAAGAGAGTGTTTTTAGTATTAATAATAAATTCCTGACCTTTTTTTGTGCAGTCAGCCTCTCACCATTCATTCTGTGATGCAATGATAAAAGGAGGAAGTGAGAAATGGAAATTCTGGCACTAAAAGACAAGCTCAGAGCAGAATGAAAAGGAAGTGTCTCTACATACTGATCATTGAAGAGGTGTATTACAGGAAAGCAGTATCAAAAATCTTCTCCATGAATTCAGATCTGAGGTTAAGAGAGTTTTCAGCTTATATTCTTTTTAATAGCACAAGATGTGAACGAATTTATTTAATTAGAAGAATGCAAATGCATTTTATAAAAATTTTGAAATCAGCATGTGTTTATCTGATTTCATTTTTACAGTGAAGCAACTTTGGCTCCTTTATTATGGCTTTCTTTTAGATCTTGATAACTTTTGAAGAAAAGAGAAGCAAACTATTTCAGTTTAAAAGCCTTTGTCATCAGTAATAGAAGACTTCATCAGCTGAAGTGCTAACACCCAGATTTGGTCTCCTCCTAACACTGTGTCAGCTCTGAACCTTGTTGCCCTTGCACAGCCAATTTGATGCCAGGAATACAAAAATTGATAGTTTGAGGGTTTTTTTATAGTTGGTTCTTTTCTCTTTTTTTCCACTTTGTCATTGCACAGGCTACAGGAATAAAAAATTAATTAGATCTATTTCTGCTTACTCTAATGAAGCACACTTGATCTCAGCAGAGAAGTACTAGCACAAATAACAATTAAAATCAGAATAAGTAATTTTGCCAGAAATTAAGCCACTGAAAGAGTTCATTGTGAACAGGACATGCTATGACACGTTCACTCCAGAGATTTTCAACAGTGGAGTTACACAAAGAATTAATGTGGCCAAGGACAAGAAACTTGATCATGCCAAGAGCAGTGGTATTTACTATGTCAATACATACATCAATCAACAGTACAGGAACCTGCTACAGCAAACAACTTCAAATGCAGCTGGACTGTATAATCCCTTGAAAAATGAACTGATGTGAGCTCATCTGTATGGGTAAACTAAACCCATCAGAGGTCAAGGAGCATTCCCCAGAAGCAGTTATGCAACAGGAACAAACTGTACCCACCTATGAGCAGGCACAGAAACACACACTGGGACATTTCCCAAAGTGTAGGGGAAAAAGGAGCAGAAAGAAGGCAGCAAAGCACAATCAGGCCTTAAGCTCTCATAAGGATGGTGCAAAGAAAAGATTTCCAATGACTTGTCCTTCCTCTTGGCTGGTGGGATTCAGGCTGCCCAAGACTGAACAAATGACTGCCGTTTGGAGAAGAGCGACCGTAAACTATGAGGAAAAAGAGGTACTAATAAAGCCTGCACCTTTCTGGGCTTTACCACAGAGACAGCTGGGATGCCATAGGGCATTACAACTCCAATTCACTAACTTGTTGAGCCATATTAGCTCAGGACTAAGCCTTGCACACTTAGTCTTCCTAATTAAAATAGACTAACTACTAAATTACATTTCCAAGATTTCAGTATTTATCATGAAGCTTTTAACCACACAAGTTGTTTTTACAATCTGCCTTTCTACAACATTTTATTTGCCCACAAACTGTAAAGCCTTGTTATTTGTATATGGCACCTTTGCCCAAATGACACAGGTTTTATTAGGTGCATAGAGAAGATGGAAAGATGCATGATCAGAATTTTTTTTTCATTTATCTGAGATTAACTTACATGAGAGGTGTCACTAAAGCTGTTTCTGCAAAGGCGGCCTGGACCAGTCCTAGAGGTTTTAAGCTTGCAGCTTAAGGAAGTGTCTGAGTAATTGCATCTGCCTCATATTCTGCCATAGTGAATAATCTCAAGCATTACAAAACCTATAATAATATTTACACCTAATGTTCTGCTTTGCAGTGACTGTTGAAAAATTGCATCTTATTACTGATCTCTAGATTGTATAGCATTAATTTTCAAGCACCATCTGGCATCATAAGTGCACCTGTAGACTTAAAAGAGTCACCTCTTCTGCAGGCAGTTTCTTTAAGATTAGCAGCAGTTGTTGTTTATCAACATATAAACAGGTAGAATTAATTTATTATGAAACTAAGGAGGGCATATTTTTCTATTCTAAAATTATTCTATTATTATACTAAATATTTTTGCTATTTCACCAAAAAGAAACAGATAAAATCTCCATTTATTGTGCATTGTTTCTAAAAGCGACATTGGATAGTGACTAAAAACAATTGGGATAATTGAGTAATTGGAGAAAGTAAAACAATTGGAAGAGATCATAATTTTTCCGATTCTATGACTCAAATCAGTTCATGTGTCTAGCCAGGAAAGAGACTGAAGGTATTACAAAAAACAATGCTTTGTTCTTTTTCCTTTTACTCTTCAGCTGGAAGGAAGGACTACAATTATTTCTCTTGTAATCACTAGCATTAATTGTTCCTCTAGTGCAGTACCGAAATGTTTTAAATGTAAGTTGGTGCTACCATGCTCCAATCTGTGGTGAGCCAACTCTAGGAGCTAAGCTAGTAGAGAATGACTATTTTGTATTATCAGTCTTCTGGCAGTTTGTCTGTCAAAACTGTAACACCAAATGCTTATGTCAAAACATGTAAGGAAAAAGGGCTGTGGCAAAACTAAATTACCTTGGCTGAAGTAATTCTGGAGCTGCAGTTTCACTGTAGGATTGATCTGATTCTAACATCTGCAAATGAAAGCATCTCTTATGAATCTATTTACTCTGTGCAATAAGAATGCCCTTGCAGATGACAATGATTTACGCTCTAGGTTCTTTCCAGCAAGACAAAGCCAACAAACACCTAGAGATGTGTGAGTTAATTCTAACCTTGCTTCTTGGTGTAATTGTAGTGGTGATGCTATAGAAACTAAAGAAACATAGCATATTAGGAAAGTTCAAAACTTTAGAAAAAAGCTAGGTCAAAATTACTCTTACGGCCTCAGGGGTGAAAGGCAACATTCAAATTTGCAGTGACAGCAAAGAAGATTCCAAGAATGAATCAGTGAGGGAGTAGCCAAATCTGAACAGTCTTGGCGAAGTAAATGGGGTCTTAGGGACATGCTAGGGATCTTAACAGGGGTGACACAGGCTGACAGAACTTCTCCAGGCTGGAGGTTCAGATTTTGTCCTAGACTCACAATAAACTGTGTAACTGGAGATGGCTGTGACCTTGTGACTAAATAGGGCTTCCCACCTCTACCTTGCTGCCTCCCAGCATCTTCCTCACCCTCTTCCTCCTCTCCAGAGCTCGGTACAGGACCATCCGCCAGCCCAGCCTGCTGTTTTATCCCCCCCATTTCCCTCCTGTAGCACTTCACCCATTGGTGCCCCGTGCCTGGCTCAGCTCAGCTGCGTTTCCTCCTCTGGCTCCTTCCACCACTAACAGCATGTGGGACACCAAGGGAACCAAGGATGTCTTCCAGCAGCTCTAAAACTTGGGATTATACTCAAAATGGCTCTGCATGCAATGTACAGTGCAACCAGCCCAGAGAGGGTCATACAACTCCAGCAGGAGAACAGGAGGCACAGGGCAGGCCCTGGGGCCCCTCTTGTGCCTCCTCAAAACCCCTCACCAGGCTCCCCTGCTCCCTGCCAGAGGCCTCGTGTCCTCACGTGCCACATGTCAGCAGCTGCTCAGCCCGGTGACCCAGGGACAGCAAACAGAACAGGGACAATCGGGTTTAGTGCTCTTTTGTTTACAGCATTCTGCTCTAGTTTCTAAAACTGAGTGCCTGAGCCAGGGTAATTCTTGCAGCCCAAGAAAGCTTTCCCAAGCTTCATATAGAGATGATAGCCCCAACACGAATCACTGAAAAATGGGCAAAACCAAAACCAAGCTTGGCTGGCGTTGGCTTTTTACTGACCCAGTTTGGTTTTCTGCCCAAACTATCCACTAAAGAAAATATCATAAAATCTTTCTGGACAAAATTTGCATGTCATGTCAGACTGGGCTTCAACCCAAACTAAACAAAATACTTGCTGCACAGTGTTTGTACATCCCTTAATCTAGAACATGTATGGAACAGATCAAAGTAGTGGAAGGTGACAAGTTCTTAACATAATTAGTTTTCAACTGCTCCATTTACTATCTATCTGTTCACTCATAGGGAAATAGACCTATCTCTTTTAATAAAATTCTCAGTGTTTTTATTTAAACATTTTTAGTATTTTTCCTTATATGCTTATATTATGCATGATGTTAATACATAATACCTTATGTACTAGCAGCAGTAATTACAAGTGTTTGAGACAGTTGAAAGCTCTAAAGAAAAATAATGGCCAATATTTTAATAACGAGAACTTCAAAGGACTACACCACTACAAACCAATTTTAAAATTCTAGAGACATTCTAAATTTAAAATATTGAATTAAATTTTCATCTCATATGAAGTTGTGTAAGTGCAGAATACAATGGAACTACCATGAATTAATTTCATCTGAGGATCAAGATGATAATGATATGGGAAAATAACCACCTATGAATTTAGATTTTATGTAATTTTTTGACTCTGGTGATGTTTTGAAATTGGGGACATTTTTAAAAAATAAATTTGAAATTTCAAAATCTCAAAATACTTTTGCATAGTTTGCTTTTATGTGACAGAATACTAAAAGCAATATTTAAATGAAGAACATATTCGCATATTTCTGAGGAAATTGTGCAATTTTCCCCCTTTAGAAAGTCACCTGTCAAACTGACACTTCTTCTGTTTGGAGATGTGACTTCACTGACCTGGCCATCCCTATGACATCATTTTCAGGAGTGACCATTACAGGAAAGCAAATTATTCTCTTCAGTTTGATCTTGGAAAGCTTACCCCAGAGGAAGCACTCTCAGCGCTCACAGGCAGTATCATTATTGCCTTTGTATAATGTATGCAGTTGCAGCATTTACACTTCACGTAAGAATCTGTTTTCTAATTCTAAACAAAGGAATCTGAGGATTAGTGTATCCCTTCAGCAATATTACTATTTTCATTTGGGAAAATCATACAGTTGCTATATATATTTGTTTAGAAAATAACATCTAAGGCCTCAGATTTTTTAAATAGAGGAAAAATTGGTCAGTATTACAGGCATACTAACCTCTCTCAACAAGCCGTCCTCCTCCCAGTATCCGTAGTTTAAAAAAAAGGCATCTTGACATTTTTAATTTAAATATTTGAACATCTTTCTCTCTTTGCCACATTAAGTCACTAAAATAACATTACTCATTGTAAGCTGCAGGGTCACAGGTTCAGTAGCTGAGGAGTTTTTTGTGCAGTTGCTAAACCCCCTGGTTTTGTTTCCTCTGCTCTGAGCCCACTGTGCTCATTAGACAGGATCTGCTTGTGACCTGCCATGCTTAACCCCTGTCCACTTAGCGTGTGTAGTCATATCCACAGCCCCATTTCTATTTCACTTCACTTTTTAGGACTACCCCTCTTTCTTAGTATATTCCAAGACTGAGGAGTCAGTGAAACTTTGTCTTCTCTGTCTCTCCTTATCTTTAAAAAATTAAGCATACCAGTTACAGTAGAGTATTGTACAGTGCAGTAGAGAACAATAGTATGTGGTGTTCTATATTCACCAGTTACAGTATTTTGTGTATAACAAGTGCCCTTATAGCAGACTGCATCTTGCAGCAAGTCTACCTAAGCTGCTTGCAAAACAATTTCAGTAAGTATTTCCACAGTGCTTTTAGTAGCAGTAACTATAATTAGTTGACAGCATTAGTAAAGAAATCTTCTAGCATGTGTTCCTCACTGCCTGAAAGGAGAAACTTCAGAGTTAAACCAATTTCCCTGCAAAAGGCCCATACTCACAGTGTCATGTCATCACAAGCAAAGCAAGAGCTGTTTTACGTGCAAACTTCCTGAAACTTCTTGCAGTTGTTCTCCTTCCCTCATTTCTGAAGTGATGTAATTTTCACAGTGATGGCAGATTGCAAACTGCAAATTCTAAGACTAAAGAACTAGTCCATTTTAGTTTCAAATTCTTTCATGCTATGTTCTGTCTGCTCTCCAGGTAATTCCTACGGACATTTCCCAGAATACCCAAGAAAGTAAAGATAAGAACTTCTCTAAGACAAATGCAACTCTGAGAAAATTTAAGGAATTTATGAAGATTAGCAATGTAGGGATAGTATCTTTTTATATCTTACCTAAATAAGTTCTTTCTTGGCTGTAGATACAATTCAGCTATTTCCTAAAGACACATGTCTTTGAATTTTGACATTGAAAGTTTCAGACCAAACTTCTGAATTCTTATCACACTCTTTTCTACATGCCTTACAGGTCTAGCCAAGTTTGTGGATTTGCACACGAAGAATAGCAATCATAACTCACTCCTGGTCTGCCCTGCTTTACATTACAAAGTCAGTATTGCAGTACCATGCAGTGAATTGAACAGATGTTTGTATTTAGATTAATTAGCATTCAACTTTAGCCTAAATTTTGAGGCTACTCTCTTTCATCTTCCTGTATAACAATTAAAATTAAGTTGGGCTATTCTGAAGGACCATTCAGAGCAAAGACATATTCTATCTCCACCGACTGGAAAGGGACTGAGGTGAAACTGAAAAGTCCTAATCTCAATGTTTAAAGTTAAAATTTTAAAGACAAATAATGTGAACGTTCTCTTATCTTCATAACTGAGGTACATTCAGTATTGTTACTCAAAGACATCCTGATCCACTTCATTTTAAACATACATTCATTCTTCATTTTTCATTCAAATAGCCACCACATTTCAACAGCTATTACAGATTTCCAACTCAGATTGAAAAGGGTCAGAGTTTTTTCTCTATGTTGTAGTTACCTTATCAGAAACACTGGCTTTTAACTCCAGAAATGTTGTTCTGAGTTCAGGTAATATATAGTAAGCAAGTTTAAAAAAATATGACAAAGCAATCTAATATACCTCATTTTAAAAATAGTTTTAGCAAATCTACTGGGTCAATAGTTTCACTATGTCTACACAAAATGGTAAATTGACAAGTACTGGTCATTAAATCCTACCTTAATCTTCTGTAAGGTTTTAAAGTAAACAGAAAAAAAATTTTTAAAACACACCAGCAAAAACAAACAAACAAACATAAACACCAACAGATGTTTAATTAAACCTGCACCACAAAATGCCCAGTCTGCTGGCATAAAATAGGGCCTTATTGGAAACAAACTGTAGGATGAAAAAGCCCTAGGACGTTCACTAATCCCAGAATGGCAAGCAGACTCTAAGGCTCTCAGACTGTTACCAGTCTAGATGAGATATATGTGATGCTGTGATGTATGAGAAGAGTTATTTCCAACAGAGAATTGTTAGTAGCTTTGTGCAAGTCATCACCCACATCAATGACAGGAGAGCTGAAGGTTCCACAAGTCTAAAAGGAGCTAGTAGTTTGATCAGGGAATCAGAGATCCCAGCTGACAGAAAAACCTCAGAGAGCTTACCTTGTTTAAACATAACACTTGGAAACTCCCAAACTATGATCTCTGTGCCACGTGCACAGAGACAAAACAAAGACAAGCTAAAAAGAAGCTATTCAGGTTAAAATCAAATTTGAGCACAAGAACCAATGAGTGCAAGATGACTATCAGTACTCTTAGGCTGATTCTCAAAGGAATTAAGAAACTATTAGTCACACTTTAGAACAGTCCTATAGTGAGAAAAAAAACCCAAAAACCAACCCAAATCCAAAACAAATGTTCCTCAAATAATTAAGCATTTTATAAAAGATTACATGATTTGGCATCTGCAGTAGTCTCAAATTCCCACAACTCTGTATTCCAACTTTTCTTTGATATACATCCCAGCATATTAACGTTGTATAACAGCATATTCATCACCAGCTTATAGTCCTAGCAAGTATACTTACTGCTGCCTTTTTGTCAAAGCTTTTAGGGAAAGTATACATGGGGTTAAAATGATATTACAAATCAAGGGAAAAGTGGTGTTATAACAAAATCTCATTTTTTAGACTCTCAACGTGTGCCTTTAAAGTGTTACCATTAGTAAACTTTGGTGTTTATGATCATAGTTAGGCTATGCTGATGAATCGGGGAGATACTTGAAGACAAAAGGTAATTCATGAGATACTGCAGAGAAATGCAACATTAGGAATTAAATCAACAGCATGATTACATTAAGTCCTTTCTTGTTACAATTATTCTAGTCAAGTTTTGAATTGCTGTCAGGAAGTCTGTATCAGGACAAGTTCCAATTAACTCCTTTTGACCATCTTTAGTTGTAATTCCAGTGTTTTAGCAGTCACTTAATTGGTTTTCTCTTTATCAGGCTCTCTCAGGTACTCCAAGGAGATGTGAGATACTTAGATACTAGGTTTTTTTACTTGCTGCATGTCTCATCTGTGAGCTATATTAAAAACAAAATCATATTCGTTCTCCCTTGACTATAAAAGATTGAGGACCACAAAATCTCCATGATTTTTTGGTGCATAAGCAGGTGTTACTGCTTATGTTTACATACCATGATGAAGCTAACTAAATAGTATCTAGTGTTGTTAATCTGAGTTACCAGTACAATAGACTATGTATAAGAAAACCAATTAAAAGATAGGCTTTTAAAGTCACAATATGGCCATATCTCCTGCTCCCACCCTCACCCCAGTGGAAAAATCATTCTGAGGAAGGGCACACACATGACCAATATAGCAATTGCAATACATACACACACAAAAAAAAAATACAGAGAAAATCATACCACTGACTATGGAGATCAGTGCCAAAGCAAGCAACAAAACACATAATTCTGAAGAAAGAGAGGCAAAGACATGCTGAGAGAGCTGCATGACAAACAAACCACCAGGAAATAAAATCTAGACTTTACCTAAGTTAGCAAACTGCGAGAGGCATTTTGGGCTAGACTGTACAATTTACAAAGAGGCCTGTGTTGAGGGTATGACTTAGCTGCATTTTATCAAGCAACTGTCACCACACCATCAGTTGTCATCAAGTCTTTTTGAAGCAATGAAACTAGTCCTTATTTCTCATCCTGTCCCTCAAGATGAGGGAAGCTGGGGTACTTGGCTTCAACAAGCCCTAGTCTGTCTGGAGTACATTATTATCAGCTCACTGAGAAAAAAAAAGTTCCAGAGTACCCACACTTCTCTTTGAGACATGTCTTTGTGCGAGTCATGAAGCAAGGCTGGAGAGAGACTCGCTCCATGTACCCACCCATACTTATCTCTGAAGTGTCTGTTGCAAGTTTTACTGAAGGGCAAGGTAGTACCTCTGAACAGATGCAGCAGACACACATCATTAAGTAATAAATGCTACCTTGATAATTTTATTAGTGCCAAGAGCTTTAATTGCTTCAGTGGAATGTGTGTATTTATTGTAACAGTACACACCCAGAAGTGTCTCACTGGAGTTACGAGTCCCAATCAGCATTACATTAAGTAAATACAATTTCTCTATCTTTCTAAGATGAAACATATCCTCTTGGTCTATTTGTCTTGTTGCAGTAGTGAGACACAATCTCATTCTTTTGTCATATTGCTTTAGTATTTTATCTCAGGTGATCAGTAATTCCTTGGGCTTCAGCCTACTTTGATCAGATGGGTCAACTGGCTGTGACTTGCTACAAGTATACAAAATTTCTGTTACCGTGATGAAAATTTTTGTTTTCGATTTTATCAATATGCCAAGACTGGACCTACAAATGTCACTCAGGAAGCAAGTTACCCTAGATAACATTTGGATTTATCAGAAGTCATCACTGTAACTGCAGTATTGATTGAAGCTATTTCCTAATGTTGTGACATTTTTGAACTTACAATTGAATTTGAGTTTTTGTCATTTTACTCAGTGAATCAAGAAAACTTGTACTGACATGACTGAGCCATAACCTTTCAACTGTAAATTGAGAGTAAGGAGAATGCTAGTGGATATTATAGGATAGGCATTTTTTACAAAAAAAACCCCAACCAAACAAAAAAAGATTAATGTTAAATGCAGTGCAGATCTGGAGCTAAGAAAATTTATCACTGATATGCAGTCCTAGAGTATGCCACAGCAGTAGGAATGCTGGAAAAGAACAGTCAGCAACAGTGTGGCCAGATCCACCATTCCTTTTGCACACATGCTGCTCCCTGCACGGCTTCTGCAGTTTGTGTGTCATGCCTTAAGATTCCTAGAAAATCTATGAGGTCAAGTGCTCGACAAGGGAAAACATTATGCTCATTTTAACAGAAAAATTTCTTCCTCTGAAGGCTTGCTATAATTGCAAAAAAGTGTCCCTGCTGTTTTCATATCATATTAAAAACATGTAAGAATTAATTATTTGAGCGGTTTGTATTCCGAAATTACTTGCACATTTCTCAGTTTAATGTTGGGGTTTTTTTTTAATAAGGGGGTCACTCCTTAGTTAAAATTCCCAGTCATGGTATTAGCTGTTCTCTTTTGTATTTTTTTGTCTCTTTTTTGAAGTTTGTTCTTCAAAAGTGTATGCTATAATAATAGCTGAATTAATGGGTTGAGTTCTGCAAGTCATATTACAAAAAGATTTTCAAGCTCTTATAAATTAATAGACTTAGCTCAGTGATTTGAAAACAAATTTTGTCTCAAAATTAAGAATTCTTAGCAAAAGAACTGAAAAATGGCTGGTTTCCCTGTATCCCTTGTACTGTAGGTACAGACCTAGTCAGTCGAGGTCAGCTTCCAGGTTTTGAAGGCCCTGTGTTAATAACACTGTTTATTGAGCTTAAGTCTGGAAGTCTGGAGAAGAGTGCAAGACCAAAAGCAGTGAGATAAATACAATGACATTAACTATATTACTAAAAACATTTTCTTTGCTTTTATCAAATCAAGAATTCAAGCAAGGAGGGGGGAAGTTCTTATCTGTGTATTCACAGTGCTGCTAAAAGGAGAATGACTGGTTTGGTCTTGGCAGTCTTCAGCTAAATAATATGGATCACACATGTGGATACTGTCACTTTTGGATATATTCCTGGGAATTTATGCCTTTGAATTATATCAGCTTATTTTTATGTCTGGAAATACCCATATAAATCAAGATGTTATTCACGGGGAATCGCCCTTTTTTGTCTGTTAAAAACTGCCTTTTTAAGAAAACAGAACAAGGACTACTACTTGTAAACAGAAGTGAAAATAAGGAAGGAATAAAATCATTCTGCAAATAAATGACTGTCACCAATACAACAAATACAAAAACTTCCTGTAACTTCATGGCCTGTTTCTATTCCTCCTCATAGAAAAGCAAGAAATAAAATAGTTCAAATTGAATTAGCTATATCTACTTTTTTACTAATTTTCACAGGCACTAATAAAATGAGGCCCATTTCTTCTATGCCTCACTGCTTGTAGAGCCATTTATACACTAAAAAGTGGGTAAAGACACCACAGAATCAAAACTGTAAATTTAATATTCAAAACTTAGTAATAGGCAGTTTGCATGTGTACTACATTTTCTGACAGCATGTTGACTACAAGAGAGAATGGTAGCAGGCATAGCATAAATCAGGTTAAATTAGCATCCAGCATTGCATTAGGGCACGACAAAGAGTGTCCCAATGTGCTGAAAAGCTACAATTTCCAAACTTCTCTTTTTCTGATGTCACATCCTCTTCTTCAGTAATCCTTTAGCTGTCTCTCATGTACTTTTCACCTGCTGCTGCACATGAGGAAGTTTATCAAGCAACACTTCTGCTCCAAAAAAGGCACGAAAAGTTCAACTGGCCTCAAATAGAGAGACCAAATGAAAAGCAAAAAGCATCAGAGTTTTGAAACAAAACCCTATTACACAGTTCTGGTGCTGATTACTGGTATTGGCTAGAGTCTGACAAGAATAAAGCAAGGTAATTTAGTTCTTCAAATACATTAAAATATGTGCTGTAGAATTTCAGAGGATCAATATAAGAACATTTGAAATTGATGTTTTGCACAAAGCTCCTCTGTCAAGCTGAAAGTGGTACTTAGCAATATCTCAGTGCAATCTATGTTAATATAGGTACCCACTTGGGAAACAGAAAAGAGCTGGTCCTTGAGTCAGGTTCTAGCCCAAAGTAAATGCAGACTCATAATTAGTCCCATATTAAATGAGAACGAATCTTTTCTTCCTTTCCACTTGTAGCAGTGCATCCTTACTGGTAGTAGCAAACATGAAAATGCACAGGCAGGTTCATGTATCTTAATGCTATCACAGAGTCACACAAGCCAACATGAGGCTTAGAAAGTCTGCAAGGTACAGACTGTGCTCTGTGGTCACACCCTGTCACCCCACGAGGGTTAGCAGCTGGGAGTGCAGCTATTTCCCATCTGGAAATGATCGTGCTCTAATATTTTAACTGTGGATGTAAGTAGAAGAGATCTGTTGGCAAATTCAAAGCAGAATTAATGTGATATCCACTGAGCTGGATGTCAGAAGAGAACATTAGCTGATGATACGATGACACAGAGGCACTGGTCTTGAGAAGAAAACAAAATGTATGTATGTATGTATGTATGTATGTTTTAAATCTGCTAAAGAGGCAGGTACTATTGCTGACACATGCAGGTCTTACACATGTTTAAATTTCATATACTTTGAACCTGATTTTCCCCTCCTTTCTGTCATCAAATTAAATCCATAAAGCTTAAAGTACTATACAGACTGTGTAAACAAGATTAGAATATGCGTCCTTTTAATAGAGTTGCACAACTGCACAAAGATTACAAATAAATGCAAATTAATTAGAACTAGGTGATCTAAGAGTTCCCGGTTCTACAGGTTCAGACTTGTTATGAACTACATACCACCAAATTATAAAAGTAGGTTGTAATTGAAAAATCTTCCAACAACTCCTCTCAGATCTAGAGAGAATTAATTCTTCTTTAGTAATGGAAGCAGTTTTTGATCTGCCTCAGTAGTACATGCTTTAGCATTAAGCCAGCTGTGTAGAAGGAAAATCTCTGAGTCTGAAGTGAGACACAAGCAACTGACTTTTATTTGCTGTCTTTCTTCTGGAAGCAATGTTGAAGCAAAATTAGTAAAGGGTTGGGTCACTCATCTTCAAATCAAAGACACTTGTAAGAAAACAAAACAAAAAAGGCCATTATACATTGCAGAATGCTTCCAAGACTAATGACAAAAATACAAAGCTGGAGTTGGGTCTCTGGGAGTATCCAGCTCAAATATATTTTTTACAATCAAAAAATGTAATTAAGAGAAAATGCAGCTTCTGAACAGATAAATATTTTGACTGTGAAGCTGGATTTATGATGAAAATATTTGTAATACAGTTAAAACTGTGTAATTTTCTTGGTCAAAGGATTTCTGTGTAGTAACAGCCATATTGCTGTTACAGGTCAGTTTGCTTATCTGGCACAAGTAAGATATACAGGAAAAAAATAGGTTAAAAACATATGTAATGAATACATATTTGACATATTTTTTCTTATATTAATTACCCCTGTCTCTGAAAGCATGTGATTATAAAACATTTCATCTGGGACTACTCTTCTGAAGTTACTAATATCTCCATTGCACTTAATAGTCTCTGTTACTTGCCCTTTTGCTACTGACAGAGAGAGAAGTGGGAGAGTTGGTGAAACAAACCTGAAAGGAGATGGAGAACCCAGCCGGGTGAAGGCAATTAAAACCCACAACTAATAGGGGAATTAGTTGCTAAGCAACAACTGTAGAAACGTGGAAAACATGCTGTATTTGCCAAGTGATCAAGACAAAATACAGAGCTATTATAGACACTAACTAGAGTGTCAGTTTAACTTAAGAGCATTTTTAGCTGCAATTTTTCTTCTTAAAAACAGTTTTCTTTCAGAATTAAATTAGATCAAGTTATGAATGTAAGTTATGGAAGACAGTGAAGGGGGAGGTAGCAAAAGAGACTAATAAAAGCTGGTCCCCTGCCTGCCTTCTCAAATGGGAGTCTACACTGCTGATTGCTGGCAAAATATACAAAGAGGCAGGACAAAACTTGCCTGTTTCTTTCCTGGCAGCAAGAAAATATGTTTCCCTGCATACTTCTGTTAGTTTCTTTCAACTTTAAATTTCTCCTGTGTCATCAAGACTTAGTCCAAAAAAGTGTCTGACCCCATTCTCCCTTTCAAGTAACACACAAAAGCCTTTGTGAGTCCAGCATTTTTTGTTTCTCAGATTCCTGGTTCAAGTGAATCACTGAGCAATGCATTAGTCAATTCATGGGCAAAGCAGGCCACATTTATATTCTCAAAGTGTCTGAGTTTCAGTTCTTAGTACTCCCTCCTTTCTCTCCCAAAAAATGGAAGTATCATAATCTTTATCGTAAGAAGGCTTAGGAATTAGCACAATCAATGAAAGAAAATTCTCAGTGCATGCTGAATTCAAAAACCTTGTTAAGAATCAAAGCTGTTAGTTATGCATTTTGCACACCACTACACATGACATCCCAATTAATTCAGTCGGTCTTTTCACACAAGTAACAAAGAATAAACACTGAACTTTGAACAAATTTGGGGTTTGGACAAGAATCTGTAAAGTACTGAGAAATATTGAAGCCAGAAGAACAGAAGGATTAGATACCATCTTTCAGATTCTGGGGACATAGCTTTGGACTCAAGACAAGATAGCAAAGTCTGAATTTAAGCAGAATTGTACAGTAAGAGTTTAAATACTATATTAAAAGAGTTTGGAAGACGAAATTCAGCCAATTCTGGCCTCTCGCACCGGAATTCCACCTCCCCCACTGAATGTCTGTCTCTTCCTGGCAGCACAACATGTTTAAAAAGGTAACACCTAGAGTTCAAATTCCTCCTGAGATTTTAAAATTCCAAGGTGATACAATCTCAGCTCAAGCCTCTGCTGTTTGTCAGGAGGTGCTTATGTCAAGCCTGCCTCTCAGAATAAGAGGAGAGAGGGAGGAAAGCATCCTCTGAAACATCTGAAAAATGCAGTTCAAGATTTTGTTTGCCTAGCCAGGTTTCATGTTTAATTGAAATACTTTGAAGATCTTAAAGCTCCAGCAAAGTTATTAACAAAATTAAGTAATATTTAAGATTGGAATTCGGTAATCTAGATGATAATATAGGCTTCTTTTTTCTAAAGCATTTCAGGAAAATTGATCAGGGCTGATCATGAAAAAAAAAGGCGGGAAAATAGAAACACTATCAAGACTGCGGCACCAGGTCCACAGATTTTTTTACTCTTCTTGGGACTGCTAGTTAATCAGTACACTGTTATCTGCCTTCAGTGTCTTGAAATATTGTGCAATATTGTGTTTGATAAAGGAAAACATCAGCACAGATGCTACAGATTATTGACAAAGAAGGGCAACGCTACATATATCTAGCTAAATCTTCCCAAATCTTTCTATACCTTTCAAAAACTAATGTGCTGCTAGCACAGGGAGTTGTTATTGAATTGATGCTCAATGCACACCCTGAACTTTATTGGCACAAAGGCATCTTCTATGCAGAAACTATGCAAGCTATACACTCAATTTTCCCCCCTGCATCTAGGACTTGCACTAGAAAATGGGAACTACCTCCAACAAGATTAACTTCTGGACATATAGGTATGTGATTCAGCACGAGGCACACTGCACTGTATCTATACACCTGAGTGATTGTAAATATGCTTCTGCATTATTATCAGACTCGACCTTGTTTTATTCACTTCTCCCTTCTTGCATCCCTTTGCCAAAAGACAAAGTGGAAATAATTGCACTGATTAACAGGGGAAGACAATCCTTGCTTTGCATACTTTTTGAACATTAGCATTATTGGTTTCCTGAGAAGTTAGAAAAGGAAACATAGAAGCCTAGCAGTCCTGTTTGTGTCTTGTACATTATGTTCTGAGGAAAAGAAAAGAAGAAAAAAAATGAATGAGAGGCATAGCAAGGAGGAGCCTGCAGTAAAAACAGAGAATGGAAGACTGCTGAGAAGATCAGGAAATTAATATAAAGCCAATTCCCCAACTGATTTTAAAAAGAATTTTTTCTAGGGACCTAAATGAACTCTTCAAGTTTACTGAAACCCATGAAAGATTGTGGGGAAAACTGCAAAACTATAGGACAGGACTGTGTTTTGTAGGAAAGAATGAGTAGAGAACTTTAATTTAATATGAACTTTCATTTTTCTTATGTCTTGTGCTACATTATCCTACTTTTAAAGTGCATAGTTCTGATTTTCGTCTAAATGCAAGTTAGCTTTGAGTTTATAAGACCCTTTGAAGTGCTAAAGTATGCAGCATTTGGAAAAGCAATAGTACTTCAGAGTTTGCTCTAACCTGGGCACCTGCCACCAGCAAGCATACTCCTTACCATTGCTTCACCAAAGCACTGAGGAGCCTAACTTTGGAACTGGAATCTTACAGGAGGGTGGCTTTGACTTTCTAGATGTCTTAGATTGCCAAGGAGTATTTACACTTCATTCAAAAGGTACTTTTCCTTCTTTTCTAACAACTGTGGTACCAATCAGATACCAACCACACAGTTTAAATCCAAAGGAACCAAATTAGGAGGTGGGGGGAAGAGATACATAGACCAAGATGTTCCTGTGGGTATCAGCAGGAGTCAGTGTAGTTTAGAGGACAGAGGCTGATACTGGGAAACAAAAACTGCTCTGATGCTATTTTGAAGTTAAATATCATGGGGAAAGAACAAGATAACTGGACTAAAATAAAATCAGTCTTTCAAGCTTAAAATCCTAGACTATCTAGCTGTTAATAAAATAAGCTGAAAGTACACATTCTGATCATAACTGATCAATATTATTAATTTTTAGTTTTTCTTTTTTCTAAAGAAAATGTAAGAACATATTCTTCTATGCACTCTACATTCTTTTCAATTACACTCACATAGCTCTAAGCACCACTAATCAAACAGCTGCATGTTCAAAGTCAACAGTCTGGAATGCCAGCATTCAGGCTTTACAAGAGACCCTAACTTGACTCCTAGCACATTAAAATACAAAATACAATGACACAGTTGTTTTAAAATCCTGGAGAATTTCAGGGTTCAACACGCAGCCCTTTGCTACAAACCACACAGCTTTTCTAGCTCAATACCCATTACTGGACGTTTCTCCTCAGCCCTCCTTTACTAACTCCTAAATCAGTTCACACAGTCACTAGAAGTGCACTCTGTGAGCCCCCTGATATGGTGAAAGAATGCGTTTGGGTGCTGGCTGCTGCAGAAGGATTGCTCCACACACAGGGGTGTGACGCCTTAGTTAGCACCAGTTTATGCTGTAATCATCTTGTCCTTAAACTGGCTGAGTTAAAATTGTTCTTGCATTCAAAGACAGAGAATGAGTATGTCAGTAAAGAATGGTGTAGAGATACTCGAGAAAACGCCTTCAGACCTTGTCCTTAGATCAGATCTAAGATGTTTCTTTTCCTTTATACTGGACAGATAAGAAACTGATTAGCAGCAGTAATATCCCTCCCTTTACATTTATTTTTTGTCAGGGCTAAAATTTTGTTTACTCTGACTTCTACAATTTGAGTTGACAAGTAACCCAAAGCGCAGAAAATATCTAGTAAGTTATATGGTCTCTGCCAGTATTTTGTCAATACTAGCTGGCATCAAAGAACAGTAAGAACCAAATCCCTCTTTATCTCACAGTAAAATACTTCACATTTTACAGTGAAGTAAAATTCACTATTTCTTGTCATGATGATGAATTCAGTTCAAATCATGCTGCACTATCCTTTTACGTATTTTAATGTCTGCTTTGTTCCTTGAAAATAAAATTTCAAGTCTGACACTGGGGGCACAAATATACTAATTTCAGTAGATATTATGTCTTGTTTACATTGTTGTATCATTTTTTTAAAATGTCACTTTACAGTGATAATTATTCAGTAAGCTGTGAGCAATTATGTCAAGTTAAATAGATAATTCATGTAGTATTTGGATAGTGTTCTACTGGGCTAGCAGGCCGATTACGTCCGCTTATCAAATCCAGAATTATTCTCCCATAGCTAATCTGATCCATTTTTCAATTATCTTCAATCTACTCACTCCCACCTCAGCAAAAAAGGCAGCATCAACAAAGTAATGTAATGTCAAAGACTAGAGATGCAGGATATTAAAGAAACTCAATTCATTTTGCTGCTTAGTACAGAAGGGGGTTTTTGTTGTATCAAATTACTCCAAAAGAAAAAGCCATTTTACAAGAAGATTAAACATTACAACAGCAAACTCAAATGGAGTGCTGTTTACCTTTTCCTCTCTCACAGTTCCTAAGAATAGGCTTAATGACAGCCTAGGGACCACATTTGTTCAAACTGAAGCTTTGTTTACTTTACCCATGTAATTGCCTAACCTTCAAGGCATTCTCATACCAAATATCTTTAAAGAACACTGAATTTGATTAGCACTGCCTTCACTGAGAAGTTATATACGCCACCTCTAGTATTAGTAAGTCAGTATTTTTTAACAATCTGCGAGTAAGATTTACTAACAGTTATAAATAACTGTCTAGTAAAATGGATTTATTTCAATCCTGAAATTTAAAGAGTGATGAGCTATGACTGGATTCAATATGAAAAAAAGGAGGCTACTCTTAATGTACTTGCCTCCTTTTAAACGAGTTTTATTGTCCCTTAATATTTATTTTGCTTTTTGGTTTTTTTTTTCAGTTTGGTCTCTCCCTCACAAACTCAGGCATGAGAAGAAAACCTAAGTAAACAAGGTCTGATAGTTGCATTTGTGTCTAACAACACTTGGGAAAAATACATCTTGTGAGGGAGATGCATAGGAACCACAAGATTAATTTATGTCATTAAGATATAACAGGGTGAACTAAATACCCCCAGAGGCAACTTCACAATTGTGATGGAACACCTGGACTAAAGGGAAGACAGCATCACGGTGTCAGCAGATTCAACCTCGTAACACTTTGGTTTGGCCAAACAGAAGAAACAGACACAATTTAGTGTCTCTATCTCCATAGTTTCTGTTGTGCTCCAGTAACATTTATTACTACTTTTGTAATTGCTTGTCCTCTAGCAGGAGAGCGTCACTAGTAAACAAACACAGCTGTTCAGGCACTCCAGCAGCACCCGGGCACTCCTCACAACACAGCTGTGCTATTGCTGCAGTCACTCGCCTTCCTGAGGTCTTCCATGCACCAAATCAACCAAAGCGTGGTTTAAAGTTTCATTTACACAATCTTATTTACGCCAAGGCATCGATGAAGATCACAGAAATAAAATGCACACAAATATGTTGGCCAAACTATTTTTCATGAAATAGTGCTGCAAAACAAGATTTTGAAAAGGATAATAAACGCATCACACATCATTCTGTGAGTAAGAAACAGGAACTTGGAGGTAATGCCAAAGCAATGTCGACAAGAATTTTCAGAGTGGAAAAGGCTCAAAGCCTCCCTCCCTGGGATGCCTGCCCTGCCTCCCAAGCAGGCATCATTTCCACACAGGATCCCAGAGCCCCTCCAGACTCAAAACTCCCCAAGATTTATTCCTGTGCTAGTGTCACTTTTAAAGTATCCACACGGTAAGTGAGGAGATGTGTGTATGACCAATGTGGTAACAACACAAATTTTGAAAGCAGAATTTCAGAAAAACATACAAATATTTGCTTCAGGATTTCTACTATCAACAAGAAATTCATATCGTACCTGTGACTCCCCTGTAAGAAATCTCTTTTGATAATTTCAATTTTTGTATCCATTTTATTTACTCATTACTTTTTTTCAACAAGTGAAAGGAAGAACCATTAATGTCAGAACTGGTTTTAATTTTAAACGAGTTCTATCCCAGTGAAACTTTATTATTTTCTGTTAAGCTACATGTGATTTTATAAAATCACATGGTACCCTTAGAATCACAGAATAATTTCTATTAGTTTAGATAATAAGAAAATCAGGGATTCACAAGGAATTCACGATACTGGGGCTTTCATTGGTATGTAGATTTCAGGAATAAACACGTCTACTTTTAGGTATAAAAGTTGATTCTTCACTCCATTACATTAGTTTAATGACTTTGCTTACCACAGGGAAACTATACTAATTAAGTTTCTGTGCATCAAAAAGGGATCTTAGTAATTAATTTTACAATATTATACAAGTCCTCTTAATTACAAATACTGTTTCTCAGTGGTATTTGTGAGTCTGTGTATGCAGTTATAACACAGTATTTGATAAAGCAGCTCTGCAAGAGAAGTGCTAAGATATTTATAGAAGCTGGCACCAAGTCAGAGGTTGTTACCTAAACTTCTGGGATTTCTAATGAAATATAATTAATTGTATCATTACACTATTTACCAATCATATGGGTCCCTAAGAGAAATTAAGTAAAGATTCAAATTCAAGATAAATATCAGGAGCAATTTCATTGTGGAAAAAGCTCTCAGGGATTTCAAATCTTGCTCACCCATGAATTTTACACTATTGAGCATGACGATATTGCTGACTTTTATGTTAACATGGACTTATGAAAGTTTATAGCACTACGAAATTTCAAAACATTAATAATGATTACAAAATTTTACTTACAGTCTTGCAAAACCATCAGCGTAAAGAAACCAATCTGTCACTGCTGTCACCTGAGGCATTCCACTTCAACAATTATATATGACAGTACAGAAAACACAATGTGGCAATTGCTTTGCTAAGCAAAGAATTATTTGTAGCTCTCCCTAAGCAAACCAGTTTAGACACCTGGCAGGTCATACAGTAAAATTAAATACATGCATCTCTTTAAATAAAAAAAAGGAGTTTCACAGATTTAGTTTTGTTTTTCTCCTCCATTTTTCCATAAAGTATTGGTTCCATATCATACATATCAAGGAAAGAAAATCTGTAGAATCTGCTTGCATTCTGGAAAACCTTCCAAATGGGGAACAGCTATGATTCCATCCAGTTCACTAGAGTTAGGATGTCACAGAGTGGAAGAGGTCATCTAAACTAAACTTTGCAGCCAGGCTCATGCTCTTGCATGTCTCCCACGTATTCTAGAAGGTCACAGCAAGATCCTGGTCTCCATCAATAGAAATGTTCCATTTATTTCAACACTGAAATAGATTCATTTGACTTGCTTTAGATGCCTATACTAGGAAAAGATGTACTTCACCTTAGGAATGAAATTTTTCTCAGCTGATTGTAAAATGAGCTCAAGATGACTAAATTGGTTTGAGACATGTACAGAGACGATGCCTACATTTTGGCATTCCACTACGGGAGCCAAATACTAAGTTTCTAGACAAATTGCCAGAGCTCTACGTCAGCAGAAGGCTCTCCTGCATGTAGCAACATATGTTTGGAATAAGGCACAATTTTTCTGTGTTAAATGAGCTGTTGAAATACCATAAAGTGGGCAGGAAATGTGACCAGAATGTCACAGTTAAGTCACTGGCTTCTGAGCAGACTTCAGAGGCATCAGCCCATGTCAGGCTGCGTGACGTTCCTCTCCTCTCCCACGATGGTTGATGCCTGAAGCCAGGCAGTGCTGAGCAGTTCTCATTCTGTGGTCAAATCTGCTCTTGGTCAAAGAAGAGAAAGAAGAGCAGAGGTGGCAGCAGCAGCTCCTCACCTCAGTCCTTCTCCCTTTTCCATCCCCCCAACCTAATCGAGCGGCACTGCCCCTTTGCATTCTGTCTTTTACACTCATCTTTCAATTTTCCCCCTCAACTTCCTTCCCTCAGAATGGCTAGCTTGGTAAAGTTATCCTACTTGCTCTAACCACACAACTCCCCTCAGCTGCTAGGCAAGCTGGTTTAAACAGTTCACTCTGGCAAACTGGTGGCCTCCTTCTCTCATGCTGCAGTAAGGAGGACATCTAAAAGCCTAGTGTTAGTGAACACTGAAATATCTTGCTGGAAACTGGAATTAGGTAGCAGCGATCACACTGGTTAGTCCGGACAAGGTCTGGATGGTTCCTCACCTATCTCAAGTGTGGGACCTTGACAGAAGAGATGCAAGTAAGAAGGAATGGGCAGGAGAAGGGGATCCTGAGATTACCTGCATAAAAACTGGAAACCACCACTGACCCACTTTCCATCTTTTGTGACTGGACTACATGAAATTCATTGGAATTAAAGCCTAAAGATGATTTTAAAGTTTTATATAATCATCTCTTTCTTTAAACATGTGAGTACTGTTTTTCTTTTTAAAGTCCTTTGAAAATCAACTGTGATCTTATAAGGTCACCATCTGGAAAAGCTAGACACACAAGATCTGTATTCTACACCAAGTTAAAAGCATCCAATGTTTCTGGCTGATGTAATGCTGGCATACAGCTACACAGAGACAGTGCTGAAATGTGATTAAAAACAAAGCCAGAAAATGAGAAGGTGTATGGCTGGATTTTAATGAAGGTATGCCAATAGTTTAAAAATCAAGGGTTTAGGTGCACTTTAGAACATACTGTATGAATTCCGATGCTGACTCTGGTTGACATGGATATTGTGGTTTGTTCCATATGCATTTATTTTGCATTATGGGAGAGAACTGATTGCTTGCAGACAAGTATGTGTCAGTCATGAAAATTAAAGGTAATTAAATATGAAACTTCTCCATTAGTCTTCTTCTCTTACCTATATGTTCCATGTACATTGTACCAAATCAGCATCAAAATAAAACGAAGAGTCAGTTTTAAGACTATACATGCGTATGTCCTCCTGAATTATGGCACAGGTTCTACTGCATGGTCTGTTTCCCACCTTCCTGCGGCAGAGTCCTGAGCGCCTGCGAACACAGCTCCCTCTAGAGCTTAAACATTTCACAGAACCACCACACGCGGCCCCGGCCAGCGTCAAGGTCTCAGGGGACACCGTGACAGCCACACACAGCTCAGGAGCCTGGAGCAAAGGTTGAGATGCAGAAAACCTTCTGTCAGAAACAGATTCTTTGTTCTTCTGAATATGGCATACCTTTCCAATGTGACCTTGAAGGAAAAGGGTTAACAGCCCCTGGTTTATAGGAGAGGTGAGGTACTAAGCCCTGAACACCTGAAACTTACTTTCTGTCTAGTGTGAGCGGTGAGCCTTGACGGGGTTCACGTATGCACGGAGTGAGGGAGCCGAGGATGCGTTCTGGCTGAGCAGCTGTGTCCAATGTCCTGTGCGGTGAGGCAAGAACTGACATATTCAGCCCTTCAGAATGTACAGGATCAAAGCTGATTAACCCAGCATCACTTGTGCATGACCGGCTGCCCCACAGAGCAGCCACTTCCGAGCTGCGGTGCCCCTCGACAGCCAGCCAGAGGTTTGCAGTGGATGAAGCTGGTTATCCAGCCGTGTCCAGTTTCACCAGTGTTTCAAGAGGAGACGGGAGGGGTGAACAAATGCCTTGTGGCACCAGACAGGCAGGGGGACACGGACCGCAGGCATGTCGGGGTGCGCCCTCACGTCCAGGTGGGCCCGGCGCGGTGCCAGGGCTGGAGCCCGCGGGACGCGCCCGCCCCCGGCACCCCTCCCCTCGCTTTCCTCGAAGTCCCCCGCTGTGCTTGCCCAACCCGGCGGTGCCCGAGCGCTTCCGCCGCTCTCCGTCCCCTCGCCCCCGCTGGGCGGCCCCGCGGGCGAGGCCCGGGTGCCGCCTCTCGCCGCCCCGCTGCATATAGGCCGGCGGCGGCCGCCTGCCGCAGCTCCCTCAC